>JAJSPD010000139.1:0-59941 GCA_021307315.1 Bisporella sp. PMI_857 | reverse complement strand
GTCAAATAGGCCGAAAGGTCCATGCTGACACAAGTGGCCGGAAAGGAATATCGTTCAGAGGATACAACTACTACTTAGTAGTCATCGACGACGCCAGTCGATTCGGATGGATAAGGCTTTTGAAAACACTTCAAACCACAGAAATCCTACCACACCTCAAAGGAATTTTCTCAAGAATTGAGCAGCATACAGGCCAAGGAGTAGCATGCTGCAGAGCAGATAACGGGAAGGGGGAGTTCGGTCCTCAATTTCAAAGGCACCTGGCAGATATGGGAACAGCATTTGAACCTTGTCCACCATACAAACACTCATATAATGGAGTTGCGGAAAAGACAGTCAACGTTACAGACTCCAAAATGAGGTCAATACTATTTATGTCAAGCCTAGATCCGGAATACTGGTGCATTGCTGTCGAACATGCGATGTATGTTAGAAACAGAGTGCCGACTTCGGCTTTACCTTTTGATACGGAAAACAACCACCCAGTCAGCAAAGCAACAACGCCATATGAAGGGTACACTGGAAGGCTACCAGACTTGGCAAAATTAGTAGTGTTTGGATGCAGAGCCAGCCCGAAAATCCCTAAAGAGAAGTACCCTGGCAAGACTAGGCCGAGAGTGCTAGTTGACCACATATGTGTAGGAATGGAAGGAAGCAAAATCTATAAGCTATTGAACCTCCACTCCAATAAAGTAATACTGACTGCTGACGCGGGTATTGATGAATATAGTTTCCCTTTTTCAGCCTACAAGGCAAAACTCCAGTCTATAGCGACTGCGGGAAACCAATTGGCAAAGGAAATCTCAGTGGGAACTGGAGATATGTCAATAGAAAGTAGTCAACTTTCAGCCGTGGAGGAGAGACCTACTGTAACGGTAGAGGAGAGACCCACTGGCATACACACCGTAGAAGGCACTGCTACGAAGAACAGCATACCTCATGCTGAGCATACTTATGCTAAGCTCACTAGGTCTGGGAGGTGGCCCTATGTATATAACGATACAATCGTTCAAAGTATTACGGCCTTCAAAGCCCTTCATCTGGAGGATGATGATACTGTATCGCTGGGTGCACCTACAGCTCCTTTTGAAGCAATTGAATTAGATGCGGCCATGCGGGAGGACGCTCCTGGCTGGCGCAAATCAATTCACGAGGAACTCCAAGCACTTCTTGATATGAATACCTTTGATATAAGGAGGGGGAGAATACCGCAAGGTAGACAAGTGTTGCCTTGTCGTCTAGTATTGAAAAAGAAGTTTAATACGAGAGGAGAGATCATCAGACTCAAGTCGAGACTCTGTGTTAGAGGAGACAAGCAAAAACCGGGGATCGACTACTTTGAGACGTTTGCATCGGTAGTACGATACGACACCTTGCGATTCCTTCTAGCAAAGGTCGCGGAAGAGGATCTGGAACTAGAGCATATCGACGTCGACACAGCATTCTTGAATCCGGAGCTGAAAGAAGAGATCTATATGCAGATACCTCAGTTCTTGGAAGAACTAGTCCCTGAACTGAAAGGACTAACCGACGCCTACATTAAGCTGAACAAAGCTCTCTACGGATTGAAGCAAGCGCCGAGAGAATGGTTCAAGCTGGTCAAAAAGTTTTTCGAGAGCTTAGGACTGAAAAGCTCAAAAGCAGACCCAAACCTGTTCACGGGCAGAGGGGTCTATATCCTTCTATTTGTTGATGACATGCTAATTGCTTGTACTCGCCAGCAAGTCGAAGTAATCAAAAGGAAGATCTTGACGCAATGGAAATGCAAAGATCTGGGTCCTGCTGAACTATTTGTCGGATTTCAAATTGAACGCAACAGGCCGAATAGAACCTTGAAGATCCATCAAACCTTCTATATCACCAAGCTTCTCGAACGCCTGGGAATGAGCAAATGCAACCCAAATAAACTGCCTTTGCCTGCCGGAACAGTAATGCAACCAGATGATGATCTACTGTCGGAACAAGACGCTACAGTGTATAGGCAAATAGCAGGATCAGCGATATACTTGTCTGGGTGTACTAGAATCGACATTTCAGAGGCTGCCAGGCAACTATCGAAGTACATGGCCAAGCCAGGAGTTTCTCATTTCAGGCATACCAAGCATTTGCTACGCTACCTGAATAGCTGTAGATCAGCCGGAATTGTCTACGGGGACGACCTGAACCCTTTAGCACCGTCACAATACAGGGTTTACACTGATTCGACATGGGGTACTGAACACGACAGGAAGTCAGTCCAAGGAATGGCAGTGGTACGGAATGGGGGAGCCTGTTCCTGGTTCTCGAATAGGCAAAAGTCAATAGCTCTGAGCTCTATGGAGGCCGAGATTATGGCCGCGTCGGAAGGAGCCAAAGAAGTACTATGGCTGAACAAGCTGAGGGATGACCTGAACGAAAATCAACCTTTTGTTCCTACGCTATACTGCGACAACCAAGGTGCAGTGACGCTATTACACGACACTAAATTCCACCGGAAAGCGAAGCACATAGAGATCAGATACTTATTTATTAGAGAGGAACTGGTTCAGAAAAGAAAGCTGGTAATACAGCACATTGAAGGAGCCAAACAGCCAGCCGACATATTAACTAAGCAGCTGCCTGTCGAAGCATATGAAAGGCACAAAAGAGTCCTGGGAATGCGAGCATAGAACTGGTTAGAGGGTACTCTTGTACTGCAATATGGAAGGTCATAGCCCATAGAGTGCTGAACTCCACAGGAGACGTAGGCACTACAATACGTACGCAGGTGCTATTGTTGCAGGAGTTAATGAGGCCTGAATCAACAGCCTATTCTATTCTATTCAGGAGAGCTACAGGTGAAGCAAGGAGACCTGTCACCTAGGGGGAGTGTCAGGATTTGAGAATCTAGGTAGCTGACATGTCCCTGACTAAGTGGGGAACGCTAGCGCGGAAGACTTTTCACACACGCACAGTTCTACAATTT
Source organism: Bisporella sp. PMI_857 (assembly GCA_021307315.1). Taxonomy (NCBI): domain Eukaryota; kingdom Fungi; phylum Ascomycota; class Leotiomycetes; order Helotiales; family Helotiaceae; genus Bisporella; species Bisporella sp. PMI_857. The sequence goes on along the minus strand of JAJSPD010000139.1, from coordinate 56,997 downwards.
TGTATGATCACACACATATAGACAACAATAGAGAGCCTGAACGGCATCCCCAATACCTTCTGAATATCATTGTGTATTTCTCGTTCTATCACTACAGGGCTCGCTTACACTGGCCCCTGGCCAGTGTCCTGTATATAAAGCACTACTCTCCTTTCCTTCTTCTGCCTGTAGCTTGTTCTCTTAGTTATAACAATTGATAGTTGTTCACACCTCTGAGTCCTTCTACCTAGATCTACGGATCGAGATCCCTGTTCAGCTTGAGTTGTCACAACGAGTATTTTTACGAGTCTTTACAAAATATTAAACACTTTACAAGCTTGTAGTCGGGTGTATACAGGCTGGTTGCGCTGTATTTACAGGCTGTCGCGCTGTAGTTTAGGGCTGGTTACGCTGTGGTTTACAGGCTTGGTGCGGAACGCGCTTAGTCATGATTCTAAACCTACATACTATGTAGGTGTAGCAACTCCCATTCCTACCCCGGGGGTAGGTGTACCAGTGTTGGTATCACTCTCTGTGATACCTTTTTCGTATTGATGACTTGCAATAGCTTAAGTCGGTTACCCACGGGGCACGTAGCACCGCGATCTCAGCGCAGTGCTATATATGCTCGTTGTAGGTGGTTGACTTGTTCTTGATTGTTCTAAGTTACGTCCTACGAGCGAGAACTTAAATACATTCAGGTGGTGGCCTGTGCGTCATGGAACGTTCACATGACTTTATACCAACAACCAGAATCCAACCTACATACATGTAGGTGTAGTCGGACCCAGTGTTACACCGTATTCTGAGTAAGCAGTGCGTATTCTTAAAACTGTACCATTACGGCCTACCGTACTGTACCGTACCATGCCGTAATCTACGCCGTAGTATTTTTACAGCCACACTACTGGCTACACTGCTACCCGCTCAAATTCTGGTAGGAAGGTAGCAAATGTGCTGGTACCTTGACGAAGACCCTGTAACTTAGTGGTTGCTCGATCCACAGATTGCGGATCTTCGTACGCAAGCCTGAGTTGCGCTACAAGCCCAGCGACCGTCATCCCTGCTGTGTCTTGACCACTACTACTCATGAGCTTACTTGAAGCAGCGCCTTTCACCTCAGCCTGCTATGCACGTACCAGAATCGTACGAGTTCCGTATCTTCGACCCGATCGACAGATAGCTTAGCGTAGATCCGCGCGAGCCAGGGCTTAAAGTCTACCCTTTCCCCATCAAACTCAGGTGCCGGTGGCAGCCTGTCCTTCCGTTGTATAGCAGGCTCCCGTTCCCTGCTATCCACGTGTGTTGTCTCTTCTGTTGAGAGAGTGTCGTCGTTCGTACGACACCTGACCTAGTCCTAACCAGGGTTCTGACCCACTACAGTACTGTAGGAAAAGAATAGTGTTTGTGAGAAAGCTTGTTAAAACTAGACAAATAACATAAGTAGAAGTGCGCATTAGAGACACAGGAGATAGAGCCTAACCGTTCTTATCATAGAGACGTTTATATCCTCTGTGACAGCATGGTCGAAGGTAAGACGAGGATACGTGAACAGAGCTTCAATTGCGCTAACACTTAAAACCTAAAGGTGTAGGGTGTGGGGGAGATGAGCTTGTATACAGGCCGTGAGCACTAGCGAGCTCCTGTGGCGTTGAGGCCCTAACGCTAAGGCGCAGACGTCCAGGCGCAGACGTCCCAGCGCTGTCACCAGCTCTGTGACATCCTCAAGATATACACCATTCCTTGATCTCAGTATGACCACAACAAGAATAGGATGCCTTAATAAGGTAACGAAAAGGTTTCTTAATAGGAAGACAAAGTCAATCTTGCACTTCCAAAAATGAATAGTAAGATGGATGACGCGTTACATAGCCCGTCCAGATCGTCAGTTCGCAGAGTCTTGGCTGCTCTAGGCAGAGTCAACTTTGGCTCTGTCTGTCAGCTCCTGTAGTTTGTGGTAGTGCAGCATATCTACCATTCTAATCGGGATTGCGGCTTCCCGGCATCGTGACACAACGGCCATAGCTGAAATCGAGTCGCCTCCGAGCGTGAAAAAAGAGCTGTTGAGGCCAATATTATCTGCAGGAACATTAAGCACACTGCTCCAGACGTCTCGCAAACGGCGCTGCAGTTCATTGAGCGGCTGGCTGCTCGCTTCTCCGTCAAGTGTCTCGTGGACCAGCCGACGCGTGTCCTCGTTCATTTGCTCAACCCACCGCATTACCTGCTTACGATCCAGCTTGCCTGAGGAGAGAGTAGGCATCGCCGTAACGGAAATATAGATACTGGGCTCCATGTACGACGGCAGAAGCTGCGAGGCCTGTTCGCGGATCTGCTGCAAGTTCTGGGCAGCGGCGGTGCTGCAGCCAACGTGGAAGCTTATCCCTTCTACCGTCTGACACACGTCGTTCGGAAGCACCTCTTCCAAACGCACCACTACTGCGATCTGCTGCTTGTACGGGCCATCCCGCGGGACAAGCGCGAGTGCGTGCTTTACTTCTCGGAGCGCTGTCAAGTGATGCTCGATCTCTCCCAGCTCGAGTCGCTGGCCGCGAACCTTGACCTGTGTATCTTTGCGCCCAACAAAGTGAATCGTGCCGTCGGCGTTGTACCGCACAAGGTCACCTGTCTTGTAAAATCGTCGCGGCTGGCTTGGGGAGTGAGCGAGTGCCCACCGAGGGCTTGACACAAAAGCCGCCGCGGTCTTCTCCTCGTCTTGGAGGTAGCCGCGCGCTAGAATCGGGCCTTCTAATACCAGTTCTCCTACAGCACCGATGGGCATTAAGCGGTCGTGGTCATTTGCATTGACAATCCACGTATGGCAGCTCTCGATGGCCCGGCCGATGTTCCGTGCGTTCGTCTGATCCGTCACGTGATCGTTGACGGTGCTGGTTACACAGCACTCGCTTGGCCCGTATACGTTGATCAAATGCACCTGGCTTGCCCAGTCGTGGACCTGGGCCGGCGTCATGGGCTCGCCCCCAAGAACTGCAACCGTTAGCAGCGACATGGTGCTTGAGGGCAGTGTCGCTGCAAACGATGGGACTAAGTGTGCCCAATTAACTCGATTTGTGTCGACAAAAGAGTAAAGATCCTCCAAGCGCTCCGTCTCAGATGGTACACAGAGACATGCTCCAATCATTAGACTTGTCAAGTGGTCTTCCATGCTAGTGTCGAAAGCATACGCCGAAAACTGAAGGACGCGAGAGCCACTGTTGATGCGGATTCGGTCCTTGTGAGCCGCCGCCCCTGAGCAGTACGAGCGGTGCTCAACAGCCACTGCTTTCGGAACTCCGGTTGAGCCCGAAGTGAAAATTGCGTAAACAAGGTTGTTGGGCCGCACATCAACCTCCAAGTTGCCAGACGCGGGTGGCAGCTTTTCTATGCTGGCTGCCGACACCTGCACGACCGACACGCCCAGTTCCTTCAGGGAGTCTGCTTGATCTCGAGAGCTCAGAACTACGCTTGCGGTGCATTGGCGAATCATCGATGCGATGCGCTGGAGTGGCTGGGAAGGATCGAGAGGAACAAAAGCACCACCAGCCTTCAGCACCGCGAGTAGTGCTACTGTGTACCACGCAGACTTTTCAAAGCACAAGGGCACCAACGTGTCCGGCCGGACTCCCATGCTGACGAGGAGACGGGCGAGTCGCTCGGCACGCTCGTCTAACTCGGCGTATGTCATCTCGCCATCCCACGCACATACAGCCAAGGCACTTGGCTGTAAGCGCACTTGCTTCTCAATGAGGTGGTGGACACACTGCTCGACCGTAAGCAAAGGAGTGTTGTTCCAGGCCAGTATCTGGGCCTCGTCTTTGCTGCTCGCGTCGAGAAAGTAGCTTGACGAGATAGACTCGTCTGGCCGCTGCACCATCCTGGCAAGCAGCGCCGAGAATGTACTAGCAATGTTGTTCGCGTGCTGCTCATCGAAGCGGGAGGCGGCGTACTTCAGACGTATTACAATATCTTCTGGGCTAGAAGATACGGACAGGGAGACATCGAACTAGGGCTGTGTAAGCAAAGACCAGATAATGCCGTGCAGCTTGCGTTCTTCTACATACCTCTGTCTTACCATAACCACTGGTAGGTTTGAAGGAAGCTTTCTCGTTGCTGACACCATCTTTCCGGGAGTGTTGCACATTAATAGTTGTGTTGAAAAGTCGGGCCCCTGATAGTTTGAGTGCGCGCTGAACACTTCCTAACGAAGTTGTTTGATGCCCATTGCTGTCGTAGTACTGCCTTTGGAGTTCGTTGATCAAATCAGCTACTGACCACGAACGGTTAAGCTGTGCCCGACACGTCAGCATGTTGATCAGAGGTCCAGCCATATCTTCCACCTCATCAATTGGCAGGTCTCGCCCCGACGTTAAGTAACCAAAGCACACGTCATCCATCCCAGTATAGCTGCGGAGAACTAGCGCCCAGGCGACTTGCATCACATTGAACAACGTGACCCCTAGCTTCCGGCAGAAAGCGCGCAGATCTGAACTCTGTACGTCTGGAACGAGCACAGAGTGCTCGGTGTCCAGTTTGGCTGCTGTTGTGTTGACCATAAATGGGAAGTAGCACGGCTCTATGCCAGACAACAGCTCGTGCCAGTAGTGAAGGTGCGCTTCGTTGTCTTGCTTCTGCAAGAATGCGATGTATCTGCTGTAGCGCGGCGCTTTAGATTGTGGGAGTGTGCCTGCGTAAGCCCGGGCCCAGTCGCGCAGGATAATATCATAGGAGGAACCATCTGTAAGGATGTGGTTGATCTCCAACCGGCATAGAGCCTTTGTGTCATTACCTGTGAAGATGGTCAACCGGTGAGGCGGACGCTTGCCGGCGAAAGACAGCTCATCTGGGATGTTAGAAAGCGATTTTAGATGGTGCTGCATGCCAGTATCTTTAATTTCTACGATAGCCGCCTCTGTTTTGCTCAGGACCACCTGGTCAAAGAGGCGATCAGATCCAACACTCTCAACAAACACAGTCCGCAGGATAGAGTGGCGGTCTACGACCTGCTGCCACGCTTGTCGTAGCTGCTGAATATCAACGCAGCCACCGCTGTACGTAGGCTCGACTGTTATCAAGTGTACAGTTTTGTACATTGTTCCTCCGCTGTCAATCTGGCTGACCTGAAGGCCTTCTTGTATAGGAGAGCACGGGTAGATATCCTCGATCTCCGATACATCATTTATGCCAAGCGTAGGCAAAGTGTGCTTTGCCATCTGCCACAAGCTGCCATTGGTTGTTGAAAGAAGAGGGAAATCGCTGACAGTTGGCATTGGCGACAAGGACGGAAGAACCGTAGCCAGTTTTTCGAGCGCTGCCTCATACCGTCGGGCCCACTCTTTGACCATGTTAGGTTGTCTGATGTGCTTGTTGTACGTGAGGCTGGCCTCAAGGCGACCGTCTTTCACAGTAGCTGATACATTGAAGATCCAATGCAAGGAAGCCTTCTTCTGGTGTCCTGGCACCGAAGGAATGTTTCGAGCGCGAAATAAAGCATCCGGCCGCTCTAGCTGCTGGTAAACCTTGGTAGTTGAACAAGATCTCCATCGGCCAATGAGCAGCGAAGGCCTTCCTCCCTGCGTCGGTGAGAAAAGCAGTCGAGAAGTAAGGCCAACCATTGTCTACCAAGCTTCGCCGGGCATCTTTAGCGGCACAGACAGCTCCAATCACTCCTTCGTCAAGCTGGCTAGGTTTTACGAGAACTGGATACATTGTTGTAAACCAGCCTACTGTTCGCGACAGGTCAATCGATGCATCCCAGGGCTCTCTTCCATGGCCTTCGCTGAAGACAGCCGGAGTCGGACGGTCTGGGAATGTCTGCGAGAATGAGTACGTCAGCGCAGCAGGAAAAGCTCGAGCGGTGTAGTGCGCAGCGCCGTATTGCAGGAGCCAAGCAGGCTTTGGCTTGATTCCTGGCTGAGCACGAAGCTTCTCGAACTACGTCGTTGATCCGAAGGAGCTTGTCGGTGAGGCCCCAGTAGCCTAAGTCGGCTGGCAGAACTTTTGAGGCAAGGACTGTAGAAGGGTAAAGTGATTCTGGATATGCTCTGCCTGCGCTAGGCTCCATGCTTTGAAAGACACTTGTTCTGGGGCTGGTGCCGTCCCATGCACAAGTAGTTCTTCTATCTCCAGCAGAATGATGCGCCAAGAAACCAGGTCAATAACGAGGTGGTGGGCTGCAAAGAAAACCGACTGTTCATCTCCTACAGACACTAGGGCCGCTGCAAGTATCGGCCCACGCCGGAAATTGATCATTTCCCGTGTGCTGGCCACACAGCCCAACCGCTTTTTGATCAGCCACTCTGGTCTCACGCACCTCGAAAGAGCCAGCCACATCGTCTGTCACCTGCTGTTGCCAGACACCCTGCGCGTCGCAATGGAAGCGCGTGCGCAGGGCCGAATGAGCAGAAACAACGGCTTCAAGTGCCAAACGAAGCTGGACTATAGAGACCTGTCGAGACAGCATCAAAAAGAAGCCTCTGCTGGTTGCTGTTGTCGCCTTTGGGTGCAAAATGGAAGTGTAATCGCTGGATGGGCGACAATTCGTACGGCCCATTCAGGTCGTCCACAGCCAAGACTCCGCGGCTGCTCTGGTCAGAGTCGACTTTGGCTCTGTCTGCTAACTCTGACAGTTTGCGGTACTGCAGCATATCTCGCGCGCTGATTTGATTCCAGCTCCCCGGCACCGAGCAACAACGGCCATAGCTGAAATCGAGTCGCCTCCGAGTGTGACAAAAGAGCTGTTGAGGCCAATATTATCTGCAGGAACATTAAGCACACTGCTCCAGACGTCTCGCAAACGACGCTGCAGTTCGTTGAGCGGCTGGCTGCTCGCTTCTCCGTCAAGTGTTTCTTGGACCAGCGACGCGTGTCTTCGTTCATTTGCTCAACCCACCGCATACCTGCTTACGGTCCAGCTTGCCTGAGGAGAGTAGGCATCGCCGTGACGGAAATATAGATACTAGGCTCCATGTACGACGGCAGAAGCTGTGAGGCCTGTTCACGGATCTGCTGCAAGTTCTGGGCAGCGGCGGTGCTGCAGCCAACGTGGAAGCTTATCCCTTCTACCGTCTGACACACGCCGTTCGGAAGCACCTCTTCCAAACGCACCACTACTGCGATCTGCTGCTTGTACGGGCCATCCCGCGGGACAAGCGCGAGTGCGTGCTTTACTTCTCGGAGCGCTGTCAAGTGATGCTCGATCTCTCCCAGCTCGAGTCGCTGGCCGCGAACCTTGACCTGTGTATCTTTGCGCCCAACAAAGTGAATCGTGCCATCGGCATTGTACCGCACAAGGTCACCTGTTTGTAAAATCGTCGCGGCTGGCTTGGGAGTGAGCGAGTGCCCACCGAGGGCTTGACACAAAAGCCGCCGCGGTCTTCTCCTCGTCTTGGAGGTAGCCGCGCGCTAGAATCGGGCCTTCTAATACCAGTTCTCCTACAGCACCGATGGGCATTAAGCGGTCGTGGTCATTTGCATTGACAATCCACGTGTGGCAGCTCTCGATGGCCCGGCCGATGTTCCGTGCGTTCGTCTGATCCGTCACGTGATCGTTGACGGTGCTGGTTACACAGCACTCGCTTGGCCCGTATCGTTGATCAAATGCACCTGGCTTGCCCAGTCTGACTGGGCCGGTGTCATGGGCTCGCCCCCAAAACTGCAACCGTTAGCAAAGACATGGTGCTTGAGCAGCGTCGCTGCAAACGATGGGACTAAGTGTGCCATTAACTCGATTTGTGTCGACAAAAGAGAAAGATCCTCCAGACGCTCCGTTCAGATGGTACACAAGACATGCTCCAGCATTAGACTTGTCAAAGTGGTCTTCCATGCTAGTGTCGAAAGCATACGCCGAAAACTGAAGGACGCGAGAGCCACTGTTGATGCGGATTCGGTCCTTGTGAGCCGCCGCCCCTGAGCAGTACGAGCGGTGCTCAATAGCCACTGCTTTTGGAACTCCGGTTGAGCCCGAAGTGAAAATTGCGTAAACAAGGTTGTTGGGCCGCACATCAACCTCCAAGTTGCCAGACGCGGGTGGCAGCTTTTCTATGCTGGCTGCCGACACCTGCACGACCGACACGCCCAGTTCCTTCAGGGAGTCTGCTTGATCTCGAGAACTCAGAACTACGCTTGCGTTGCATTGGCGAATCATCGATGCGATACGCTGGAGTGGCTGGGAAGGATCGAGAGGAACAAAGGCACCACCAGCCTTCAGCACCGCGAGTAGTGCTACTGTGTACCACGCAGACTTTTCAAAGCACAAGGGCACCAACGTGTCCGGCCGGACTCCCATGCTGACGAGGAGACGGGCGAGTCGCTCGGCACGCTCGTCTAACTCGGTGTATGTCATCTCGCCATCCCACGCACATACAGCCAAGGCACTTGGCTGTAAGCGCACTTGCTTCTCAATGAGGTGGTGGACACACTGCTCGACCGTAAGCAAAGGAGTGTTGTTCCAGGCCAGTATCTGGGCCTCGTCTTTGCTGCTCGCGTCGAGAAAGTAGCTTGACGAGATAGACTCGTCGGCTGCTGCACCATCCTGGCAAGCAGCGCCGAGAATGTGCTAGCAATGTTGTTCGCGTGCTGCTCATCGAAGCGGGAGGCGGCGTACTTCAGACGTATTACAATATCTTCTGGGCTAGAAGATACGGACAGGGAGACATCGAACTAGGGCTGTGTAAGCAAAGACCAGATAATGCCGTGCAGCTGATGTGCTAATTCTTACCTCAGTATTATCTCGACCCCTATAGGCTTAAAGAGTCTTGTCGGTACTTGAGCCACCTTTCCGGGAGTGTTGCACATTGATAGTCGTATTAAAAAGTCGGGCTCCTGACAGTCTGAGCGCGTGCTGAACGCTTCCCAAAGAGGACGTCTGGTGCTCGCCGCTGCTTTGATGCTGCTCTTGGAGTCTGTTGATCAAATCAGCTACTGACCACGAACGGTTAAGCTGTGCCCGACACGTCAGCATATTGATCAAAGGTCCAGCTATATCTTCCACCCCATCAATTGGCAGGTCTCGCCCCGACGTTAAGTAACCAAAGCACACGTCATCCATCCCAGTATAGCTGCGGAGAACGAGCGCCCAGGCGGCTTGCATCACATTGAACAACGTGACCCCAAGCTTCCGGCAGAAGGCGCGCAGATCTGAACTCTGCACGTCTGGGACGAGCACCGAGTGCTCGGTGTCAAGTTTGGCTGCTGTTGTGTTGGCCATGGATGGGAAGTAGCACGGCTCTATGCCAGACAACAGCTCGTGCCAGTAGTGAAGGTGCGTTTCGTTGTCTGTTTCTGCAAGAATGCGATGTATCTGCTGTAGCGCGGCGCTTTAGATTGTGGGAGCGTGCCTGCGTAAGCCCGGGCCCAGTCGTGCAGGATAATTCCAGAGGATGTACCATCACTAATGGTGTGGTTGATCTCCAGGCGGCAGAGAACTTTTGTATCATCACCCGTGAAGATGGTCAGGCGATGAGGCGGACGCTTGCCGGCGAAAGACAGCTCATCTGGGATGTCAGAAAGCGATCTTAGATCGTGCTGCGAGTCAGAAGCCTTGACCTCGGCAGCAGTTGCCTCCACCCTTTTCAGGACCACCTGGTCAAAGAGGCGATCAGATCCAACACTCTCAACAAACACAGTCCGCAAGATAGAGTGGCGGTCTACGACCTGCTGCCACGCTTGACGTAGCTGCCGAATATCTACGCAGCCACCGATATGTGTAGGCTCGACCATCGTCAAGTGTACAGTTTTGTACATTGTTCCCTCGCCTTCGATCTGGCTAATCTGAAGACCTTCTTGTATAGGAGAGCACGGGTAAATATCTTCAATCTCCGATACATCATTTATGCCAAGCGTAGGCAAAGTGTGCTTTGCCATCTGCCACAAGCTGCCATTGGTTGTTGAAAGAAGAGGGAAATCGCTGACAGTTGGCATTGGCGACAAGGACGGAAGAACCGTAGCCAGTTCTTCGAGCGCTGCCTCATACCGTCGGGCCCACTCTTTGACCATGTTAGGTTGTCTGATGTGCTTGTTGTACGTGAGGCTGGCCTCAAGGCGACCGTCTTTCACAGTAGCTGATACATTGAAGATCCAATGCAAGGAAGCGCTTTCTTCTGGTGTCCTGGCCACCGAAGGAATGTTTCGAGCGCGAAATAAAGCATCCGGCCGCTCTAGCTGCTGGTAGACCCCTTGGTAGTTGAACAAGATCTCCATCGGCCAATGAGCAGCGAAGGCCTTCCTCCCTGCGTCGGTGAGAAAAGCAGTCGAGAAGTAAGGCCAGCCATTGTCTACCAAGCTTCGCCGGGCATCTTTAGCGGCACAGACAGCTCCAATCACTCCTTCGTCAAGCTGGCTAGGTTTTACGAGAACTGGATACATTGTTGTAAACCAGCCTACTGTTCGCGACAGGTCAATCGATGCTCCCAGGGCTCTCTTCCATGGCCTCGCTGAAGACAGCCGGAGTCGGACGGTCTGGGAATGTCTGCGAGAATGAGTACGTCAGCGCAGCAGGAAAAGCTCGAGCGGTGTAGTGCGCAGCGCCGTATTGCAGGAGCCAAGCAGGCTTTGGCTTGATTCCTGGCTGAGCACGAAGCTTTCTCGAACTACGTCGTTGATCCGAAGGAGCTTGTCGGTGAGGCCCCAGTAGCCTAAGTCGGCTGGCAGAACTTTTGAGGCAAGGACTGTAGAAGGCGTAAAGTGATTCTGGATATGCTCTGCCTGCGCTAGGCTCCATGCTTTGAAAGACACTTGTTCTGGGGCTGGTGCCGTCCCATGCACAAGTAGTTCTTCTATCTCCAGCAGAATGATGCGCCAAGAAACCAGGTCAATAACGAGGTGGTGGGCTGCAAAGAAAACCGACTGTTCATCTCCTACAGACACTAGGGCCGCTGCAAGTATCGGCCCACGCCGGAAATTGATCATTTCCCGTGTGCTGGTCACAACAGCCCCAACCGCTTTTGATCAGCCACTCTGGTCTCATGCACCTCGAAAGAGCCAGCCACATCGTCTGTCACCTGCTGTTGCCAGACACCTGCGCGTCGCAATGGAAGCGCGTGCGCAGGGCCGAATGAGCAGAAACAACGGCTTCAAGTGCCAAACGAAGCTGGACTATAGAGACTGTCGAGACAGCATCAAAAAAAGCTCTGCTGGTTGCGTTGTCGCCTGTAGGGCAAATTGGAAGTGTAATCGCTGGATGGGCGACAATTCGTACGGCCCATTCAGGTCGTCCACAGCCAAGACTCCGCGGCTGCTCTGGTCAGAGTCGACTTTGGCTCTGTCTGCTAACTCTGACAGTTTGCGGTACTGCAGCATATCTCGCGCGCCGATTTGGATTCCAGCTCCCCGGCACCGAGCAACAACGGCCATAGCGAAATCGAGTCCCTCCAGTGTGACAAAAGAGCTGTTGAGGCCAATATTATCTGCAGGAACATTAAGCACACTGCTCCAGACGTCTCGCAAACGACGCTGCAGTTCGTTGAGCGGCTGGCTGCTCGCTTCTCCGTCAAGTGTTCGTGGACCAGCCGACGCGTGTCCTCGTTCATTTGCTCAACCCACCGCATCACCTGCTTACGGTCCAGCTTGCCTGAAGAGAGCGTAGGCATCGCCGTGACGGAAATATAGATACTAGGCTCCATGTACGACGGCAGAAGCTGTGAGGCTTGTTCACGGATCTGCTGCAAGTTCTGGGCAGCGGCGGTGCTGCAGCCAACGTGGAAGCTTATCCCTTCTACCGCTGACACACGTCGTTCGGAAGCACCTCTTCCAAACGCACCACAACTACGATCTGCTGCTTGTACGGGCCATCCCGCGGGACAAGCGCGAGTGCGTGCTTTACTTCTCGGAGCGCTGTCACGTGATGCTCGATCTCTCCCAGCTCGAGTCGCTGGCCGCGAACCTTGACCTGGTATCTTTGCGCCCAACAAAGTGAATCGTGCCATCAGCATTGTACCGCACAAGGTCACCTGTCTTGTAAAATCGTCGCGGCTGGCTTGGGGAGTGAGCGAGTGCCCACCGAGGGCTTGGCACAAAAGCCGCCGCGGTCTTCTCCTCGTCCTGAAGGTAGCCGCGCGCTAGAATCGGGCCTTCTAATACCAGTTCTCCTACAGCACCGATGGGCATTAAGCGGTCGTGGTCATTTGCATTGACAATCCACGTGTGGCAGCTCTCGATGGCCCGGCCGATGTTCCGTGCGTTCGTCTGATCCGTCACGTGATCGTTGACGGTGCTGGTTACACAGCACTCGCTTGGCCCGTATACGTTGATCAAGTGCACCTGGCTGCCCAGTCGTGGACCTGGGCCGGCGTCATGGGCTCGCCCCCAAGAACTGCAACCGTTAGCAGCGACATGGTGCTTGAGGCAGCGTCGCTGCAAACGATGGGACTAAGTGTGCCCATTGACTTGATTTTGTCGACAAAAGAGAAAAGATCCTCCAAGCGCTCCGTCTCAGATGGTACACAAAGACATGCCCAGCCATTAACTAGTCAGGTGGTCTTCCATGCTAGTGTCGAAAGCATACGCCGAAAACTGAAGGACGCGAGAGCCACTGTTGATGCGGATTCGGTCCTTGTGAGCCGCCGCCCCTGAGCAGTACGAGTGGTGCTCAACAGCCACTGCTTTCGGACTCCGGTTGAGCCCGAAGTGAAAATCGCGTAAACAAGGTTGTTGGGCCGCACATCAACCCTCAAGTTGCCAGACGCCGGTGGTAGCTCTTTCACGCTGGCTGCTGACACCTGTACACCGGCACGCCCAGCTCATTCAGGGAGTGTGCTTGCTCTCGAGAACTCAGAACTACGCTTGCGGTGCATTGGCGAATCATCGATGCAATACGCTGGAGTGGCTGGGAAGGATCGAGAGGAACAAAAGCACCACCAGCCTTCAGCACCGCGAGTAGTGCTACTGTGTACCACGCAGACTTTTCAAAGCACAAGGGCACCAACGTGTCCGGCCGGACTCCCATGCTGACGAGGAGACGGGCGAGTCGCTCGGCACGCTCGTCTAACTCGGTGTATGTCATCTCGCCATCCCACGCACATACAGCCAAGGCACTTGGCTGTGAGCGCACTTGCTTCTCAATGAGGTGGTGGACACACTGCTCGACCGTAAGCAAAGGAGTGTTGTTCCAGGCCAGTATCTGGGCCTCGTCTTTGCTGCTCGCGTCGAGAAAGCAGCTTGACAAAATAGACTCGTCTGGCCGCTGCACCATCCTGGCAAGCAGCGCCGAGAATGTACTAGCAATGTTGTTCACGTGCTGCTCATCGAAGCGGGAGGCGGCGTACTTCAGACGTATTACAATATCTTCTGGGCTAGAAGATACGGACAGGGAGACATCGAACTAGGGCTGTGTAAGCAAAGACTAAACAATGCCGTGCAGCTTGCGTTCTTCTACATACCTCTGTCTTACCATAACCACTGGTAGGTTTGAAGGAAGCTTTCTCGTTGCTGACACCATCTTTCCGGGAGTGTTGCACATTAATAGTTGTGTTGAAAAGTCGGGCCCCTGATAGTTTGAGTGCGCGCTGAACACTTCCTAACGAAGTTGTTTGATGCCCATTGCTGTCGTAGTACTGCTTTTGGAGTTCGTTGATCAAATCAGCTACTGACCACGAACGGTTAAGCTGTGCCCGACACGTCAGCATGTTGATCAGAGGTCCAGCCATATCTTCCACCCCATCAATTGGCAGGTCTCGCCCCGACGTCAAGTAACCAAAGCACACGTCATCCATCCCAGTATAGCTGCGGAGAACTAGCGCCCAGGCGACTTGCATCACATTGAACAACGTGACCCCTAGCTTCCGGCAGAAAGCGCGCAGATCTGAACTCTGTACGTCTGGGACGAGCACAGAGTGCTCGGTGTCCAATTTGGCTGCTGTTGTGTTAGCCATAAATGGGAAGTAGCACGGCTCTATGCCAGACAACAACTCGCGCCAGTAGTGGAGGTGCGCTTCGTTGTCTTGCTTCTGCAAGAATGCGATGTATCTGCTGTAGCGCGACGCCTCAGCCTGTGGGAGTGTGCCTGCGTAAGCCCGGGCCCAGTCACGCAGGATAATATCATAGGAGGAACCATCTGTAAGGATGTGGTTGATCTCCAACCGGCATAGAGCCTTTGTGTCATTACCTGTGAAAATGGTCAACCGGTGAGGCGGACGCTTGCCGGCGAAAGACAGCTCATCCGGGATGTTAGAAAGCAATTTTAGATGGTGCTGAATGCCAGTATCTTTAATTTCTACGATAGCCGCCTCTGTTTTGCTCAGGACGACTTGGTCAAAAAGGCGATCAGACCCAACACTCTCAACAAACACAGTCCGCAGGATAGAGTGGCGGTCTACGACCTGCTGCCACGCTTGTCGTAGCTGCTGAATATCAACGCAGCCACCGCTGTACGTAGGCTCGACTGTTATCAAGTGTACAGTTTTGTACATTGTTCCTCCGCTGTCAATCTGGCTGACCTGAAGGCCTTCTTGTATAGGAGAGCACGGGTAGATATCCTCGATCTCTGACACATTATTTATGCCAAGCGTAGGCAAAGTGTGCTTTGCCATCTGCCACAAGCTGTCGTTTGTAGTTGAAAGAAGAGGGAAGTCGCTGACAGTTGGCATTGGCGACAAGGACGGAAGAACCGTAGCCAGTTCTTCGAGCGCTGCCTCATACCGTCGAGCCCACTCTTTGACCATGTTAGGTTGTCTGATGTGCTTGTTGTACGTAAGGCTGGCCTCAAGGCGACCGTCTTTCACGGTAGCTGATACATTGAAGATCCAATGCAAGGAAGCACTCTCTTCTGGTGTCCTGGCCACCGAAGGAGTGTTTCGAGAGCGAAACAAAGCATCCGGCCGCTCTAGCTGCTGGTAAACTTCTTGGTAGTTGAACAAGATCTCCATCGGCCAATGAGCAGCAAAGGCCTTCCTCCCTGCATCGGTGAGAAAAGCAGTCGAGAAGTAAGGCCAACCATTGTCTACCAAGCTTCGCCGGGAATCCTTAGAGGCACAGACAGCTCTAACCACTCCTTCGTCAAGCTGGCTAGGTTTTACGAGAACTGGATACATTGTTGTAAACCAGCCTACTGTTCGCGACAGGTCAATCGATGCCTCCCAGGGCTCTCTTCCATGGCCTTCGCTGAAGACAGCCGGAGTCGGACGGTCTGGGAATGTCTGCGAGAATGAGTACGTCAGCGCAGCAAGGAAAAGCTCGAGCGGTGTAGTGCGCAGCGCCGTATTGCAGGAGCCAAGCAGGCTTTGGCTTGATTCCTGGCTGAGCACGAAGCTCTCTCGAACTACGTCGTTGATCCGAAGGAGCTTGTCGGTGAGGCCCCAGTAGCCTAAGTCGGCTGGCAGAACTTTTGAGGCAAGGACTGTAGAAGGTGCAAAGTGCTTCCGAATGTGCTTTGCCTGCGCTAGGCTCCATGCTTTGAAAGACACTTGTTCTGGGGCTGGTGCCGTCCCATGCACAAGTAGTTCTTCTATCTCCAGCAGAATGATGCGCCAAGAAACCAGGTCAATAACGAGGTGGTGGGCTACAAAGAAAACCGACTGTTCATCTCCTACAGACACTAGGGCCGCTGCAAGTATCGGCCCACGCCGGAAATTGATCATTTCCCGTGTGCTGGCCACGACAGCCTCAACCGCTGCTTGGTCAGCCACTCTGCTCTCATGCACCTCGAAAGAGCCAGCCACATCGTCTGTCACCTGCTGTTGCCAGACACCCTGCGCGTCGCAATGGAAGCGCGTGCGCAGGGCCGAATGGGCAGAAACAACGGCTTCAAGTGCCAAACGAAGCTGGACTATAGATACTTGTCGAGACAACGTCAAGAAAAAGCCCTGCTGGTTGTCGTTGTCGCCTTTAGGTGCAAAATGGAAGTGTAATCGCTGGATGGGCGACAATTCGTACGGCCCATTCAGGTCGTCCACAGCCAAGACTCCGCGGCTGCTCTGGTCAGAGTCGACTTTGGCTCTGTCTGCTAACTCTGACAGTTTGCGGTACTGCAGCATATCTCGCGCGCCGATTTGGATTCCAGCTCCCCGGCACCGAGCAACAACGACCATAGCCGAAATCGAGTCCCCTCCGAGTGTGACAAAAGAGCTGTTGAGGCCAATATTATCTGCAGGAACATTAAGCACACTGCTCCAGACGTCTCGCAAACGACGCTGCAGTTCGTTGAGCGGCTGGCTGCTCGCTTCTCCGTCAAGTGTCTCGTGGACCAGCCGACGCGTGTCCTCGTTCATTTGCTCAACCCACCGCATCACCTGCTTACGGTCCAGCTTGCCTGAAGAGAGCGTAGGCATCGCCGTGACGGAAATATAGATACTGGGCTCCATGTACGACGGCAGAAGCTGCGAGGCCTGTTCACGGATCTGCTGCAAGTTCTGGGCAGCGGCGGTGCTGCAGCCAACGTGGAAGCTTATCCCTTCTACCGTCTGACACACGTCGTTCGGAAGCACCTCTTCCAAACGCACCACTACTGCGATCTGCTGCTTGTACGGGCCATCCCGCGGGACAAGCGCGAGTGCGTGCTTTACTTCTCGGAGCGCTGTCACGTGATGCTCGATCTCTCCTAGCTCGAGTCGCTGGCCGCGAACCTTGACCTGCGTATCTTTGCGCCCAACAAAGTGAATCGTGCCATCGGCGTTGTACCGCACAAGGTCACCCGTTTTGTAAAATCGTCGGGGCTGGCTTGGGGAGTGAGCGAGTGCCCACCGAGGGCTTGGCACAAAAGCTGCTGCGGTCTTCTCCTCGTCTTGGAGGTAGCCGCGCGCTAGAATCGGGCCTTCTAGTACCAGTTCTCCCACAGCACCGATGGGCATTAAGCGGTCATGGTCATTTGCATTGACAATCCACGTGTGGCAGCTCTCGATGGCCCGGCCGATGTTCCGTGCGTTCGTCTGATCCGTCACGTGATCGTTGACCGTGCTGATCACTGCCCCCTCCGTCGGTCCGTAAGCAATTACTAGATGTAGCTTTGCTGCCCATTCTGTTATCTGCGCAGGTGTAACAGGTTCGCCTCCTAGCATCAAAGTGGAAAGAGACAGTACCGTTGCCGTTGGGAGTTGAGAGACCACTGATGGAACCAATAAAGCCCAACTCACCTGCATTTTCGCTATGGAAGAGGCTATATTTTCCGCGAGGTCGTAGTTCGAAGGAATGACGACACAGGCGCCCGCTGAAAAAGACAAAAGATGTTCCTCAATGCTAGCATCGAAGGTGTATGATGAAAACTGTAGTACGCGAGAGCCTCTGTGAATACGGATCTGATCCTTGCGGGCTGCTGCCCCCGAGCAGTATGAGCGGTGCTCAACGGCCACTGCTTTCGGAACTCCTGTCGAGCCCGAAGTGAAAATCGCGTAAACAAGGTTGTTGGGCCGCACATCAACCTCGTAGTTGCCAGACGCCGGTGGTAGCTCTTTCACGCTGGCTGCTGACACCTGTACCACCGGCACGCCCAGCTCATTCAGGGAGTGTGCTTGCTCTCGAGAACTCAGAACTACGCTTGCGGTGCATTGGCGAATCATCGATGCAATACGCTGGAGTGGCTGGGAAGGATCGAGAGGAACAAAAGCACCACCAGCCTTCAGCACCGCGAGTAGTGCTACTGTGTACCACGCAGACTTTTCAAAGCACAAGGGCACCAACGTGTCCGGCCGGACTCCCATGCTGACGAGGAGACGGGCGAGTCGCTCGGCACGCTCGTCTAACTCGGTGTATGTCATCTCGCCATCCCACGCACATACAGCCAAGGCACTTGGCTGTAAGTGCACTTGCTTCTCAATGAGGTGGTGGACACACTGCTCGACCGTAAGCAAAGGAGTGTTGTTCCAGGCCAGTATCTGGGCCTCGTCTTTGCTGCTCGCGTCGAGAAAGTAGCTTGACGAGATAGACTCGTCTGGTTGTTGCACCATTCTGGCAAGCAGCGCCGAGAATGTGCTAGCAATGTTGTTCGCGTGCTGCTCATCGAAGCGGGAGGCGGCGTACTTCAGACGTATTACAATATCTTCTGGGCTAGAGGAAACAGACAGGGAGACATCAAACTAGAGTGGAGTAAGCAAAGACTAAACAATGCCGTGCAGCTTGCGTTCTTCTACATACCTCTGTCTTACCATAACCACTGGTAGGTTTGAAAAAAGCTTTCTCGTTGCTGACACCATCTTTCCGGGAGTGTTGCACGTTAATAGTTGTGTTGAAAAGTCGGGCTCCTGAGAGTTTGAGTGCGCGCTGAACACTTCCTAACGAAGCTGTTTGATGCCCATTGCTGCTGTAATACTGCTCTTGGAGTTCGTTGATCAAATCAGCTACTGACCACGAACGGTTAAGCTGTGCCCGACACGTCAGCATGTTGATCAAAGGTCCAGCCATATCTTCCACCCCATCAATTGGCAGGTCTCGCCCCGACGTCAAGTAACCAAAGCACACGTCATCCATCCCAGTATAGCTGCGGAGAACTAGCGCCCAGGCGACTTGCATCACATTGAACAACGTGACCCCTAGCTTCCGGCAGAAAGCGCGCAGATCTGAACTCTGCACGTCTGGGACGAGCACCGAGTGCTCGGTGTCCAGCTTAGCTGCTGTTGTGTCGACTATAGATGGGAAGTAGCACGGCTCTATGCCATACAACAGCTCGCGCCAGTAGTGGAGGTGCGCTTCGTTGTCCTGTTTCTGCAAGAATGCGATGTATCTGCTGTAGCGCGGCGCCTCAGCCTGTGGGAGTGTGCCTGCGTAAGCCCGGGCCCAGTCGCGCAGGATAATATCATAGGAGGAACCATCTGTAAGGATGTGGTTGATCTCCAACCGGCATAGAGCCTTTGTGTCATTACCTGTGAAGATGGTCAACCGGTGAGGCGGACGCTTGCCGGCGAAAGACAGCTCATCTGGGATGTTGGAAAGCGATCTTAGGTCGCGCTGCGAGTCAGAAGTCTTGACCTCGGCGGCAGTTGCCTCTACCCTTTTCAGGACCACCTGGTCAAAGAGGCGATCAGATCCAACACTCTCAACAAACACAGTTCGCAGGATAGAGTGGCGGTCTACGACCTGCTGCCACGCTTGTCGTAGCTGCTGAATATCAACGCAGCCACCGCTGTACGTAGGCTCGACTGTTATCAAGTGTACAGTTTTGTACATTGTTCCTCCGCTGTCAATCTGGCTGACCTGAAGGCCTTCTTGTATAGGAGAGCACGGGTAGATATCCTCGATCTCTGACACATTATTTATGCCAAGCGTAGGCAAAGTGTGCTTTGCCATCTGCCACAAGCTGTCGTTTGTAGTTGAAAGAAGAGGGAAGTCGCTGACAGTTGGCATTGGCGACAAGGACGGAAGAACCGTAGCCAGTTCTTCGAGCGCTGCCTCATACCGTCGGGCCCACTCTTTGACCATGTTAGGTTGTCTGATGTGCTTGTTGTACGTGAGGCTGGCCTCAAGGCGACCGTCTTTCACAGTAGCTGATACATTGAAGATCCAATGCAAGGAAGCGCTTTCTTCTGGTGTCCTGGCCACCGAAGGAGTGTTTCGAGAGCGAAACAAAGCATCCGGCCGCTCTAGCTGCTGGTAAACTTCTTGGTAGTTGAACAAGATCTCCATCGGCCAATGAGCAGCGAAGGCCTTCCTCCCTGCATCGGTGAGAAAAGCAGTCGAGAAATAAGGCCAACCATTGTCTACCAAGCTTCGCCGGGAATCCTTGGCGGCACAGACAGCTCCAATCACTCCTTCGTCAAGCTGGCTAGGTTTTACGAGAACTGGATACATTGTTGTAAACCAGCCTACTGTTCGCGACAGGTCAATCGATGCCTCCCAGGGCTCTCTTCCATGGCCTTCGCTGAAGACAGCCGGAGTCGGACGGTCTGGGAATGTCTGCGAGAATGAGTACGTCAGCGCAGCAAGGAAAAGCTCGAGCGGTGTAGTGCGCAGCGCCGTATTGCAGGAGCCAAGCAGGCTTTGGCTTGATTCCTGGCTGAGCACGAAGCTTTCTCGAACTACGTCGTTGATCCGAAGGAGCTTGTCGGTGAGGCCCCAGTAGCCTAGGTCGGCTGGCAGAACTTTTGAGGCAAGGGCTGTAGAAGGTGCAAAGTGCTTCCGAATGTGCTTTGCCTGCGCTAGGCTCCATGCTTTGAAAGACACTTGTTCTGGGGCTGGTGCCGTCCCATGCACAAGTAGTTCTTCTATCTCCAGCAGAATGATGCGCCAAGAGATCAGGTCAATAACGAGGTGGTGAGCTACAAAGAAAACCGACTGTTCATCTCCTACAGACACTAGGGCCGCTGCAAGTATCGGCCCACGCCGGAAATTGATCATTTCCCGTGTGCTGGCTACAACAGCCCCAACCGCTGCTTGGTCAGCCACTCTGCTCTCACGCGCCTCGAAAGAGCCAGCCACATCGTCTGTCACCTGCTGTTGCCAGACACCCTGCGCGTCGCAATGGAAGCGCGTGCGCAGGGCCGAATGGGCAGAAACAACGGCTTCAAGTGCCAAACGAAGCTGGACTATAGATACTTGTCGAGACAACGTTAAGAAAAAGCCCTGCTGGTTGCTGTTGTCGCCTCTAGGTGCAAATTGGAAGTGTAATCGCTGGATGGGCGACAATTCGTACGGCCCATTCAGGTCGTCCACAGCCAAGACCCCGCGGCTGCTCTGGTCAGAGTCGACTTTGGCTCTGTCTGCTAACTCTGACAGTTTGCGGTACTGCAGCATATCTCGCGCGCCGATTTGGATTCCAGCTCCCCGGCACCGAGCAACAACGACCATAGCCGAAATCGAGTCCCCTCCGAGTGTGACAAAAGAGCTGTTGAGGCCAATATTATCTGCAGGAACATTAAGCACACTGCTCCAGACGTCTCGCAAACGACGCTGCAGTTCGTTGAGCGGCTGGCTGCTCGCTTCTCCGTCAAGTGTCTCGTGGACCAGCCGACGCGTGTCCTCGTTCATTTGCTCAACCCACCGCATCACCTGCTTACGGTCCAGCTTGCCTGAGGATAGCTTAGGCATCGTCGTGATGGAAATATAGATACTGGGTTCCATGTACGACGGCAGAAGCTGCGAGGCCTGTTCACGGATCTGCTGCAAGTTCTGGGCAGCGGCGGTGCTGCAGCCAACGTGGAAGCTTATCCCTTCTACCGTCTGACACGCGTCGTTCGGAAGCACCTCTTCCAAACGCACCACTACTGCGATCTGCTGCTTGTACGGGCCATCCCGCGGGACAAGCGCGAGTGCGTGCTTTACTTCTCGGAGCGCTGTCACGTGATGCTCGATCTCTCCCAGCTCGAGTCGCTGGCCGCGAACCTTGACCTGCGTATCTTTGCGCCCAACAAAGTGAATCGTGCCATCAGCATTGTACCGCACAAGGTCACCTGTCTTGTAAAATCGTCGGGGCTGGCTTGTCATGTAAGCGAGCGCCCATTGAGGGCTTGACACGAAAGCTGCTGCGGTCTTCTCCTCGTCCTGAAGGTAGCCGCGCGCTAGAATCGGGCCTTCTAGTACCAGTTCTCCCACAGCACCGATGGGCATTAAGCGGTCATGGTCATTTGCATTGACAATCCACGTGTGGCAGCTCTCGATGGCCCGGCCGATGTTCCGTGCGTTCGTCTGATCCATCACGTGATCGTTGATGGTGCTTTGTACTGAACACTCTGCTGGTCCATATGCATTTATCAAAAGCAAAGCATTCGCCCATGTACGAACGACAGATGATGTCATAGCTTCTCCGATAAGAACCATGACAACAAGCGAAGGGACATTATCCGGAGAAAATGTCATTGCGACCGATGGCGTGATTTGCAGCCAGTTGACGTTGTTAATTGTCAGATAATGCTCTAAGGAATCCAGCATTTTATCACCGGATGGAACGAAAAGGCATCCGCCAACCATTAGAGTGAGTAAGTGATCGTCCATACTCACGTCGAAGGCGTATGATGAGAACTGTAGTACGCGAGAGCCTCTGTGAATACGGATCTGATCCTTGCGGGCTGCTGCCCCCGAGCAGTATGAGCGGTGCTCAATGGCCACTGCTTTCGGAACTCCTGTCGAGCCCGAAGTGAAAATCGCGTAAACAAGGTTGTTGGGCCGCACATCAACCTCGTAGTTGCCAGACGCCGGTGGTAGCTCTTTCACGCTGGCTGCTGACACCTGTACCACCGGCACGCCCAGCTCATTCAGGGAGTGTGCTTGCTCTCGAGAACTCAGAACTACGCTTGCGGTGCATTGGCGAATCATCGATGCGATACGCTGGAGTGGCTGGGAAGGATCGAGAGGAACAAAAGCACCACCAGCCTTCAGCACCGCGAGTAGTGCTACTGTGTACCACGCAGACTTTTCAAAGCACAAGGGCACCAACGTGTCCGGCCGGACTCCCATGCTGACGAGGAGACGGGCGAGTCGCTCGGCACGCTCGTCTAACTCGGCGTATGTCATCTCGCCATCCCACGCACATACAGCTAAAGCACTTGGCTGTGAGCGCACTTGCTTCTCAATAACATGGTGGACACACTGCTCGACCGTAAGCAAAGGAGTGTTGTTCCAGGCCAATATCTGGGCCACGTCTTTGCTGCTCGCGTCGAGAAAGTAGCTTGACGAGATAGACTCGTCTGGCCGCTGCACCATTCTGGCAAGCAGCGACGAGAGTGTGCTAGCAATGTTGTTCGCGTGCTGCTCATCGAAGCGGGAGGCGGCGTACTTCAGACGTATTACAATATCTTCTGGGCTAGAGGAAACAGACAGGGAGACATCAAACTAGAGTGGAGTAAGCAAAGACTAAACAATGCCGTGCAGCTTGAGTTCTTCTACATACCTCTGTCTTACCATAACCACTGGTAGGTTTGAAAAAAGCTTTCTCGTTGCTGAAACCATCCTTGCGAGAGTGTTGCACATTAATAGTTGTGTTGAAAAGTCGGGCCCCTGATAGTTTGAGTGCGCGCTGAACACTTCCTAACGAAGTTGTTTGATGCCCATTGCTGTCGTAGTACTGCCTTTGGAGTTCGTTGATCAAATCAGCTACTGAGCAAGAGCGGTTAAGCTGTGCCCGACACGTCAGCATGTTGATCAAAGGTCCAGCCATATCTTCCACCCCATCAATTGGCAGGTCTCGCCCCGACGTCAAGTAACCAAAGCACACGTCATCCATCCCAGTATAGCTGCGGAGAACTAGCGCCCAGGCGACTTGCATCACATTGAACAACGTGACCCCTAGCTTCCGGCAGAAGGCGCGCAGATCTGAACTCTGTATGTCTGGGACGAGCACCGAGTGCTCGGTGTCCAGCTTAGCTGCTGTTGTGTCGACTATAGATGGGAAGTAGCACGGCTCTATGCCATACAACAGCTCGCGCCAGTAGTGGAGGTGCGCTTCGTTGTCCTGTTTCTGCAAGAATGCGATGTATCTGCTGTAGCGCGGTGCCTCAGCCTGTGGGAGTGGGCCTGCGTAAGCCCGGGCCCAGTCGCGCAGGATAATATCATAGGAGGAACCATCTGTAAGGATGTGGTTGATCTCCAACCGGCATAGAGCCTTTGTGTCATTACCTGTGAAGATGGTCAACCGGTGAGGCGGACGCTTGCCGGCGAAAGACAGCTCATCTGGGATGTTGGAAAGCGATCTTAGGTCGCGCTGCGAGTCAGAAGTCTTGACCTCGGCAGCAGTTGCCTCTACCCTTTTCAGGACCACCTGGTCAAAAAGGCGATCAGATCCAACACTCTCAACAAACACAGTCCGCAGGATAGAGTGGCGGTCTACGACCTGCTGCCACGCTTGTCGTAGCTGCTGAATATCAACGCAGCCACCGCTGTACGTAGGCTCGACTGTTACCAAGTGTACAGTTTTGTACATTGTTCCTCCGCTGTCAATCTGGCTGACCTGAAGGCCTTCTTGTATAGGAGAGCACGGGTAGATATCCTCGATCTCTGATACATCATTTATGCCAAGCGTAGGCAAAGTGTGCTTTGCCATCTGCCACAAGCTGTCGTTTGTAGTTGAAAGAAGAGGGAAGTCGCTGACAGTTGGCATTGGCGACAAGGACGGAAGAACCGTAGCCAGTTCTTCGAGCGCTGCCTCATACCGTCGGGCCCACTCTTTGACTATGTTAGGTTGTCTGATGTGCTTGTTGTACGTAAGGCTGGCCTCAAGGCGACCGTCTTTCACAGTAGCTGATACATTGAAGATCCAATGCAAGGAAGCGCTTTCTTCTGGTGTCCTGGCCACCGAAGGAGTGTTTCGAGAGCGAAACAAAGCATCCGGCCGCTCTAGCTGCTGGTAAACTTCTTGGTAGTTGAACAAGATTTCCATCGGCCAATGAGCAGCGAAGGCCTTCCTCCCTGCGTCGGTGAGAAAAGCAGTCGAGAAGTAAGGCCAACCATTGTCTACCAAGCTTCGCCGGGCATCTTTAGCGGCACAGACAGCTCCAATCACTCCTTCGTCAAGCTGGCTAGGTTTTACGAGAACTGGATACATTGTTGTAAACCAGCCTACTGTTCGCGACAAGTTAATCGATGCCTCCCAGGGCTCTCTTCCATGGCCCTCGCTGAAGACAGCCGGAGTCGGACGGTCTGGGAAAGTCTGCGAGAATGAGTACGTCAGCGCAGCAAGGAAAAGCTCGAGCGGCGTGGTACGCAGCGCCGTATTGCAGGAGCCAAGCAGGCTTTGGCTTGATTCCTGGCTGAGCACGAAGCTTTCTCGAACTACGTCGTTGATCCGAAGGAGCTTGTCGGTGAGGCCCCAGTAGCCTAGGTCGGCTGGCAGAACTTTTGAGGCAAGGACTGTAGAAGGCGTAAAGTGATTCTGGATATGCTCTGCCTGTGCCAGGCTCCATGCTTTGAAAGACACTTGTTCTGGAGCCGGTGCCGTCCCATGCACAAGTAGTTCTTCTATCTCCAGCAGAATGATGCGCCAAGAAACCAGGTCAATAACGAGGTGGTGGGCTGCAAAGAAAACCGACTGTTCATCTCCTACAGACACTAGGGCCGCTGCAAGTATCGGCCCACGCCGGAAATTGATCATTTCCCGTGTGCTGGCTACAACAGCCCCAACCGCTTTTTGATCAGCCACTCTGGTCTCGCGCACCTCGAAAGAGCTAGCTACATCGTCTGTCACCTGCTGTTGCCAGACACCCTGCGCGTCGCAATGGAAGCGCGTTCGCAAGGCCGAATGGGCAGAAACAACGGCTTCAAGTGCCAAACGAAGCTGGACTATAGATACTTGTCGAGACAACGTCAAGAAAAAGCCCTGCTGGTTGTCGTTGTCGCCTCTAGGTGCAAATTGGAAGTGTAATCGCTGGATGGGCGACAATTCGTACGGCCCATTCAGGTCGTCCACAGCCAAGACTCCGCGGCTGTCCTGGTCAGAGTCGACTTTGGCTCTGTCTGCTAACTCTGACAGTTTGCGGTACTGCAGCATATCTCGCGCGCCGATTTGGATTCCAGCTCCCCGGCACCGAGCAACAACGACCATAGCCGAAATCGAGTCCCCTCCGAGTGTGACAAAAGAGCTGTTGAGGCCAATATTATCTGCAGGAACATTAAGCACACTGCTCCAGACGTCTCGCAAACGACGCTGCAGTTCGTTGAGCGGCTGGCTGCTCGCTTCTCCGTCAAGTGTCTCGTGGACCAGCCGACGCGTGTCCTCGTTCATTTGCTCAACCCACCGCATCACCTGCTTACGGTCCAGCTTGCCTGAGGATAGCTTAGGCATCGCCGTGATGGAAATATAGATACTGGGTTCCATGTACGACGGCAGAAGCTGCGAGGCCTGTTCACGGATCTGCTGCAAGTTCTGGGCAGCGGCGGTGCTGCAGCCAACGTGGAAGCTTATCTCTTCTACCGTCTGACACGCGTCGTTCGGAAGCACCTCTTCCAAACGCACCACTACTGCGATCTGCTGCTTGTACGGGCCATCCCGTGGGACAAGCGCGAGTGCGTGCTTTACTTCTCGGAGCGCTGTCACGTGATGCTCGATCTCTCCCAGCTCGAGTCGCTGGCCACGAACCTTGACCTGCGTATCTTTGCGCCCAACAAAGTGAATCGTGCCGTCGGCGTTGTACCGCACAAGGTCACCCGTTTTGTAAAATCGTCGGGGCTGGCTTGGGGAGTGAGCGAGTGCCCACCGAGGGCTTGACACAAAAGCTGCTGCGGTCTTCTCCTCGTCTTGGAGGTAGCCGCGCGCTAGAATCGGGCCTTCTAGTACCAGTTCTCCCACAGCACCGATGGGCATTAAGCGGTCGTGGTCATTTGCATTGACAATCCACGTATGGCAGCTCTCGATGGCCCGGCCGATGTTCCGTGCGTTCGTCTGATCCGTCACGTGATCGTTGACGGTGCTGGTTACACAGCACTCGCTTGGCCCGTACGCGTTGATCAAATGCACCTGGCCTGCCCAGTTCTGTACTTGAGCCTGTGTCATGGGCTCTCCACCCACTACCAGGGCCATTAGCGATGATATGGTGCTTGCGGGCAGCGTCGCTGCAAACGATGGAATCAGGTCAGCCCGATTAACCTGGGTAGTCGCAATAAAGCAATCAAGATCCTCCATACGCTCCGCTTCAGATGGTACACAGAGACAGGCTCCAGCCATTAGACCTGTAAGGTGGTCTTCCATGCTAGTGTCAAATGAATATGCCGACACCTGTAGCGTTCGAGAGCCTCTATGAATACGGATCTGATCCTTGCGGGCTGCTGCCCCCGAGCAGTATGAGCGGTGCTCAATGGCCACTGCTTTCGGAACTCCTGTCGAGCCCGAAGTGAAAATCGCGTAAACAAGGTTGTTGGGCCGCACATCAACCTCGTAGTTGCCAGACGCCGGTGGTAGCTCTTTCACGCTGGCTGCTGACACCTGTACCACCGGCACGCCCAGCTCATTCAGGGAGTGTGCTTGCTCTCGAGAACTCAGAACTACGCTTGCGGTGCATTGGCGAATCATCGATGCGATACGCTGGAGTGGCTGGGAAGGATCGAGAGGAACAAAAGCACCACCAGCCTTCAGCACCGCGAGTAGTGCTACTGTGTACCACGCAGACTTTTCAAAGCACAAGGGCACCAACGTGTCCGGCCGGACTCCCATGCTGACGAGGAGACGGGCGAGTCGCTCGGCACGCTCGTCTAACTCGGCGTATGTCATCTCGCCATCCCACGCACATACAGCCAAAGCACTTGGCTGTGAGCGCACTTGCTTCTCAATAACATGGTGGACACACTGCTCGACCGTAAGCAAAGGAGTGTTGTTCCAGGCCAGTATCTGGGCCTCGTCTTTGCTGCTCGCGTCGAGAAAGTAGCTTGACGAGATAGACTCGTCTGGTTGTTGCACCATTCTGGCAAGCAGCGACGAGAGTGTGCTAGCAATGTTGTTCGCGTGCTGCTTATCGAAGCGGGAGGCGGCGTACTTCAGACGTATCGCAATATCTTCTGGGCTAGAAAAAACGGACAGGGAGACATCAAACTAGAGTGGAGTAAGCATAGACTAAACAATGCCGTGTGCAGCTTGTGTTCTTCCACATACCTCATCATTTTCACGGCTCCCGATGGGCTTAAAAGACACTTTGACGTTGCTAGATCCGCCACTTCGAGAGTGTTGCACATTTATGATTGAGTTGAAAAGTCGAGCTCCTGATAATTTGAGTGCGCGCTGAACACTTCCTAACGAAGTTGTTTGATGCCCATTGCTGTCGTAATACTGCTCTTGGAGTTCGTTGATCAAATCAGCTACTGAGCAAGAGCGGTTAAGCTGTGCCCGACACGTCAGCATGTTGATCAAAGGTCCAGCCATATCTTCCACCCCATCAATTGGCAGGTCTCGCCCCGACGTCAAGTAACCAAAGCACACGTCATCCATCCCAGTATAGCTGCGGAGAACTAGCGCCCAGGCGACTTGCATCACATTGAACAACGTGACCCCTAGCTTCCGGCAGAAGGCGCGCAGATCTGAACTCTGTATGTCTGGGACGAGCACCGAGTGCTCGGTGTCCAGCTTAGCTGCTGTTGTGTCGACCATAGATGGGAAGTAGCACGGCTCTATGCCATACAACAGCTCGCGCCAGTAGTGGAGGTGCGCTTCGTTGTCCTGTTTCTGCAAGAATGCGATGTATCTGCTGTAGCGCGGTGCCTCAGCCTGTGGGAGTGTGCCTGCGTAAGCCCGGGCCCAGTCGCGCAGGATGATTGCAGAAGATGTACCATCACTAATGGTGTGGTTGATCTCCAGGCGGCAGAGAACCTCTGTATCATTACCCGTGAAGATGGTCAGGCGATGAGGCGGACCCTTGCCGACGAAAGACAGCTCATCTGGGATGTTAGAAAGCGATCTTAGGTCGTGCTGCGAGCCAGAAACCTTAACCTCGACGATAGCTGGCTCTGTTTTTCTTAGGACCACTTGATCGAAGAGGCGGTCGGACCCAACACTCTCAACAAATACAGTTCGTAGAATAGAGTGGCGGTCTACGACCTGCTGCCACGCCTGGCGTAGTTTGAACACATCGATCTTTTGGGCTCCGTCTCCTGCTGTTACAAGAATGTCCTTAATACTGTTGTAGACCGTGCCTAATTTGGACAATTCGCCCACAAGCATTCCTTCTTGCACTGGTGCGCATTCGTAAACTTCCTCTACTTCCTCAACACCTTTCCGCATGTCCCTGTCTGAAGCCGTATGCTCCTGGGGAGACATGTCAAATTTAAATAAACCCATGTGTTCTGTCTCAATGGTTACAAGAAGCAATGACCGAGTTGTCGTTCGTGACCTAGGTATTCCTGTGTTTGGTTTCCCCTTATTTTCTTACAAAAGCCACCCGCCCCTTTAGGGTACTTGGGTAAATATGATTTCTTATGCTATTACTAAGTCTTCTATCTTTTCTAACTCGATCTTGTTCTAGATAGCTACACCATATACACACTGGACTGCATTGTGTGCAGAAGGCACTCTGTGTCAGATACTGTCGTACCTGGCTAGGACTTGTCACGTACCATTACTTGTCATGCCGTAAGGTTCCTGTAGATAAGTTGGGCTGGGGTATCAGCGTCAACACACACACACACCCAACACATATTACAGCACAATTTGATCATTCTACTCATCTAAACCATTCCGTACCTAACAGTGCGGCTGATACTAATATATCAGGGGCACGGTATATGGAAGTATTGTATATATTGACTATATGTTTCTATGGAGTTGGAGAGCTGGCCAGAGTAGTAGATGACCAGGTAGGTTCATGTTCCCCACCAGGTATGTTTTCGCTTAATAAAAACGGCAAATGACTAGAATACCATCAAAAAGTGACCAAAACCCCAGATTACCACACTTTTATTTGGAATAGGACTCAAATACCATCGTTTTGTCTTGGCAATGGAATGATGGTAATCTAGTCATACAGGCGGTTTACTGTAACAGCCAAAATCCGTTCAAAACTTTAGATATAGAATAAGTTTTATTACGAGAGGGATTAAAGTTTTTAGCTGCAGTGCTTTCAGGGCTGCAAATGTGTACTTCGCTTTATGGCCAGCTACAGGCTTGCAGCTACGCGGCTACAGGCTTCAGCTACAGTGTTTCTGGGCTGCAAACGGCGCACCCCGCTTATGGCCAGCTACAGGCTTGCAATTACAGCAGCTACAGGCTTACAGCTATTATAAGAGCGTATAACCTAACCTGTTGTAAGCATATTAATACAATACTATTACTTTTGCATTTGCTAGTTACTTGTTTGTTTGTTACAATAACATGGGTTAAAATAAGTTAGGGTATTTCGATTTTATACTACAGGCTATTTAATAGTTGTGCTACAGGCTGTTCAATGGTTGTGCTACAGGCTGTTTAGTGGTTGTGCTATAAGCTGTTTAGTGGTTGTGCTATAAGCTGTTTGGTGGTTGTGCTACAAGCTGTTTAGTAGTTGTGCTACAGGCTGTTTAGTGGTTGTACTACTCTTCCTAAAATACCATCGTTAATTTGGTAGTTTCCTAAAATACCATCAAAGTGGTATTTGAGTCCTATTCCAAATAAAAGTGTGGTAATCTAGGGTTTTGGGCACTTTTTGATGGTATTCTAGTCATTTGCCGTACAAATAACTAAAAGTTGTTATATTTAGCGCTGTTCAGCGAACGGGTTAAGGCCTTATAGGCTGTACACGCCCTATAATTATAGGGGCTGCAGTGTTGTTTAGCGTACGCGTTTAAAGGCTGCTAGGCTGTAAAGCCCTGTAATTTTGCTTAGTCAGAATTATCAATCCACGCCATGGCGTGAACGGATAGGGATTCATACACCTACACCATGGTGTACGTTTAAGTTTTTTAGTCAGCAGTTTCCCCCACCAAAACACCAAACACCCCCCTAAATAATTATTTTTACAGGCCTGAAAGCATGGTGTAAGTGTACTGAACGCTTAACTTAACCACTTTTTACTACTTTACCAAAATGATCGCGCATCGCATTTTGCATTTATTTGCACTGTAATTTTGCTTGCAATTAATGCGCCGTTAAACACAATTACATTACAACAATAAATATTTGACTTTTACTGCCACAAAGTCTATAAAGTCTACTATATGTGTAGCGCTTTCAGTATGTACAGCGCTTACAGTGTCTACTGTGCCTGTAGCATCCCCTGTACTTACAGCGCCTACAGTGCTTACTGTGCCTGTAGCATTCCCTGTACTTACAGCGCTTACAGTGCTTACTGTGCTTAACCAGCTATTTTCAGACAGCCCCAAATTTTTAATACAAGCTTATTTAGCTGAAAAAGCAGCTTAGCTAGCTTAGCACTTTACTGCCCAACAACAAAAATGCAAAACGCGATGCGCGATCATTTTGGTAAAGTAGTAAAAAGTGGTTAAGTTGAGCGTTCAGTACATTTACACCATGCTTTCAGGCCTGTAAAAATAATTATTTAGGGGGGTGTTTGGTGTTTTGGTGGGGGAAACTGCTGACTAAAAAACTTAAACGTACACCATGGTGTAGGTGTATCGACACCCAACGTACATGGGATGTACGTGTAGTCGGACCCCCCGGCGTATCCGTATCCGCCCCCTCCCAATACATGTACCCCAGGGGGTACGTTAATAATTCTGACTAAGCGCAACGCGTACCCCCAAGCCTGTAAACACAGTGTGACCAGCCCTAAAGCACAGCGTAACCATCCTGTAAACACAGTGCAACCAGCTTATTATACAACTAAAGCTTAAATAACTTTGTATTTTGCTCGTATTTTTATGCTACTGCACTCTTTTAAAAATATACTGTTAATTTTAAAGTTACTATTATTATTACTATTACTATTACTACTTTTAACTGCCGACTCTTTCGAATGTTGCTATTTGTTGGAACCCATGTAACTAGTCACGTGAAGAGTTGTGGGTCCCTTTCGGGACCTGCAACCTCTTCGCGACACGTAGCTTAGTGTCAGGTTCCGTACTGGTATATGTAGTAGGATAAGCTTTCTGACATGCGACATCGGATATTGTACCTTTTTGGCCCGCATAGTGCTGTGGTAAAGCTGATCAACCCTGGCATCTGACACTTAGAACACAACAACAATCACATACATCTTACACCTGACGCCAACGAGCATACTAAGTGAAATCACTAGTCTGCCCGGCGACCCGTGAGATGCAGTCGACCGACACTATTACTAAAACTACATATTGGTCTTAAAACTGGCTTTACAAGTTAATTAAATCTTAAGCAAAACAGCATTATTATAAAAAATGTTGCTTAAAAATAAAAAAAAATAAAAAAAAGCATTTTATAAAATTAATTTGAAGTTTGCAAGTATTTTTACAAGTCTTTACAAATATATTAAACACTTTACAAGCTTGTAATCGTGTGTGTACAAACTAGTTGCGCTGTATTTACAGGCTAGTCGCAGTGTGTTTTAGGGCTGGTTACGCTGTGCTTTAGGGCTGGTCACACTGTGTTTACAGGCTTGGGGGTACGCGTTGCGCTTAGTCAGAATTATTAACGTACCCCCTGGTAAGGCAAATGTATTACTAACTGGTCTATAACTCTCGGTTGCCTACAGTGTCGGAATGCCTATCACGTAGCAAAAGGCGTAGTAGCTATTGACTACGCTCTTGCTGGTGTGATTGATTCTGGTTGATTGATTGTTAAGTGGCCCTTATCACTGAGTGGCCCATGCCAAGAGTGTCACGGCACGAGCTGTGGATCTACAGATACAGAGGGCAGCTGTGGTACTATACGAGAATCTATAGCTGAGGAAGGAAGAGGGGCTCGAGGAGAGCAGGCTATATATACACGAGGCGCTCGGGGAGCTCGCCTAATATGGGTCACGTGTGCTTGGGAGCACGCGACGTGACAAAGAGTGCACTGAAAATGGATATTTTTGCATTGTTATATTGTAGCCTTTTTTTAATTAAAACTTGTAAAAATTAATAAATAAGCTTTTTAAGTAACATAAAAGCTGTATTTAAATTTTTATACAAATATTTTTAGTTGTTACTAAAATAATAAAATTTGAGGGCTAAAAACTGTATTTTTGTTAATATTTCCACAACTATAAGTAATAATTAAATTAAATTGAAAACTATTTAAAGTATAGCTTACAAAAATATTATGTTACAATTTTATAGCTTTTTATTAAGTAAATGCTGAAATATAGTAGTAGAAAAATAACGATTTTTAGTCATTCTTGGCATGGGCCACGTAGTGATAAGGGCCACTTACAGTAGGGTGCAAAAAGTATCGGACCCCCCCCTTGTATGCCAAGAGCTTTCTATGCCTAATTCGTACGCGTCGACATGGCCGCTTTTTGAGAGGATTTTGTAAACAACACCACGTTCTACAGCTACAGCTACAGCTACAATGGCTCGTGGATGTGAAGTATCCCCTCAAATGAGGGCTCGAATCTGTGAGCTACGCTCTATTCAATGGTCATACAATCGAATTCATCAAAAATACCCCGAGATACCTCTATCAACGATCAAAGGCGTAGTTCGACGCGCATCCTCTCAGGCCAATTTTACGTCGAAACCACGTTCTGGCCGACGTCGTGCTCTTACTGACGAACAACGCGATCATGTATACGATATTGTTAATCATACGAATCCTCATATTAAGTTGCGAGATCTATTGCGCGAAGTTGACGATGTAGTCAAAAAGCGATCCTTTCAAGGCTTACTACGAGAAATGAACAAAAGGAAGTGGCTACAATTAAAACGACCTGCTATTCAACAACGCTACGCAGACGCTCGATTAACGTGGGCAATCGATTATCAACACTATACTGTGAATGACTGGGAAAAAGTTACATGGTCGGACGAATGCACTGTAGAAAGAGGAGTCGGAATAAAGCCTATTTGGACTTTTACACGCCCAAAAGATCAAATACGAGCAGGGGACGTACAACCAGTTCAAGCTTCTGGCAAAGGAGTAAAAAAGATGCTTTGGGCAGCATTTGGGCATAATAGGCGTACGGGATTAGTACTTCTTGATGGTGATTCTTTAGCTCCACGTCAAGGAGTATCATCATGGGTGATTAGAGCGTTGTATCAAGCTTTTCTTCCTGATATTATGGTTGAAGGAGGGGAATTCATGCATGACGGCGCAGGGCCACATCGAGGGCAAATCGTAAAGGATATTCTACGTGAGATGTATATCAGAGTCATGACATGGCCTGCGTATTCTCCTGATTTGAATCCTATAGAAAATCTATGGGCTTTAATGAAAGCAGAGCTGTATAGGCTACATCCTGAACTTGAGCATGCTCCTGATACGGATGAGACGTTAGATGCATTAATTAAAGGTGCTCAGGAAGCATGGCATGCTATAGATAATGGGATTTTGTACAGATTAGCTACTACTATGGGGGATCGAGTTCAAGCTGTAATAGATAGTGAGGGATGGTACACTAAATATTGAGAATTAAAACTTTAAAACACCATATTGTTTACAAAATCCTCTCAAAAAGCGGCCATGTCGACGCGTACGAATTAGGCATAGAAAGCTCTTGGCATACAAGGGGGGGGTCCGATACTTTTTGCACCCTACTGTAGTGATAAGGGCCACTTAGTGGTGGAATACGTTACATTGACTACCAGTAACGTGCTTTATAAGCAACTTGATCATACCCCACCAAAATCGACGCGTTTTCATTCCTTAGATTCTACACATCTCCACCAATGGCTCATCAATCAGCTAATAAAGAGGGCGAATTACTCTAGCACTTCAGGCCTATCACGATGGCCATTTCACAAGTTTACAGGAAGCTGCGGGCGCGTACGATATCCCATTTTCGACTTCAATATCGCGTTCGAGGAGGACGCTGTTGAACAGGCTAGGTCTAAGGATCATACCTAGTCTATTGTAGGCAACGGTAGGCAACGGTAGGCAACAGTGTGATGACATGTGAGTATCGTACCTCTATAAGTAGAGGGATTATCTCCTGTAGTTTAGGTTCTATAACCTTCAGCAATTGATATTTATTTGCCCTATACTCTCTGAAGGCCACGTGACTTTCTTCCTCTATTTGAACAGACGCGCAAGGAAATGTTTACGGGCCGTAAACACCAAGCTCTCATTTACAGAAGAAGGAGCTCTTGTTAAGTGGATATTGTCAATGGATGAACGAGGCCTACCCGTCAGAATAAGCTCAATCCATACAATGGCTAATATATTGCTTCAAAAACGGTCGGCTTCGAATAGTGGCATTCTACCTACAGTTGGCAAGTGCTGGGCTTCCAACTTCGTACGCCGACATACAGTCAAACCTCGATATATCGGAACTCGTTATATCGGAAACCTTCACATATCGGAGTGAGCCTCTGGAACTCCAGGGTTTAAATAGCTATATTAGAACCTGTTATACCGGAAACCTCTACATATCGGAATACTAATGTGGAACCGAGGCTTCCGATATATCGAGGTTTGACTGTAGTTCTCTCAAATCGAAGTACAATCGCAAATACGACTATCAGCGTGCTAAATGCGAAGATCCTGCAGTACTTCGGGACTGGTTTCGACTCGTACGAAATATAATTGCTAAATACGGGATTATGGATGAGGATATATATAACTTTGATGAAACGGGTGTTCAAATAGGTGTTATATCAACTGCAAAAGTTGTTACGGGCTCCGAAGAGCTGGTCGGCCTGTAACTGTTCAACCTGGAAACCGCGAATGGGTTACAGTTATTGAATCGATATCGTCATCTGGCTGGAGCTTGCCGCCAATGATTATATTTGAAGGAAAAGTGCATATCTCGACTTGGTACACGAATGTACTTCCTTTGGATTGGTCAATTGCTTTAAGTGATAAAGGGTGGACTGACGACTCTCTAGGCCTTACTTGGCTTACGGACGTGTTCGAGAAGCATACAAAAGACCGTACGAAAGGGGTATATCGTCTTTTAATTCTTGACGGGCATGGAAGTCATTCTACTCCAGAGTTTGATCTGTTTTGCTCAGAGCACAATATTATTACACTTTGTATGCCGCCACATTCGTCACATCTTTTGCAACCGTTAGATGTCAGCTGTTTTGCAGTTCTGAAACGTTGTTACGGCCAGTATATCGAGGATTATATGCGAGTTGGGCTTAACCATATTGATAAACCAGACTTCCTTACGGCTTACGTTTCGGCCCGTAAAGAGTCTATGGCTATAGATACGGTCCGTAATGGTTTTACAGCTACAGGTCCCGTTCCTTTTGACCCAGAACAAGTGTTTTCCAGGCTTAATACCCACGTACGAACTCCAACTCCACCCGCAGACCTTTCTTCTCCTCAAGCTCCCCGGATACTCGAAACACCTCATAATGTCTCTCAATTAGAGTTTCAAGCTCAAGCAATTAAAGAATATATCAGCCGTCGTACGACTACGCCACCAAGTCCGACTAATCAAGCGTTAAACCAATTAGTCAAAGGTTGTCAAATGGTCATGCATTCTGCGGTTCTTCTTACAGAGGAAAACAAGCAATTACGGGCCGAAAACGCTAGGCAAAAAAAGAAGAAAGCAACAAAGAGGTCTTATATTGCTCAAGGAGGTGTTTTAACAGTTCAAGAAGGGTTGAATCGAGTTCAAGAAGCTGATTTACAGCTCGTAGAGAGAGTTACGGGTCCGCAAGCCCAGCCGCAAAACCGAGCACCCCGCATGTGCAGTTTATGCAGATCACTTGAACACACAGCTCGTACATGCCCGCAAAAGGAAGCTTAGATTGTATATAGTTTTTTAATAATTAATTTGATTTGTTGTTGTGTTAATCGTTCTTAAATAATCAAAATAGGTGGGGTGTGATCAAGTTGCTTAACCTATATGATCAAGTTACTTATAAAGTACGTTACCGGTAGTCAATGTATTGAAACCCCTGGTGGTCGAGTTAGATTATATAAGCAACGAGCCCCAAGCCCAGCTATCGGCTTAAGGCTAACCCCGTACGTTAAACTTCGCAAAGCTACAAACAACCCGTTGCCTGGTTAAAAGAACCGGAGTCACCGCTATTATCGTAAATAACGCTAAAAAGTACAAGGTTCAAAAGTTACTAGCTGTTCGACGTGTTAATAAAACGCTAAAATACCGAATCAAATGGAAAGGAAAATATAACGACCCTGTATAGTACCCTGCGGCTGTTCTAGCAAATAGCCCGTTAGCTTCTAAAAGCTTTCACCACAGCAACCCCGACAAGCCTGGCCCACCGGCGAACCTTGCGTATTGGCTAAAGTGCGCTGAACGAGATGAATTCTCAGAACCGAGAAAGAACGACAACGCACCTAGGAGCGCTATTGCAAAAGAATAACGACGAGTTTAAAGGCAATGGTTTTGTACAGAAGTTTGCAATACGGTTGCTAAGTTTGTTTGTTTGTTTGTTTTTCTATTTAACGTCTAACTAAAGGGCCGTGCAAAGCACGGGACCTACTCCGGAAAAGTTTGTTTGTTTGTTGTGTAACGGGTTGAACCCGTGTTGATGCTTGGCTGCACGTGATCACGTGCAGCTGTCGCTTGCTTGGCAAATTTCCTATAAAAGCCTGTAATTTCCTCGAACCCCTTTTCTCTTCAGTTGATTCTCTTCTTGTAAAATACAGTAGTAGCCAATTGAACAAGTTGCTATCTAGCCTGTCACAGTTGTCTATTTTACGTCTTGGCGGGGGGTACGATGCAAGTGCTTTGCAAGTGCTCATGGCCCCCTGAGCTCTGAAACCGAAGAAAAGACGCTAGAGGATGTGCCTCTAGTAGGGTATAGTCTTTAGACTTTTGGTATATACAGATACTAGTGTTGT
Source organism: Bisporella sp. PMI_857 (assembly GCA_021307315.1). Taxonomy (NCBI): domain Eukaryota; kingdom Fungi; phylum Ascomycota; class Leotiomycetes; order Helotiales; family Helotiaceae; genus Bisporella; species Bisporella sp. PMI_857. The sequence goes on along the minus strand of JAJSPD010000139.1, from coordinate 19,883 downwards.
ACCCTAACTGCTGGCATAAAAAGCGATAAAGTAGAAGATCTAAGTAAAATACAGAAACCGTCTAAAGTATTTCGGCGCCTTCCTCTTTTGCGCTGCCCTCCTACGCCCCATGGCCTCAGCAACGGTTACGGTTGCTAAGCTCGAGAACGAGCTTACTGTGAAGGGGGTATTGTCACGGTTAGTACATGACCCGCTCGCCTGTGCTCCTTAATTGGGACTAGTGACCCATGGTCTGAGAACTTGACTTAGCCGACAGCTCCCGAGATTTTCTTTTTTCTCTCCTTAGTTTAGTATTTTCGTATTGAAGCACCTACAACCCGCCTTTCCAGGCATATAGGACCGTGTTCGTGACACATATAAAGTACTAGAAATGAAAGGATTATTCTAGAAAGTTCAAATTTATTATACCAAGGCTCAGAATTAAAATTTTATCCGCGCCGATGCTAAGGAAACTATAATTAATTAGGCCTAGCTCGGCTGGAAAAACTTTATTCCATTTACTGTCACGGCCCTAGCCCTATCTCGCTTAGAGGCCCTTAGAGCTCAGCCCCTTGACACCACAGGGCCTCGCTTACACTGGCCCCTAGCCAGCCTCCTGTATATAGAGCGCCGTTTTCCTTCCCTTCTTCTATCTGTAGCTTGCTCTCTTCGTTATAACAATTGATAGTCGTCCACACCTTTGTGTCCTTCTCCCTGATCTATGGATCGAGATCCCTGTTCGCCTTGAGTTGTTACACCAAGTGACTTTGAATAACTATAATCTTATTAGAGTTAGATTAGAGTTATAGCTTTGTAATTAGAGTTAGAGTTAGAGTTGAGTATATAACTCTAGAGTTTCACTTTAATTTCTCACACTGGATTATAAACAGACCAACCCCGACACCTCTGACGCTACAAAGGCCCCCCTCCGCCCCCCTCCGCCCCGCTCCGCCCCGCAAGTTTCCAACACGCTACCAAATCCATAAAAACAACAACTAAGTTAAACTCCTAAGAACACTCGGAGAAGGATATTCCGTGAGGCAAGTAGGCAATATCAACGCTGGTTTTAGGTTATTAAAGGTTCAGACACCTGATGGCGATGTAGGAAACTTCGGGTGGTAAGGGACACCCTAGTATGTAAACGCTGCCAAAAGTATAAACGCTCCTTAGTTTCGGTACATTGATCTTACAAGGGCTCACGTAGTGTACTTTACAAGGGCAATTCAATCAGACCGTAGAAACTTTGGAAGTCACATATATGGAATAATACAGAACATCCTCCGGATTGTCGGATCTATCGGCCCTAACGTCACAAGGTAGTCTCTGACACTTAACAGAGGCTTTAATGCTGATGGCGTGGGAGAATCTCTCATTTATCAATTCTTCGCTTTCTTCTTTCTCGTAAGCATCTCGTCCTTTGAATAGATCATAGATTAAACATATCTCTGCCGATACGAAACATGGTTGAGGGCTTAACAACGCATCAAGCTCAGACTAACGAAAAGTCAGGTCTCGCACCTCAGGACGACCTGACAAAAATGAAAGACGTAAATGAAAAGAAGAGAACTCAGAACCGCATTGCTCAGCGAAACTACCGTAAGCCAGGCTCTTTTCCCCTTCGCTTCTGCTGCCTTTATATGCTACATTTTCGATATCCTTAACACAACTTCAACAGGCCAGAACGTGAAACGAAGAATTCAAGACCTCGAGCAGCAAGTTGCGAATCAGGCCAATCTTCTAGCCAGTCGAGGTGTGGCTTTGTCGCCAACGCAAGTCGAGTCGCTTCCCATCGAGCCAGGATATATTAGTCAAGATAGGCCAGCAAACATTTTCATACAAGGCCGAAGGTCACATGAGGTACTAGCGTCTAATCCCGTCAAGTTTGTCGATAGAAAACAGCTAAACATTGTCTGACAGTTGATCCCGGAGCACATCGCTCGACAGGGTAAGCAATATTTCGAGCCGAAAGAAATGTGCAATAACATTGGAACCCCTCATCTGCTGGTGAAGTATCCAAATGAGCCTTCTGCAGAGCCACAGAATAACGTGATGGCTGAACATGGGATGGACGATCAATCGACTTCAAGCCTCGGACGCGGACACGGTACATACGCTGCATCGGAACTTGAACTCGATGACTATGCGCTTTCATCCAGAAGCGATGCAGAATCCGACAAAAGCAGATTTCCCCATGATCCTACTCAGATTGGAACTCAAACATTTTCCCCGAAAGTTCAGCTACACAACTTTAACCCATCACCACCAGGAACTCACTCTGCATTCTCTGAACAATTCTGCGGGTACCATGAAGATGGTCTCGGTTTGCTCAGTTCTCAGGGGCGCGGTACTCAACCTTCTACATTATGTGCGGGAATCGAGCAAGGAGTTCCGCCACTTCTTCCTAAAACAACTCTCGAGGAACGGATCGATGATCTCATTGAATACACAAAGGACATTGGATTCGAATCTTTCGATTCCGCCATTATAGCATACTTTACCGCGAAGCTCGATCAACAGTCAACGTGCTCGATAGCTCAGCGGCTTGGCCGGAAACGATGTCTACCTCAACTCCTCCAGAGGCTTCGAGCGGAATCTGATACTTGGGCAGCTTGGGAATCCCGCGCATACCAAGATGAGATACTGAGGTCGGCGGAAAGTTTATTTGCTGCTGAGATGCGCGATACCTCCGCTCTCCGAGCGAGCAGTTTTCTTCATCCTGATCCTGGATGCAAAAGCAGTCTAGATTGGAACCATTTGAACTGTGCAGTGCAGGACAAAGTATGTATCTTTGCCTCTGTCTATAAGCCTTTGGCGACCTTGGAGATTATGGTTAATATTGTTGAGTAGGCACCGCATCTGTGGTCTTTATTGACTACTTTGGTGTTTGTTCGCACAGAACGTGGGACGGCGCGATGCCAGGCTCAATTGATCTCGGTTATCACAACCTTGTTGCTGTTTGCTACCGAGGAAAATTTCTCAGGTGATTTCGCTCAGATACTGCTCTCACCACTAGATTCGTTACGTGGCAAACCTAGTATTCTAGAGAATGTTTAGATTTGGTTACTTAGAGTTAAATATAGTAAATATCTAGGGACAGTGTTGGTGAGGTGTTGCAAAAGAGAACTCTCTGTTTGCTGAAGTACTATTGTGCCTTATATTGTGACCGACGCTCTTCAGGCCTTACATGTCAGGCACCAATAGCCAGGTATAAGTCACGTGATCATAACACGTGTGTAGCACCACAACCCCCCCTCTCCCCCCTCTTGCTAGCGTGACCATATATACGCAGTTTCAGGGGAGTAAAAATGCGTACATTAAAAACTGCAGCCCTGAATCTGCGTATATATAGTCACGCTAGCGTGGGGGACTTTTTACACCCTACTGTAATGCAACATCCAAGGTTTCGGATCCTCGGCATACCCCCTGTCAGGATTTGAGAATCTAGGTAGCTGACATGTCCCTGACTAAGTGGGGAACGCTAGCGCGGAAGACTTTTCACACACGCACAGTTCTACAATTTTGTATTATTACACATATAGACAACAACAGAGAGCCTGAAGGCATCCCCAATTCCTCCTGCTTATCATTGCGTATTTTCTCGTTCTGTCACCCCCGGCACGCTCCAGCAGAGCGCTCAACCCGATGCAGCCCTACTTGGCACGTGCCAGAAAACAGAACAGCTGCTAAGCTCCGAATCAGAGCGTGTACTTTAGAAAAACCGGCACTTACCCGGGAAGAAGCCGGACTCTCTTTCGAAACTTCTCAGACTCGATTCCGTTTGATGATATTATAGTTTACTTAGACGGCTCAAAACTCGAATCAGGCAACGCAGGTGGAGGCTACAATGCTTTTCAGAGCCGACAGAACGAGAAATACACAATGATAGTCAGGGAGATTTGGGGATGCCATTCAGGCTCTCTATTGTTGTCTATATGTGTACTGTAGAATAATAAGATCTGTGATAATTTGTGTGTGTGAAATGTCTTCCGCGCTAGCGTTCTCCACTTAGTCAGAGACATGTCAGCTACGAAGGTACCTAGATCTTACTGTAAATCCTGACAAGAACGGCCGCAAAATTGCCGAAGCTTCAATTGCTTACGGTGACCATGTCGAAGTCTTCGATGCGGAAGCCAGAGCGACAATAGCTGGAATCAATGGCACTATGTCCCGAAGAGCCTCTAGCTGCGCTTCAAACATCTGGATCTGCCTCGACAACCAAGAAGTCGCTCTTCGGCCTTTTACTCCTTTCCTCAGCCCTTCAGCCGAAACCTTTCAAGCCGCTTGCGACCTACAAGCAGCGTGACTTTCTCGCCCCTGACACCCTGCTACTCGTGAAGGAACAATCCGGGTACGCTGGGTTCCAGGACACTTTCAAGTGCAGGCAATGAATGAGCTTGCCGATGCTCTCGCTCGCCGCGGGGCATCGCAAGCCCTCTCGTCACTTTCCCGCACTCCTGGGCGTCCCTATAACGCCTTGTGCCGCTCAGCTCCCCCAAAAACACCTTGAATGGTGGCTGGCTAAGCCCCCCAACTCGTATCAAGCGACCCCTATTTCAACAGCTCTTTTACCTCCGGAAGAGCTTTCACTCCCCAGAAAGCTTTAGGACATTTGTTAGCCGCGCGCAGCGACCACGAAGACTTTTTAGCTTACAGCGTGGTGCAAAAAGTATTAACCCATATCAACGCCAAGAACTTTATTCAGGGCAGTTTGAATGCGCAGTTTGAATCCTGCAACCTTAAAACTACATACTAATCATCACACTAGTATAACATGGGTTAATACTTTTTGCACCACTGTACCACGAACGATTTAATCATTCGACATTCGAGCCCAACTGCCTCTGTGGCCGCCCAAAAGCTCCTGCGCACTTCTTTTTCTGCCGTATAGCACGCCGAAAATTGACAAATCCTCTATTTTTGTCACGGCGCTGGTGCGCTTACGGCTCCTATATGACCTAACAGCCCGTAAGGCACCCACATTTGGGATCACGCGGAACGTCACGTGATCCAGGCTCCTGTATATATGCTTCCCTCTCTGCCTCCATAGTTCTGTAGTTCTATTATTCTCGATTCTTACCCGTATTACTTTGAGCCATTGCTCTTATCCTACGTGCCGTGACAAAAAAAGCCCCAGTTTTAGCAAAATACGGTATTTTTATTAGCTGAGCTAGAATATCATTGGCTGAAATGTAATAATTGAGCGAGTTTTTATGTACGCGATTCTACAACAGACAAGGCAGAAGGGCCGGCAGCTGAAGAGGAACTGGAACACACACAGAGGAAAACAAAGCACACGTTTTGGTTAGTGGGAGCGGACACGTTGCGATAGAGCCGCAGGCCTGGGTTCTATAGTAGCAACTTCTGCGAGGCACGGTCGGCCTTGCTTTGAGCAGAGATGTGGCAAGGTAGCGCGAAGTAGTTAATAGCTATGGGGCGCAGCGTATAATGGCAGCGACAGAGACACTGTCTATATGGCTCGAGAGAACGGAAGCGCATGTCGGTCTACAATAGCATGTTCAGAGTCTAGTAGGGTGGCAGCCATGGTGTAGGCTTAAGGAGCAAGCTGCGGGAGAGATATAAGGAGATGGATTGGGCCCCGGAACCCTCGAAGCAGATCGAAAAAAGGAGAGCTAACGCGACGACTCTTTGATTAGCAGGAAAGATATTAAGAGGACTCTTGCGTAGATTAGAGCACGTCGAACTCCTTTTTGTACTATAGCTTAGGTTAGAAATACAAGTCTCTCGCCGTCGCACGACAGGCCGTAACAGCATGCGTGCTGCCGGTAGCGTACTTCGCAGCAGAAACATGGTGGCCAGGCCGTAAAAGGCAGACACACAACGGCTACGCCTCGAGCCAAATAGAAGGCTTACTTACAAAGCTTGAACACGCCACTCGAGCTGCAGCCAGAGCTATTCTTCCGATCTTCAAAACAACCCCGTACCAAGAATCAGGACTAGCTCCCCCCCAACTTAAGTTTGACGAAATAGCTCGGCGCCCGACAGTTCGAATTCGACGGCTTGACTTACAACACCCTCTACGCATACGTGCTGACGCTGTTCGTGGGCCGCTGATCCCGACACGTAGAAGTCGAGTTCCGACTCGTTTTGCAACAAGGTACCTTTCGTTGCCCGCCTCAGAACAGCTCGACATGCTAGCTACACCCCCATGGTTCCCGGTAGAAAGCCGTGCAGAAACAGAGAAACGGATAGGTGCTCCTGACTCGGCGCATACAAAAGAACAACGCGTTGCCGCATTCACGCACTTTATCCACCACATTCTGCCAAATGACATGGTTGTATACACGGACGGCTCAAGGCTTCAAAACGGGAACGCAGAGGCAGGCTACGCTTTAGTACTGCCCGAAGCTACATGTCACGACCACGGTCCTATGAGCCTGGAAAGGCGGGTTGTAGGTGCTTCAATACGAAAATACTAAACTAAGGAGAGGAGGTGGAGCTCTGGAAAAAAGCTCTCGACTAACTGGCTCTCAGGCCATGTGCTGCTAGTCCCAATTAGGGAACACACACGAGCTGGTCACGTGCCAACTGTGACAACACAGATGCAAACATTCCCCTTACTCGCTCACATTTTGTCCCAACAAATTGCTCGGACACCCTCTCGAAATCCTTTGATTCCGTACGAAGATTCAGAGCCTTCGCTTACCATTGACTCGAATATCTTACCGCAATAAGAATCCATATTCGGCCCTACGTTCGTTATTTCACGAACTAATGATTTGATCCATGTTGACGCCTGGGGTGCTGTATATTGCAGACGTCTCAAAAGACGATCAGAGATACTGTTAAGCTCTCCCAAATCCCTCGCAAGATAATGTACAGCGCCGACTTCGTATAAACGGCGAGACCGTATTCGATTTCCAGTCAACATCGCCATTCTAGAAAGACTTGTGCCCCACTCGCGGACCAGGATCTTAGAGATCATTGCCGGACACAGTCCAAGCTTTACTTCGCTTAAACAAAAGAATGAAGACTCAATCGCAATCCGGATATCGCATGCGAAGGCCAGTCCAACACCACCACCATATGCCGATCCATTAATTGCCGCAATCGTTGTGTGTGGGCACAATTCAATTGTGTGAAAGAGCTCCTGGAGTGCCAAACGCTTCTGTGCTGATAACTGATCTAGGTTTTCATGGAGATCCATTCCAGTGCAGAAAAATTGCCCTTGTCCAGTCAGGAGAATGCGCCTTATGGAATTATCTGCCGAGAACTTTCGGAATAGAAGGGTGATGTTCTGGATTGCGAGTGTATTCAGAGGATTTCCTCTGTCCGGATTACTTAAGCAGATCTTGACGCTTTTGTCCAGTTGCGAAACTTCAAACCCTTCAACAGTAGTTATCATACGCCAGTCTTCCAAGACTGATTTGGAAGAGTTCTCTGGTGGCTCAAAACGACCTAGCCATAACAAAAACAATCCAGTGCAAGCTGCTATTGACAGAAGCCAATATTGTAACGGATGGAGAACTTCCTCGGCAGGTACTAAGAGATAACCAACCATCTCTATGAGCTCTAACATGTCATATATCGATTCCTTTATCGGTGTGTTTATATCTCTGCAACGCCAATGAACGAGGCAAAGAGTCAATGTAAACAATGGAATTAAGGATTCGCAAAAGTAGTAAGCTCCTGTAAATCCTCTCATGCAACCACAGTGGTAGGGGTAATGATTTTGTAATGAAGAGTAATAGATCTAGTAATACCTTAGCACTAGCAACGGCATTAGTAATAACTAATGCATTGTAATGTGATCGATGACCGAGCATGCCTCGCCACCAACATTGCACGCCTTTGAACTTGAAACCTTGATACCTCAAACCCCAACATCGAGCTGCTTTTTTATACAAATTTAAAATAAAAAGCGAATCACCTAGGCTATTATATCAATCAAAAAACTTCCAAAAAATAATAAGCGAACAACGCGCTGCTGTTCCTAACAACGTTTATTGAAAGACCCTCCACCGCCGACGCGTTAGGGCAACGTTACGACGCGATACTCAACCCAAATCAGTGAAGAAGCTAGATGCGGAAGGGTTTTACGTCTACATTAAGTTCTATAGCAGATATTGCCAACCAACTGCTTGTAGCACGTGGTGGAGGGTACATTTCTGAAAACTAGGTCACAAACTTTATCCGTCGCAAGCCTGAGCTCAAGCCTCAGTTGAATCGATAGCACGATCGCCAAAGAATCTTGCGCAGCGATACAGGGCTCTATCGGCCCTGATTTGACTTAGTATAGAATGTCAAGGTAAAGCACCGGCATCCTTGACAGATATACCTACAACCTTGATGAGACTGATTTCACGACGGGTATTGGGAAATGTTCAAGAGTAGTAACTGCTTCAGAGAGACGCACTGAGCCCGAAGTCATTGAGCAGTGAGACTGTGAGTGGGTGATTTTAATCGCCTGCATTTACGTGACAGGTTGGGTAATGCCACCCTACCTGATCTTCAAAGCGAAGAATCAGGACTCGTCCTAGTACCCTGATGTAAAGCCTACATTATACATGGGCGTTAGCGACAACGGCTGGACTACAGATAATGCCTATTGCTTTTGCTTGATTGAAGTACTTCATTGAGCAAATAAAGGAGCATACGTAAGGTGTGCAGCAAAGTGCTGCTGATTATCGATGGCCACGAGAACTACAAGTCGCTTGCTTACCTTACAAAATCTGGTGACGGGGTAAAATGGTACCACTGCACCATGCGACCAAAAGTGAATTCACTGATAGTCAACATGCTGCAGCGATATATAGACCCCTAACTCTCCGTGACACAAGGTTAACCACAACGCTATAAGAGCTGTTTTACTTATGTACCATATACCCAAGATGTTCTATAATGTCCTGCAATGTCGTATAAGGGGACCTAAGGTGTAAATAACATACTATAAGACAGTGAGGCACGGAATTATATCTTACTACAATGTCTTATAGTCTTAGTAGCTGGCACGCTGTAGGTCTGTATAAAATATTACGTACTTGTAAGGCAGAGTGTTCTGTACCTCTACCGAGCGTAATTGTTAGAGACTAATAACTTAGTGCTATTGCATATAGCTTGCTTAGACACCTCGAAGGGCTACCCTGCCTACAGAGACCCACATATTTGTAGGTGTGTAGGTAGGTAAGGACATTTTTACTCGTATGAACCTTCTGGCCAAGGTTAGAAAGAAGGCACGCTCTGTCATACCTCTGCACCATGTAATGCTGTCACAACTCTGTCACAGCCTGACACGCTATCAATCTGTTTCTATGTTATGGGAATGATCTATTGATCTGATGTCACGCACTTGTATCTTGTAGATATCCTTTCTTACATCTATCAAAGACCCTGAGGTGGGCGGTACCGTACCGTACCGTACCAACAGCGTATCTACAGCATACGACATACCGCCAACACCATGTCGACGTCAAAAGATGCGATTAAGCCTACGCTCCTGGCTTTTCATGGCTCAGGTAGCAATGCTGCAATTCATACGGTTCAATTAGCGCGGCTAACGAGGACCTTAATTGAAAAATTCAATATCGTGAGTTTAGAAGGTGAGGCAATATTACCACATTCCCTTTTTTTATTTCCACCCTTATCTTTACTTTCATTCTTATTTTGATATCTATTTCCAGCTGGCGACGTTTGGGGGATAGGTAGGCAGAGGACACCACCACAGCACACCACAGCCAACTTACCATGTCAACCCCAAACAGACGAAGAAGAAAAATACCAACAACTAATAAGCAAGCCCAGCTCCCTTCCCTTCCCCTCCTGGCCCGGGAATCCTCCCTTTCTTCGCCGACTGCGGCCCGTACAAGCGCTGGGCCCCGCCCCCAGAGACCGTACCGCTCTCTGCCATGAAAGCCAAAACTTTATCCTCGGAGCTACCCAGCGAAGTAGAATCGCTAGTGCGCGAGACTGTATCGCGGATCACGACCTCGGGGGGCCGAGTGGTGGGAGCCATCGGATTCAGCCAAGGGACGCGCGTGGTAGCGGGGCTACTGCGCGGGGTACAAATCAAGGCGCGGACGGGTGCGAGGAGCGAGGATTGGATGGCGTCGTTTGCGTTTGGGCTGTGTGTGTGTGGATCGCATCCGCTGCCTTTGGTGCCGGCCGGCGTGCTGGGGTGTCCCGAGGTTGTGGCGCTGGGTGACGTGAAGCGCGATGAGGTGCTGCAAGAGAAGATTGCTATGCCCATGTTGCATGTGCAGGGGAGTCGGGATGTGGGGAAGTCGATGGAAGATGAGCTCATTCAGGTTCATTTTGAGGTCGCTAATGGGTGTAGTGAGGTCGTTGAGTGGGATATGGGTCATCATTATCCGATGAGGGTCAAGGAGAGTGAGAAGATGAGGGATTGGCTGGTCTGTCAGCTGGAGAGGGTGGATGCGGAGAGGGAGATTGGGGTATGAGGTAGTGAGAGTTCGTAGTTCAATAGATTATGATGGGAATCGATTAAAACGTGCACGAATAGCGTCTCCACAATTACCCACTATTTCCTTTATTAAGGGATTTAAGCGAAACCTGCATATGCGCTTTTCTATTTTCAGAATTTTGCTATGCTGCTGTACTAAGCGAACTACGCTAAGCCTAATTGTATTTGAAATCGGATTTTTGTTTTTGAAATAAACCGCGTCATCAAATATATAAAAGTATATATTTAATCGATTTGTTTAATTTAAATCTATCGGATTTCAATAAACTAAATTTTATTTTTAATGGTTGTTGTTTAATATAAGTATTATGTTGTAAAATTGTACCAAATTGCAACACGAAACTTTCACAAGTTCCGCACTTGCGGAAATAAAAGCGGCATGCCATAATATTTGGTGTGTTGGCGCTATTCGTGCACGTTTTAATCGATTCCTTATGATGTAAGGATAAGGTTCAGTCCAGGTAGGTGGAAGGGAGGCTCGTGCTCGTGTAGTAAGCATGGCTGGCGACCTGGCAAGCAACTAGCTTCTCTAGAAAAGGTTTAGATAGCAAGCGCATTCCATGTTTCATATTATATCACTACAGCATTAAATGTGTTTGTTATCTGAATCTTTGCTAGAGAAGCTAGGTGTTACGCGCATCGCTAAACAGGACTTATGCCTTAGGGGCCTGAGGCTCGGTAAGCCTGGCTTACACAGAGAACCCCTGGGGTGGGAAGGTCACGTGATGGATCATGGCTCACGAATGATCCATGATCCAACGGATCATTGTTCTTCAATGATCCAACCCCACGAAGCCCTATATAAGTAGATAGCTTTCCCAGTAAGATAGGAGCTTCGTGCTCAACTCAAATAGTATTCTTCAATAGTATACTTGTTATTGGGATCTAGTCTTATATGTGATATACCTACTTCTCTCCAGACCAACAAACCCCGGACCAAGATCTTCTATCTATATTGGATCAGCCAATAGGACCGTAACACTTTGAGCACCGAGTCTTGAAGTACCTATATCGCATATACCATGTCGACAACCAGTTCAACCCCACGTACCTCCAAGGGCGAACATGCCTCGCCACCGGTTCCGCAACCTACCTACCTACCTCAGCAAATCAAGGTACCCAAGGTCCACGAACCTAAAACCTTTGATGGCAATCGCAAGGAGCTACGCGCATATGTATCCCAATGCGAAATCTATATTCGCATGAACCCTTTATCTTTTGGATCCCAGGAACAAATCGTTCTATGGGCTGTGTCCTATCTAACCGGAACAGCCTATGACTGGATCTCCACTCACCTCAAAGACTACCTAGCCTACTCACATGACAAGAGAGAAGATGAGACTAATGCTATTTTCGACAGTCATGATGAATATGTCAGTCAGCTCACACGCATGTTTGGAAACACTGATGAAGAAATACGTGCGGAAAGAGACATTCAATCATGCAAGCAACTCACCAGTGTCACGGAGTATACAGGAAGGTTTGAGCTGCTAGCAGGCAAGGTGGATTGGGAAGATAAACCCCTCAGAGCGCTCTACTACAAAGGACTTAAGGAAGAAGTCAAGGATGATATTGTCAGGGGAGGAAGACCACAAACCCTCACCGAAATGAAAGATAAGGCAATTGAAATTGACACCAGACTGTATGAAAGACGCATGGAAAGAAGAGGGCAATACTCTTTAGGGTTCAGTAAGAAACAACACCCCCAGAAACCCCGTTACCATTCACCTATGGAACTGGACGCGTTCCAAGGGAAGCCCAAACAAAAGTCTAGCCTATCCAAGGAGGAAATGCAACGGCGTAGAGACAAGAACTTGTGTTTCGAATGTGGCCTTCCGGGCCACATGGCCAGTTCTCATCGCAAGACGCAGCAATCTTGGAAGGGCAAGAAACAACTCAACAGCACGGGTAGGGGAGGATACAACGGCAAGACCTCAGGAAGAAAGGAAATCGCAGTCCTGGAAGCCAAGCCAACAGAAGAAGAACTGGAACAACAGAAAGTCCATACACAGCTTGAGACGCATTGCAACAAGTGTGGAATGGCATGCAGTGCATCATGGAAGGACAAATGCCCAGGCTGCCACTATGATGAGGACAGCGAATGGGAAGAAAGCTGCAAGACCATGGGAGAATTCCTATCCCAGGTAGACGGCGCAGCCATTGAATCGGAATCCGACGAAGAATGGGACATTGGACAAGAACTCAACAAGCTCCTCCACATCTCGGAAGAAGAGGAAGAAGAACTCCACAAAGCCTTGTCCAGGGTAGATATGAACGATTCAAAAGCACCTTCCAGAGGATATACGGTAGCAGAACCAGAAGAGCTGACGCCGGAGCGGCGAATTGAGATCATCAACCAGGAAATTCTCAAAGAAAGAGCCAAGTTGGAAGCGCATAGGCAAGAAGGGAGAGCCAAGGATCGTGCCAGATGGGAAGCCATGCTTGCAGCCGGAACAGTTGACGAATCCGAAAGAAATAATGCAGCACACCACAGACACCCACAGCACGGAACCCTCCATTGGACCGCATGCTACACAGACCACTGCTTATACCATCTTGATGCCAAGCAGGCAAGCCACTTTCCCAAACGGAAACGGATGGTACTCCTCGAGGACAATGAGGAGAAAGACAAAAAAGAACTATGCACATTCGGGAGCACGGGACAGCTATCCACCAATGTCAGACTAGGAAAAAACAAATTAACAGCCATGATTGACTCTGGAGCCACAGGAAACTTCATATCCCCAGACGTCATCAAACACTTTGGCATATCCACACAGGTCAAGAACACGCCATACACCCTCACTGTAGCAGACGGCACGGACGCCTCATACAGGGATGGACTTGTGGATATTGAGACCACAAGACTCCGAATGGACACAGGTGACCATATGGAATGGTTACAATTAGACGTCACCCAGATTGGGCGGCATGAGATCATTTTGGGAATGCCATGGATCACAGAGCATAACCCAACGATCAATTGGCAAACAAGACAGCTCGTCTTTGACAGATGCCAGTGTGTTGTCAGGCCACAACCACTAACGACAATGTGGATCAAGGGCAAAGACAAAGGAACACAAACAAAAGAACTCGACCAGAGCCAGAAGGAAGTTTGCGCCACTTCTTCAAGAGAGCCAGATCACCAAGACATGGGATCACATATTAGGGAATTGCCCTCAGAATATGAAGAGTTCAAGGGGTTATTTTCGGAAGAACAAGGACCCGAGGCCTTGCCGGAACATAAGCCATGGGATCATGAGATACCACTCGTCGACGGAGCAGCGCCTCCAAGTGGACCCATATACTCATTATCCGAAGACGACTTGAGGACGCTCAGGAAGTTTATAGACGATGGTCTAAAGAAAGGGATCATCAGAGAGTCAACATCGCCAGCAGGAGCTTCGGTGTTATTCGTACCCAAGCCAGACGGGACGAAAAGATTGTGTGTCGACTACAGAAAGTTGAACGACATGACAATCAAGGACAGGTACGCATTACCTAGAGCAGACGAGATGAGAGATCGCCTGCAAGGAGCCAAGATATTCACGCAGCTTGATCTAAGAGACGCCTACTACAGCGTAAGGATCAAGGCAGGAGAAGAATGGAAGACAGCCTTCAGAACCCGGTATGGGCATTATGAGTTTACAGCCATGCCGATGGGACTCACCAACGCCCCAGCCACCTTCCAAAGACTGATCAACAACATTCTTATGCCCTTTTTGGACATCACGTGTATATGTTACTTGGACGACATCTTGATCTACTCGGCAAGGCCAGAAGATCACGAGAAAGATGTCAAGGCAGTCATGCAAGTACTGCAGGACACCAACCTAAGAGTCAAACTATCAAAGTGTAGGTTTGGAGTCCAGGAAGTCACATTCTTGGGATATGTGATCTCCACAGAAGGAATCAAGATGGACCCAGCAAAGATTGCACCCATTTTGGAATGGAATACCCCAACATGCGTCAAGGACGTACAATCATTTGTGGGATTCGCCAATTTCTATCGAAGATTTATCAAGGGATACTCGGAATTAGCTACTCCGCTTACCCGACTCACAAAAAAGGACGTTGCCTTTGAGTGGAGTCAGGAAGCACAGGATGCATTTGACGCATTGAAGCAGGCCTTCACCACCGCACCTGTACTTATTGCCTTCGATCCAGAAAAAGAAATTACAGTGGAAACCGATGCATCAGATTACGCTTTGGGCGCTGTGCTCAGCCAACCCAACGCAGAAGGGAAATAGCAACCAACGGCATTTCATTCACGGAAATTCACATCAGCAGAACTCAATTACGAAATACACGACAAAGAACTACTCGCGATCGTTGATGCTTTCCGAGAATGGAGAGTGTACTTGGAAGGATCCAAATACCAGGTACAAGTGCTTACAGACCACAAGAATCTCGTTGCTTTCACCACCACTAAAGAACTGAACCGTCGTCAAGTCAGATGGTCAGAAACACTCGCTTCATACAACTTCAGGATTTCATATGTCAAAGGAACTGAAAATGCTAGAGCAGACGCTCTGAGCAGGAAACCGGAATACCTCTCTAACAAAACACATGTCAATCACGCAGTATTGAAACAAGACGGAGACTCGTTGGTATTCAACAAAGGAGAATTGTTCTTGATGACAAGGGTAGAACACCGAGTCGAGGACTCAGGGTTTCCCCAGGCCTATGAGAAGGATCTCATAGCAACAAGAGCTCTCCAAGGAACAGAGCAAGGATTCACCCAGGATGAATCAGGAATTCTGAGATATCAAGGGAAGATATATGTCCCAAGCACAATGAGAACGACCTTTGTGATGGAACAACATGGATTGCCAGCTCACGGACATCAGGGGATCACCAAAACATTGGACAGGATCTCCAGGGATTACTACTTTCCAGGGATGAGGAAAATGGTTACCAAGGTAGTCACTGAATGCGACACGTGCATCAGGAACAAGGCTTCACGCCATGCCCCCTATGGACAACTGCAATCCCCAGCAACCTTAAACATGCCATGGAAGTCTATCGCATGGGACTTCGTAGTAAAATTACCACTCTCCAGAGAACCAGTCTCAGGAAAATGGTACGATTCCATACTGGTAATCATGGACAGGCTAACGAAGTACTGTTACATGATTCCATATTTAGAAAGCAGCACAGCAGAAGACCTTGCCTACACATTTCTCAGGATCGTGGTTGCGAACCATGGAACCCCCACAGAAATCTTATCGGACAGGGACAAGCTCTTCACATCCAAGTTCTGGACAACGCTCACTGCACTCATGGGAATCAAGAGGAAGCTCTCAACAAGCTTTCATCCACAAACTAACGGACAGGTGGAAAGACTGAATCAAACAATGGAAGCATACCTCAGATGCTATGTGAACTACAAGCAAGACAATTGGGTCGAACTTCTGCCACTGGCACAGTTCGCATACAACAGTGCAACCAATGAAACAACAAAGATATCACCATTCTATGCCAACTATGGCTACGAGCCAAAAGCATATCATGAACCAGGCAAGGATAAAGCACATTCACAGCTTGCAATGATTAAAGTCGAACAGCTACAAACACTACACTTGCAGCTAGTCGAAGACATCAAGTTCCTCAACCAACGCTCGGCGGAATATTACAACCGTAAGCATGGTGAGACACCACACCTTGAGAAGGGGGATAAGGTCTACCTTGTGAGAAAAAACATCAAAACCAAGAGACCAAGCGACAAACTGGATCACAGGAAGTTGGGACCATTCAAAATCAAACGAGTTGCAGGGCCAAATGCATTCGAACTCCAACTCCCTAGGACCATGAACATACACCCAGTTTTCTCTGCCCTACTCTTGGAACCAGCACACGAAGGAGCACCACCAGCTCCATACACAGAAATTGAACCAGTCAACCCAGAATCTGAATATGAAGTAGAAAGGATCTTAGACTACAAGTATGTCAGAGGCAAGCCAAAGTATTTGATCAAATGGTTGAATTACCCGGATTCGGAAAACACATGGGAACCCAAAGGACACCTCAACTGCCCTGAGATGCTTGAGGAGTTCCACCGTCAATATCCAAGGGCTCCAGATGCGACGCCCAGAAAACATTCCCAGGAGAAGGAAAAGTATACGCATCAAGGTCGAAGGAACCTGTAGGGACAAGTTCCGCGCGAGCCTCCTGGCTTTCACTTCCTTGATCTGCCTCGGCAGCCAGCCTCTCTTCCGCCTCCAGAGCATCAAGCTCATCCAGAGATGCCAAACCACGACGCAACATCTCTTTCTCCCTATCACGCAAAAAGCGGCGTTGCAGCTGCAACCGCTTTACTCGAGCCATGGCAGCGGACAGTTCGTCCTCAGCCTGACTCATCTTGTCCTCGATCTCCTCTTTCGCTTTGTCCAGAGAAACCCAGTCTCTAGGAGCAGGACCTCCAGCATCACATCCTGAGAGTGCTCGTCTTACGCATTCTGAGCAACGAGTTGACCCCTCAGCCTTTATACACTGTATGGGACGTCTATCCCGAGCATGCTTCTTCTCGCAAGCAGTACACGGAATCATTTCTTCGCCAGTCAGAATTATTCGTCTTTTCAGATCTTTTCTTTCTATGTCTTTTCGCGACACTTCAGGATCCAGACAGTCAGCGTTTCGTTTGGTTGTCATGATGGAAAGGAAGGACGGCCATGCGGCCACCAGCGATATTTCCTTGACCTACTTAAGCATGTGGACACGCTAAACCTAGATGGGGGATAGTGTTACGCGCATCGCTAAACAGGACTTATGCCTTAGGGGCCTGAGGCTCGGTAAGCCTGGCTTACACAGAGAACCCCTGGGGTGGGAAGGTCACGTGATGGATCATGGCTCACGAATGATCCATGATCCAACGGATCATTGTTCTTCAATGATCCAACCCCACGAAGCCCTATATAAGTAGATAGCTTTCCCAGTAAGATAGGAGCTTCGTGCTCAACTCAAATAGTATTCTTCAATAGTATACTTGTTATTGGGATCTAGTCTTATATGTGATATACCTACTTCTCTCCAGACCAACAAACCCCGGACCAAGATCTTCTATCTATATTGGATCAGCCAATAGGACCGTAACACTAGGTGCTTGCTAGGTTATCAACCACACGAGGTATGAGTCTTCCACTGATTTGGACTGGACCTATGTCTCCTCAACACTTATTGTATTATACACAGCACATTATGGCTATAAAATTTATCCTACGAATATTCAATGTCTCGAGAGCAAGAAGATGAGGAAATAGTTTGTGGGTTACTTGTTGAGGGTAGATGCAGAGAGGGAAAACTAGGGCAGTGTACGGTTGTGTTATTTAGTTCTTGAATAGGTTTCAATTTAGAAATGAACAGGGCATATCACATTTTAGTCGCAAGTCTTCAGCGGATAATTTGGGTATGAATTTTTGTATTTTTATGTTATGAACAGCACACAACGCTCGTGGGAATTATCTTGTGACATGCAATGTCCAACGGACAATGGGCTACATACAGCCCGAATTTTGATCTCAGTCCCCCACCCATTGTTTCTAGATGGAAAAAGATACGGAGAGACAGGTAGGAACGCCGGTAAGCCCCGCAACGTCGTGTGACAAAGAATGCGCTGATGAACAGTAGTCGCGGGGAGCAACGTGTTTCATACCGACTTGCAGAAAATTCTTATCGATTCAGGAAGTTCACAAAGTAATGCAAATGAACGATTGATTGATCTCTGAAGTTTTCTACATACAGGAAGCAAGCTCCTCTTATATGCAAGAGGAGTGCGTAAGTCATTACGAATGATGACGACTCAGCCCCTTAGGAGCCACGTAAGGAGAGTAATTAAGTGGCAAACTATAGTTCCTGATTCGACAATCCTAGGCACGACGTCATCGGCGGGAACAGGGTGTTTTTTTCTTTTCTTTTTTGTTGCGGTATATAACGATTTTTTGTGAATTGGACTCTGTAAATTTTGAGTTTTTAAAGCTGTTAATTTACTTGTAATGAGCTATCCATGTTAATTTGTTTGTGACGTACTGTTGGAACCCATGTAACTAGTCACGTGAAGAGTTATGGGTCCCCTCGGGACCTGCAACCTCTTCGCGACACGTAGCTTAGAACACAAGAACAATCGACACATCTTACACCTGACGCCAACGAGCACACTAAGTGAAATCACTAGTCTGCCCGGCGACCCGTGAGATGCAGTCGACCGACACGTACATAATTTGTGACAACGCGCTGTGACGTACAGGCCACCAATTAGGTGAGGGAGAAAACGACACCCAAATCTTCAACAGGACTGGGATTTAGCCGAAGGCTACAGCGAAGATTCGGCTTAACTTAAGGCATTAGGGTAAGCCATATCCACCACTCTTCACAAAGATTAGTAGTCCTTCATATCTCTGGAATTTACACATCGAGGTGTACCTCGATGAGAAGCCCCAGGTATACCTGGAGGAGATGTACTCAGTGTAGCCAGTAGTGTGGCCGTAAAAATACCACGGCGTAGATTACGGTACGGTACGGTACGGTATAATACGGTACGGTAGGCCGCTAAAATTAAGCTTCGGCTCAATCTCCTTTGGTCACATGACCATGACTAGCCATTTGGCCTATCACGTAACAAATTCCATATTCTAACTAACCCGACCAACCTTATATCACTCTCGTGTCCCCAGCAGGCTTCGCTTCAGTCGCCGACGATAGGACATTGAGCACTTGGAGGAATGAACTTCAAATTAACTTGCTACAATCATGCACGAGATCTCGTTGTGATAAAATGAGGAATACACAATGATAGTCAGGAAGAATTGGGGATGCCGTTCAGGCTCTCTATTGTTGTCTATGTGTGTGTAAGAATACAGATCTGTAGTAATTTGTGTGTGTGAAAAGTCTTCCGCGCTAGCGTTCTCTACTTAGTCAGAGACATGTCAGCTACCTAGATCTCAAATCCTGACACGTTGACTATGTGTTACTGAAATTGGAAAATACTGGCAAAGGCAGTTTTGTACAGGCTGAAGGAGGCATTGGAAACCAGAGGAAACGTATTACGTAATATAGACTAAGGGCCTCTAGGCTTAGTCGGGCGAAATAAAACACTACTACGAAGCTCTCTCCCAAAAGTCCTGCGACTACGCTAGTGATGGTGGGCTGAAAAGTGGCTGGGGGTTGGTCTAACCCAGCAACCATGAGAAGCCTATAATGCTGTGACCTTCAGGCTACAAGATGTTTTACAGGCAGCCAATTTAGCGACGGAGCCCTGTAATGATCACTAAAGTAGGAAATTTCTTCAGCGCCTCCAGGCTTCTCTCTCGTTGCTAGGCCAGACCAACCCCCTGCCACTTTTCACGCCACCCCTACTAGCGTAGTCGCAGGACTTTTGGGAGAGAGCTTCGTGTACAGTTATGACTAATCTACCCGTAGCCCAGACTCCTTTAGTCACATGACTTATCATATAACGAAACGACATAGAAAA
>JAJSPD010000138.1:0-62004 GCA_021307315.1 Bisporella sp. PMI_857 | reverse complement strand
ACCATATTTTGTTGACGCAGAGAAACCTTCCTCGAGTAACGATTCTTCGAGTAATGATGATGCAAGCCGCTTGTGGTACTATTCGAGTGTGCGTGTGCAGCGTATTATGATTGCTCTCATCACAGTGATATCGTCCCTGGCGCCGTTGAGTTCAATCATCATCCTAAGTGTCGTGAGAAATATGGCTGCGAGACTTGGCATCGTCTGCGCTTTTACATTGTCCTTTTCCCTGATTCTAGCACTGGCCACTGGTGCACGTCGCATTGAAATCTTCGCCGCGACAGCCGCGTAAGTTATCTACATGGGCTGAATAACAATCCACTGAACCTTCGGGTTTACTCTACTAATTTGATGACAGGTTCGCAAGCGTCCAGGTAGTTTTCGTTGGAAGTACCAGCTCGAGCATCTGATCATTTGGGGCAATGTGTTATTTAAACGGCAGGTACCTCAGCTATTTGAACGTCTTATGGTATTATGTACTTTGTACATGCCCAAATATTCCACAAAATCTAGGCCGTGCACCTAGTATGACGCTTTGTCTCCACGCTAGGTACAGCCAATGACTATCCCTTTAACCGTCGATGGCGTCCAGACTCGCTTAAATAAAATAATGAGCCAATCAGAACAATTCATAGTCATTGCTAATCCTTACAACTGCTTTTTATTATTATAACAATAGCTTCTACAGTCCATTATTGAATAGAAGATTACTAGCTACACATAATATGTAAGTTCTGCGCTGATCATTCTTTGGATAATGAAGAGTCACGTGATTATGCCATGACTTGGACGCCATCAACGGTTAAAGGGATAAGATGCTCGGAACGCCGCTTTTACACTGTTTTCCAACCACTTCAACATGGGCTTACATACTATGTACAAGGCCCTACAAAATACTAGCTTAAAAACTAAAAGCAGCATTGCCAAGCATTTCCCAAGCATTTCTATGTGGAGAGGGTATGGCTGTTGGAATATTTGGGCATGTACAAAGTACAATGTCCAGAGTTTGGAGTACAAATACCCATCATCCACGTCATCACAAGTTAGGAAAGAGGTACCTGCACACGGAATACTGCCAAATATCTCATTGGTTGACACTGAGCTGGTCGTACATACAGTCGTTCCTCCAGTAGAGAGATTCCACGTTGAAAACTTGTGAAATAATGGGCTATAGGTAGCTCTGTCCATTTCGCAGTGGTATAATGCTGTTTAGAGTACCTGAAGAGCGGTTGACATGAAGTGGCGCGAAGGATCTGAACCTGGAGCCTGAAGAAATGAGTCACGTGTGACTAAGAGTGAGTCTTCTCGCATTCTAAATTAAGTGGAGAAACCGGTCTTATCTCTCTCCACAAACTCTACAGTACAGTAGGCCAATAAGTCTGCACCACCCCTTGTCGGCCAAGATGCACTATGCTATTTTGATCAGTTTTATGCTGCTGCTTTTAAATATTACAATTGTGAACACAGAAATCAAAAGTATATTACTATTTTGCATGTTATTTTGTACGTGATTTTAAATAATAAAGACTAGTGTCACGGCGCTGGCGCGCCTACGGCTTCTATAAGGCCTGACGGCCTGTAAGGCACCCGTGGGGACACTCGCGTAGCACGTCACGTGATCCGAACTCCTGTATATAGGCTTCCCTTTCTACTTCCATAGTTCTGTAGTTCTATTATTCTCGATTCTTACCCGTATTACTTTGAGCCGTTGCTCCAATCCTACGTGCCGTGACATTATAATAGAACTCACATCACATCACAATTCTACTTGCGGAAGTATAACCCTTACCCTTACACACGGCTTGCACGCCCGTCGTACTCAGTTCCAGCCTTTATTGCGCTGAAGATTCAGGATCTTTGTGAGACAGAGATCACACAGTCAAGCGTCGATACTCGAGAAGTACATACGCGCCCGTACGGCCCCGGAAACCCCGCTACGGTATTATTATCAATTACTACAACAGTCACTGTTAACTCGCTTTGCTGATACCATGGCTGAAGCTATTCCCAGAGATGGAGTAAGCAGAGCAAAAGGCAAGGGAAAGGCAAAACCGACAGAAACGCCAAGCACTGTGGATACTCCAGTTGATACCCAAGAGACCATAGTAGTGGACCCTACAACTGTCAGTCAGGCAACGTTGATAGCACTGATAGAACGACTAGAGAACAGTCAAAGAGAGCAAGCTCGGGCTCAAGAACGGAGATTGGCAGCCCTGGAAAGAAGGTTCACTAGTCGAAACCGCTCTCAAACAAGTGATACAGGGGACAGCCCTAACGCCAACCGCCCTAGGCGCAGTCGGGAACAGCTTTCAGAAGCTCCAACGCACGGCGGTTTCAAAAGAACCAAAGACGTCAAAGAGCTTACGGATGGTGTAGACCCGACATACCGTTCTTGGAAAATAGCGCTTTCAGTTAAGTTTCGGAACTCTCGGAGCCAATTTTCTGACGAACAGACCCGTATGGATTACCTGTTTATTAGCACTGGTGGAGATGCACAGCAACACCTGGAAACACGCATGGAATCAGAAAGCGCGGATCCTTTCGACTCCGTGGATGACATGCTAGCTCACCTCGACATGCTATTTGTTGACTCGAACGAGGTTAGCGAAAGTAAGGTCGCCTACTATGAGCTAATGATGAAAGAAAGCGAAACGTTTGCAACGTTCCGCACCAGGTTTCTGCAGCTGGCAAGCAAAGGTAACGTGCCTAAGGAAGACTGGAAAAATGACTTGTTTCGGAAACTTACGGTCAGTTTGCAAACAAGCCTCATGCCCGTAAAGGCTACTCTCGACAGTTTCCAAGAGCTGAGCGATCGAGCTCACGGCGTCTACCAGGACCAAGCACATCTTCAGAAGCGCTTGGCTCGTAGGAGCAAGCGAAGAGCTTTCCCGGAAGCAGAGAGTGATTCATCTCCAACTACGACCAATCGTAGCTCGTCAGGGAAGCTCCCAGTAACAGCAGCGACGTCAGGATCCCTTTTACGGGGGACCACGCCTACAATACAGCCACGCAAGAGCCAGACACCTGCCCCAGCATCTGAAGAGGTATGCTACAACTGCAACAAGCCAGGTCACTACGCATCCTCGTGTCCGTTACCACGCAGGCCAACGCTGTAAAAACCCTAGAAGCTGTATCGGAAGAAAAAGGTGACAGTAGAGTTTGTCAGTGACTCGGAAGATCAGGAAACGAATCACCCTAGCAAAGTCTCCTACCTAGGCGGAAGAAAGCAAGTCAACTCCAAAGGAATAACTTGAGAAAGTTGATCGGCGGGCCGCTACTGAACAAAGATGTACGTTAGTTAAAATGGATTTGCTTATAACACTGTAGCTCTTTTAATACTGGAGCGAACGGATGGCTTTTTATCGACACGGCTTTAGCCGACTTGTTGAAAAAACGTTTAGTTGTACCGTACAACAACTAGCTAACTTAGTACCTGTAACTAGTTTTAATAACAAAAAGAAGCCGTAATTTTTCAAGCTTTAATTACTACGCTAAAAATCGATAAAAAAAGTTCACTAATTCAATATTTTGATTACGACTTAAGCACTATAAAGTGATCGTAAGTAAAAGTGAATAGCAGAAATAATATAGCTTTGCGGTTCGTAAACGCAACTAGTATAGCTTATGGTTTTACTACGAACCGTAACGTTTGACCGTTTTATTTGTATTTAAGAATATGCTAAAAAAACTTTGTAAATCACGCGGCTAAAAAATATAAACAGAAAAAATAAAGCGTTTAACAAACCGTTTTTGTTTTGTTTACACTATTCTTCCGCGTAAAAAGCGTTTTTTTCACTATCTTTTTTAACGACTGACGCGTTTAAATCGACGTGAATTTACAGCTATTTTAAGTCAGCTGTCGAAAAAGTAGCTAAGCTTGTTGTTGCAGCTAAGCCGGCAAAAAACCGTTTTAGTATACAAGCAAAACGATTACAACTATTATATAAAAAACAACTTGCAAAAAATAAAAAACAGTTGCGAGCGTAGTTAAGCTACGTTTAACAAAAGCTACTCGAAAATAGTAACAAAATCCGCAAAGTTACAGCAAGCACTTTCGGCTTCGACATTGCTGTAATTAGCGCTTTGCATTTACGCTAAATTTCAAGCGGAAAGACAACGAAGTGTTCGCAGTTAGCTTGTACAGCTGATAACTGCTGAAAAGCGTCGAGCGTCGGAACAAGTAAGCTTATACAATATAAACTATAACGAAAACGAGCGGTTAGTAAAAATCTAGTGCTAAGCGAATATAAGACTTGAAAAATATATTCTGAAAAAAGCATCAAATAAGTTACTTTCGTACCGAACTGCTGTAAATCACAAAATCGAACTTACAGTAAAAATACTTTTCGGCATAGCCGCTAATCCGACTAACGACAAAAAAGCTGCAAACGCTGAAAAATTATATTATAAACAACTTAAATAAAAGCTTTATCGCTTTTAGCTAAGCTTATTTGCAGCGCTAGTGCTGTTTGTACAAAACTTAACAAAGTTACAGCTGTGTATCGACTATCGCAAACTTAACAGTATTACTCGTAAAAATCAGTACTTTTTTCCGCTTATTAACGAAACTTTGTTTCGACTTACGAAAGCTAAAATATTTACTAAGCTAAATATACGACAAGCGTTTTACAAAATACGAATACTTCGATTTTAAAAAACTACTATATTCTGTACTTGTTACAAAACGTACAAATGCAAATGCTACTTTTCGGCTTAACTAACGGCTTGCAACTTATTACGCTATATAAACGAAGTATTGTTCGATTACTTCGATAATTTTTGCACTGTTTACTTAAATAACATTTTAATATATTTAAAAAACGAGCTAAAGCATACGAAACACGTTCGTAAAGTACTACTACAACTTCGTAAACTAAACTGTAAGTAAATATTAAAAAAACCGAATTCAACGTTACTCGAACTAAGTACTTAAAGTTTATTGTAATATTAACAGTATCGAAATAAACTTAAAAAAAGTACAAATTGTTACTAACTAAAAGCTTTTTACATTTGTACGCGGTATACAGTTATTTTTCGGCTTTTGCAATTTTTACCGACGATTTATTAAAAACTACGAAGCTATTGCTCGCCGTTGAACTATTAACAAGCAAAAACGTTTTATTCGACTTTAATAACGATATTACGCATTGTTCGAGCAGCTAAACAAGCGCTAGTTACAGCTTCGGTACTAACTTATTACGACTCGCAAAAAAAAGTTTTGCTAAAAACAAACGCTTTTAACAAAGTAATTGCGAAGTATTGTTTAAAAAAGCTACAAACGACGAAAACGCTTTATAGCAACTTGTAAGCTATTTTTTAAAAACTTTAACTTTTGCAAAGCTTAACTACTAAATACACAACAAAAAAATGCTAGCTATATTCGCTTTTTCGAACAATAAAAAGCTGATTTAGCACGAACCGACTACAAAGTTAAAGTAGTTACTAATTACAAAGCACTAAGTATTTTATAACTTTTAAAAAGCTTAACGGCCGCTAACTAAGTAAGCTGAAGTATTATTCGAATTTTTTTTACAATTACATATCGACCGGGCCGCAAAAATAAAAAGCAAACGCGCTGACACGAAAAATCAAATACGAAAGATTTACAACTACGAAAAAACGTTATCGCACGCAACAGTTTTTTACAAATAACTAAGTCGATTTCGTATTGCGCAAACTGCTAAATAATACGCAGCACACACTCGCACTAATAAAAAAGCCGACAAGCAAACAAGCAACGACTTTGTTAAAAACTTTATTTTTATAAGTGCTTGCAAATCGAATTGTAACTGCTAATCGCAGCTTTTCAAAGCTAGCAACAAACTGTTAGCGACAGCGAACGAAAACAAAACTGGCTGTAACAACGGTTATTGCTGTAGCAAGCCGACTAGTAGTTTTTTTTATCGACAATCTTGCACGAGTTAATTCAAGAAGTTACGTTTAAGTGTCGGCAGTATACTCTGGCCGAACAAAACTGTAGCTGTAATAGCTAAACATACTGGTAGAAAAGTTTACGCACGACGTAAACGATACATAAACAACTGTAAAAGTGCAAACGGCTACAGTATTCAAAACAAAGCTTTAAGCAACTACAACTTTTGCTAGTTCCGGAAAAGCTATAGCAACACGTAGCTATAAACTTTAAATGTACCCGACGGATCGTTACGGCTACGATTCGGTTTTAGTAGTAATAAACAGATTCAATAAATAGTCCGTAACGATACTATTTACAAAACACAACCGCAAAAAACATAGTACAGCTGTTTATCGATTACGTTTACAGATTACGAAAAGCATTAACTACTATTGTATTAAACAAAGATTTCCAGTTTATTTTAACGTTTTAACACAAGTTTTGTCGAATTTTCGGAGTGAAATTTAAGCTTTCGACAGTGTTCTATTTTTAAACTAACGGGCAGACAGAAATTATAAACTAGTACTTTGATTAAAAGCTTCGGCTTTTTATAAATTATTATTAAGACAACTGGTCGAGCTTAGTGGCTTTAATAGACTACGCGCAGTTGACTTTACTTTATAAAAGCTTAAGTATGCTGTTTTTGTTCAAAGTGCTTAACGGCTATGCGCTAACTACGTTTTATAATTAGAACAAGCCGAAAAAGCTTTTAACAGCTAAAGAAAAGCTAAACGTAGAAAAAGCAACCGTTTTCGCTAAAAGAATGCACTTTATTTAAGACACTGCTTGTAGTTTGCTTCGCAAAGTTCAAAAACGAATAGAAGTATCTGTAAATAAGCATTGCAAAAATATTAACTTCGGTGTAAACGACTAAGTATACGTGTCGACAAAAAACTAGAAAACCGACAAGCTTAGTAAAAAGCTCGATATTCAAAACGCTGGCTTTTACAAAATTCTAGCTTAAAAAAAGAACTTTTACCGGCTGCAACTGTTTAACAATTTGAAAATACATTCCGTGTTTGTACTATAGCTGTTTCGCAAAGCTGCAATAGATTCGTTACTAGGCTAATTACTTGTTCCAGAACTACTTATACAAATTACGAAAAACGAAAAGTAAAAAGTAAAAAAAATTTTAACTGTTCGGATCCGTAATCGACGGCTATAGTACAAAGCAAAATAAGTAAGTTACGATATCGATCTCGAATAGTATTCAGCCTTTAATTTCAAGTATAGTTTACACAAGCTTAAAGACTTCTACTTACACAACTTTACGCTCAGAGAACTGCCGGCAAACTTACCGAAATGGATCAAAAAATAAAAACAAAGCAAAAACGACTACAATGAGCTAAAGGGCGATTCGGAAGCATCAGAAAGCTTGAAAGCAAGCTTTTTCGGAAAAAGGGGGTGATGTCACGGCGCTGGCGCGCTTACGGCTTCTATAAAGCCTGACGGCCTGTAAGGCACCCGTGGGGACACTCGCGTAGCACGTCACGTGATCCGAACTCCTGTATATAGGCTTCCCTTTCTACTTCCATAGTTCTGTAGTTCTATTATTCTCGATTCTTACCCGTATTACTTTGAGCCGTTGCTCCTATCCTACGTGCCGTGACACTAATACTAATTATACTTTTAATTTTGCATTTTACTAATTTAATTGTTTATAAAATATTTTAATAATTGAAATATAAGCTTTTTTATATTAAAAGTAAACATATTCAAAATTTTAAAGCTTATAAATTTATAATTATTAAAACATAGTATTTGGGGGCTAAAAACTGGCTATATACTTTATATAGTAAAAGCTATAAATTATAAACTTTTAAAAATTAAAAATACTCTTAACATATTATATAGAAAGCTTAAATCTTAAGTTTTAAAATTTTGTATAAACAATTAAATAAAGTGCACGGTTACGCACAGACGTTTTTTGTATGTAAAAAAAAGTGTGCATGAGCTTGTGTTGCCCACTCGCTTGTGAACTACGTTATTCTCTAGGCCTATCACCTTACCGCGCAACAGATTCTTTTTTTTGTTGTGTAGTTCATCAGAGGTTTGATTCTACTTTTCCATCACCGCTGGCGTTGTGCAAAAAAAGCAAACTGGAGGGCTTTTGCAAAAGAGTCGCAAGGGTCTCTGACCATTCAAAAGGTTGCTTTAGGCCTTGTAACTCCACTGGCCCCATCCTTTAACCTCTATTTAGGGGGGAAGGATAGTACAAACAAGTCAAAAGTAGGTCAACAAGGGTGATGTCATGGAAGGAAATGAGAAATTGGTCGCTACTGGCCTCAGATTTTGGGCTGATTATGGATTAGTGATTTTGCTCACGCTCCATCACCGAATCATTATCTCGCGACAGATTTGGCACCGTAGAGTCGGAGGACATACATTTGCAACTTCGCCGGAAGAACGATACTGTACTTCATTTTTCGAGATATACTCCCATTTTTGAACATGAGTCATTATAAGCCAATATTCGAAGTAGGCAAAGGAGCTACGATTTGGTAGCCTGGAAATATATGTATCTGATTTTGGCTTGCGTCTGAATGCAGGCCGTAAACGCCTTCTTATGCTGATGCTTCAAGTCATATCTAACGCCAATGTTCAGTTCCACCGCCATTCAGGGTACCGCCGTCACCAATGAAGAGCCCAAGTCATCCCAACCTATGCCTTTATCGTATCACACACCCATATCCTCGTCAACGAATGTGCTTTTTGATCTTGCTTCTTCTTCTTGAGCCGCTAACCATGTAGGTAGGGTTCGGCCGTCCTCCTCTGGACTGCTTGATAAGAAGTTTGATCGTCTCTTAGAGGCGTCAACGGTCTGGTGTTCTTTCGCTTGATTTTCGAATTGTTCAGCTTCGTCTTCCCAATGCGGTGGATACCCCGGCGCATTGTCACTCAGCGGTGTCGTGGGTTCTGAATCAACTGCAGGCGCAGCCACAACAAGAAGGCCATCATCAATGCCACCATCGCCTTCATCTATTGTGTTTTCTCGACTTCGTCTCTTGGGAAGAGGAGGCGGAGTGTTTGAATTCTCTGGATTTTGAACGCCGACGGTTTCTCGTTTAGGCCCTACAGGCTTCTGAGACGCCATTGACGTAGGTACGGGTATAGGCTTGCGCTTTGGGACAGGGATTGGCGCAGTCTTGGTTTTCTTCTCTGGTGGTGGCAAAGGCGTTCCTGGAGGTGGCAGAGGCTGTCCTCGTCCCATGACAAGTGGACGATTTGGGCTATTTTTACCTTCCGTCACATTATCTACTTTTTGGTCTCCATGTCGTTGGATCGCATTCCAACCCCATTTTTTAGCGGTTGCAGCAGCATTGCTTACAGCCGCCAAGGATATCCGTTTAGATTCGGTTGTAGACGTTGTATTAGATGACGAGGTAGAATTTTTTCGCTTAAAATCGCGCCCAAAAGAGCCGAATGATTTCATTAACAGTGGCGGGTCGGAGTTGGAGGTAGCATCGTCTGAACTAGCCAGACTTTGGGTTCGGGATGGTGGATCAGAGATAGAATGTTTAGAGTTCTCTTGTAGCTTGGACGTTGTCTGTAGGGTATCAGTGCTGGAATCTAGCCTTTCCGAAGTATCAGAAGATATCGAAGAGTGGCGAGAACGATCTTCTATATTAGATGTGCGAGCCGGCGACCCAGCTGGGGTATGTACTGGCGAGTTCGTTTGGGAAAGAGCTGAAATGGATGCTATGGCTCTGCCTGGTGGAAAGTTCTCTGATGAAGAAGTTTCCTTGAACGCATCAATGTTGTCAGTACCAACAATCGGTTGCGTTGCGGAGGCAAAAGACCCTGATCGAAGAGCTCGGGGCTTCTCAGACGAGGAAACCTCGACTCCAGTGGATACACCAGACCTTGTCGAGTTCCCAAGGCTTATGGAGGACCTGCCAGCCTTTCGAGAATAAGCCCCGTCGGCTGTAGATATATCGATAGCTGGCATGCTTGCACTCTTTTCGCTTTGTGGCAAGTTTAAGAGATCCTCACTGTGTTCTGCTTCGAGGTGTTGCACTCCTTCTACATCGCCTTCCTGTGCTGCAATAGTCTCTGGGTTATCGGATTGCGTCGGCCAGTCATCCGCCCATATCCCACCTCTCCAAGTCTTCTGCTCAGTGTTATAGAACGGAGAATCATCCCAGCTATCCACAGACGTTAACAAAAATGAATAATGTAGAAACGATGCGACATCGCTAGCTTCGGAGCGTTGTGCAACGTTAAAGGCATACGCAGCTGACAATATAGAAAGCACTTACTTAGGATATACCAGACTCTCAGCAACGACCTCTTTGATTCTGTTTTCAATTTGACGAAGAATTAGAGTATAGGTAATTTGACGGGAACTAACTGTAAAGATAAAAAAAATTAGCCGCTGCTGCTGTACCACACAATATATCCAGAGCAAGATTATCCTTGGAACAGGTGGTGCGATACAGAAGAGTTTGACAAACAATGTTCTCAACATGGATGTAGGGAGAGTAAAAATGCCTCTCAACTAACATACCTATTGGCTCTATCGTCATGTCTATCTTTGGCATTGAAGAGAATGTCATCCAGAGTCGGTTTGAAGGCGGCGGCTTAATCCTAACCATGGCGTGGCCTTCAATTCTCTTGAGCACAACGGCAAGAAGTAGCTCTACCTCCCTGGCTTTGAATCTTGCACCTAAATCAATCCGAGCCGTTGCTGCTACTTCAATTCGAAAATTCCCAGTGTAACGAACATCGGCCTCGACAATAAGCTCTCCATCTACAGTCAAATCTTTCAGTCGAGGATTAGTGATAAATGGTGCAGCTTCTCCCGTATCAATTCGCCGAAGAACGATCTTTGACAAAAAGGATGGCGTCTTAACCCGAGAGATTTTCTTTGTGATTTTGGCTCTCACAAAATTCTCGACTTCTGGGGTTTTATAAAGTGATAGGAATGCCCTTCCAATGATCGCATTAATCCACCTTGTCTGCAGATGTTCTTCTGAAGAATGCAGCCTTTGCACTAGGGTGATAATGTCCTTAACATCATACTTCAATGGTATTGGCGGGTTATCCTTCGTGTGGAGACCTCGTTCTTGATTGCGAAGAAGCGCGAAGTAGAAGTCCTCCTTCTCAGAGCAGTTTTCCGAAAAAAGGTAGAATGGTTTCGACATCCGCCCGTCCGGCGTCATTTCTGCTATCTCGGTTTTTCGAGAGAGGCATAGAGCATTTCTTTTTATAAAAAGCTCTCCCTCTGGTATGTGTTCCCCTCCTCCGAAAATACTAACGTTATGGTGAGCCAGCGAAACAACATGGCGCACATCAATTTGCTCCTCGTCATCGTATAACATCAAATGGCCATGCCTAAATAGAAATTAGCGATATGCCAAAGAACAATCATCTGCTGCAATTACCGCAAGACCACGTAAAATATGTTCCCACCCCTTCTCGGTGCTTTGCCTGCGCCTTTGTCCAGCGGATTGGAGGTTGGCTTTCTTTCGAAGAGTGACTTGTACATGCTTTGATAAACACTCTGGCTTGGAGCAGAAACAGTTGTAGATCCGATCGGTGTAGTGCGTTCGGGAGGTGCAGCATTTATGCCACCAGGTGTATATTCCCGCGTCACAGCAAAATAGCCCGCAGCTACATCAGCTTCGTGGTTGTTCTGCAGCTGAAACTTCTCCCCCAGCGTCTTCTGCGCCTGTTTCGCTGCCTCCTTATCATCGCCTGGCAGAGTGATGGCAGCATCCCCATCTTCGCGGTTCGTCGTGGTTGCGCGTGTAGGAAAGGCGAAATACGCATGGAGGAATATGCCAACGATGACGAGGGGTAAAAATGTCAATCCACCTAGAAAGTAAACGAAGAGAAACCGTGCCAGACCATACATCATGGCATTTGCAATCCGGTGAGGAAGACGGCTGCGATTGCAGCTGTCTATGAGAACAGATGGTGCAGAGGAAGGGAGAGGGCTAGCCTCACGTCACGCACGGCTGGCGGATGATTAGCCGCCGCCCCTCTCACGGGACTCAAAGAGTGCCAGTTGCCTTTCCTTGCCCAAAAATATTGAGCATAAAGTTTTGCTTCACACTATTCCCCTCAATTAACAATTTAAAGTGCAACTGAGTGGAAGACAATGAGCAGATGAGTTACAGGTGGTAATGTTGTAGCTAACTTTCATCATCACAGCCACTGGAAGGTACAGTAGCTTACGATATCCACCGCCAAGAGGAGATTCTGCAGAGATAGCAGCACAGGCCGCTCGATGGCCTGTTTGACAGGTCACATGATCCCCTCGTGCTTACTAGACATGACAGTGCCTGCACAGTAGATGGGGCAGCCGCGTTTGTCACGAATCCGACTCCTGGCGCTATCGAAGCTAATAGGGAGGCTCTGTTATGAGGATTCTAAACTAAGGAGAAAAGGTAAAGCAGAGAATCGTTGACTTAAGTCAAATATGCAGAACACTAGTCCTAAATAAGAAAGCATATCCGAAACGATCACGTGGTAGCCGTTACAGTTATATTTAAAAACAATAAATATATATTTATATAGTGTACAATTAATTTACTTTTAAATTAGTTAATTACGGTCAATGAAAAAACTAATAAACAAAATTTCAAGTCTAATATAATTTATAAACGTATTTGAAAAACATACAAAATGGTGTACAAAACGTCACTGTTAGCACGTGACTAGCTCGCGTGTGTTCCTTAATTGGGACTAGCGACCCATGGCCTGGGAACTTGACTTAGCCGATAGCTCCCGAGTTTTACTATTTTCTCCCCTTAGCTTAGTATTTTTGTATTGAAGCGCCTACAAACCGCCTTTCCAGGCTTGTAGGACCGTGTTCGTGGCACAAAAAGTGTATATCGACTTTTTATTTTCGATAGTTACAGAAGTTATTTTATTTTAGACTTTACTGTATACACAGCCACAGAACGCTGGCACCCAGGCCAATGCCAGGATTTGGTCTTCATATTCATTGACCTCATATGCATTTTCGATGTCGCCTGCTATAATAAGGGCTAGCGATATTTCTCTCTGATTTGTATTTTATGTACACCTTTCTTCAACCTGCACCACTTTCGCCACTTTTCCTCGCTCAACTAGAAACTTGATGCGTCTCAGAAAAAGAGCTAGAGTGCCCCTCTTCATCTCAATCTTGTTATTGCGACCCAATCAATCTAGACAATAGTCAATGTTTGGGAATCGACCTCTCTAAAGAACGGAATATTTTGTTCCACCATTTTGAAGTATGCGAGACCAATTCGTTGATAAGTCTGCATCCTTGCATCCAGGCATCCAAGTACGAGCATACAAATGCCTAATTCGTCCGGATCATAGATCGTGTGATCGATAAAGCGAAGACAGTAAACTTCCCCGAAGATTGCTTTCGGGTGCTCATTAGGTAGATCCGAAGACCTCTTAAATGTCCATTGGCCTCGTTGAGAAGACGAACGAATCAAATGTAGCTCCAAGGGTGTGTCGGGACGAAAGTCAATGAGTTCTTGATACTGGTTGGTCCGACACTTCTCGATGGTATGATCTACTCCCTTCAACTTTGCACGCCCAGTCGAGAGCATGGAAAACCGATAAGTGGTATTCCTCCTCCAGTTTGACTCAGGGTTTGGCTTGATCTCGAGTTTCACATGAAGAAGAGGACCTATGACTCTTAAAATCCCTCCTGACACCTCGCCAAACAAACTAGTGCTCTTGAGGTATGTCTCCCATTTAAGCAGCTTCACGCCAGTATCTCGGTACTCAATACCATCAGATGGAATGGGATGACCATATACAACGCCATTGAGGCATTCTACAGATGCCCATGACCATGAAGGTGCCTCAGTGCCGGCCAGATATGTGCCCACTGTCCAAGGCCTCCATCTCAGACCGCTCCATATCATTGGTTCTAAATTCCAGATGCCCGCCATATATGGCGCGTTTAAGTTTGAACTGAACTGTTTTGCAAGCGCCGAAATAGCGGGTAGACGATCACCTCGCTGTGTTAGATTCCGGCGAGTGAATTCCGTCACCATGTCAAGCCAGTCTTGGTAATCCCTGTTCATATACTGTTCTCTGCACTTTTGCCAGTGACCGGAATGAACGGATTTGTCATAAGACTCTGGCACCAAGTAGGAGCACTCGCACCAGTTATGTTCGCGGCAATACCATTCTAGCTCCTTCGCCCCGTACGATATGACACGTGGCGCCACAGTCATTTCTTGAAAGACCCACGCTCGTGTGTAGAGTTTGTTTTCCAGCTCTGATGTTGCTGCTGTGTTGTGTGATTCTTGGACAATAACATCAAAACGTGACTGGTCACTCTCGCACTGAACAGTGGCAACTCGACGATTCTCTATCGGAAGGAGAAATCCTGTTTCACAGTTCTCGGCTCGGGAGGCTGCGATTGTGATATATGCATTAGAGTAATAGTCAGCCATTTTGGGAGCTTCGATTTCCCAGTCCTGCCTGCGAGCACAGTGTCAGGTTGTTGCCACTCTCGGGCTTGAGTACTTAATTTATGGTGTTGGGCATACCGATCCTCTTGTAAAATACAAAGCGAGTCAATCCACAAGTACCGGATACCCAATAGGCGTGTAACGGCGACAGCGTCACGAAAAGTTTTTGGAAGCGCGTTGAGTGGAACCCCCCTCTTTCGCTCCTCCAACGAATCCGCACGAGTGATAAGAGGAGATGAACCGCCCCAGCAATGGCTCAAGATAGTGTACTGGTTTCTTTGGTCGCCATCCGAGCAGCAGAGGCGAAGCACTCCGTTACCAGCATTGCCCACATCGATCACTCTCTTGGGCAGCTTGGGTCGCCAGTCCTTAACACAGCGATGTTCGTCGTTACATTTCTTGGCCAAACGAAGCACATGATTCGAGCTCTCACTGTGAGAGTAATCGGTGGGATGTTTTTGCATAGTGAATGCAGTGATTGGGAGAAGGAGGTCTTGCAACAAATCAGTAATACCCCCAATGTACCAAGTAAAATCACGGCCATACTATCAGGGAACGTAAACTCGATTTTCCAAACAACAGGCGGATATATTGTAGCTCTGTCTGGGAACATGAGCAGGATCGACTTCTCGTAATACCTTGTATTCAGCTCTACTGGCTCAAGTGAGTTCGCTGTGTTTTTCAGCAACGCTGAAATCCCGGAATATAAGAGCCAGCAACAGGTACAGCCCGCCTGGCCAGAGTCGTATAACCTGTAAAGTGTGAATTTAATGATCTTGTCCAGATACCTTAAATTTTCACAGGTCGAACATCGCCTCACGCCGAGCGATTCTGTCACCTGGACTGTGGAATCTGGAATTTTACGTGTTTGGCCAGCATCCTCTAGGACAGTTCCTATCCTTCGGCCAATGCCCACAGCAGCCTCTTCTATCCCGTCGCCGATATCCTCGACGATATTGGATAAAGTCTTCCAGAGTGACATAATTTCTGCTTACCAATGCCGTGGTATGGGTGTCGGATTATAAAGGAAGATAGCGATCTGGCAGCACAACAAGAAGATGAGAGACAGTAAACTGTGATTCGAAGTGGCAGGGCATACACGTGATCCCGTGATGCAGCGATTCAGCCCGATTCAGCAGCTAGCGTCGTAAAATTAGTGGCCATTAATTATTGTGCAAACCCCGCCACCCCATCATGCCCCCTTCAGATATAAATACTTCAATTCTCTATACAACTACGTACAATACAAAGTTACTAATACTAATACTAATACTAATACATACATTTGAAAATCAAAAAGGCATATTTCAATACTTAGTATACCACTTTTGTTTTTTTAAAGCTTATGCTTTATGAGGCACAAAAAAGGCTAATTTACTAATAAGTGTCACGTCCCTCTGGAACACACGTGACTTATATTAGCCAAACTCTCAGAGCTTCTCGTGTATATATAGCCTGATCTCTTTGAGCTCCTTTTCTTTATTTAGCTTAGACTCTCGTATTGTACGACCGTTGCCCACTGTATCTGTAGAAACACAGCGCGTGTCGTGGCAGCTCTAAAGAAATGCACCTACAGTCCAACCTGCATATTTCGGAACTCTCGGTTCCATGCCTATATTCCGATATATAGAGGTTTCCGATGTAAAGAGGCATTACATAAGCAACAATATATAATTCCTTGAAGCTATTTTCGGTAGTAAATACACCAAAATTGTTTGTAGTTCAACAAATTAAATGATTAAAAGCACTACTAGCTTTCTCTAATTCTCATCTTTAGAAAAATAAGCTTTAAAATCAGCTTTCCTAGCACTTTTCCACTCAAATTCACGCTTTAGTACTGCTAATCTCGAATTAAATACTTGGCTTTATTCCAACTTTATATCGGAATCCACCAAAATTCCTGGTACTTCATTCCGATCCCGAAATAAAAAGGATTCCGATATACCCCGCCAAAAATCAAGCGTTCCATGCTATCTTTCCGATATAAGGGGTTTCCGATATAAGGAGTTCCGACTGTAATAGATATGTGCCTACAACTAAAACAGGACTCTTGAGTGAAGGTTCAAAATGAATATCCTCTCACCTGCAGAACAAGCTAGGCAATTTCGCGAATCCAAATCCTGGCTCTATTGAAGCAGTAAAATAGTTTTACTATAAGGTTTTTAAGCCAAGAAAAAATAGGAAAGCTCGAAAAATCGTCAACCAAGTCAAGTATACGGAACACGTGTCACTAATAATAGCATAAGAAAGGAAATAGATGAGGGCGATAATGCAGAGCGAGAGCCACAGCGAGAAAAGCGGGGACCCCAAGACAGGAATAAAGATATCAGGCGTGACAACTACCACCCCAAAGGCGGCGATTGCAGTCACAACACAAGTCACGAGGATGACGAGAATCCACGACCTGCAAGACGGTGGAAGTTTACTTCCACACCTACTCCACGAACTTCTCAAAGTCCCTCTACCACGGTGGAGTCCGCGCTGGTTACAGAGTACCGGGAAATTACCGTTTCAGGGTTTCCTGAATTGTATCACGATTAGCAATCAGATGACATACAATCTCGAGTTTACGTTGCCACGTACTTCTGAGCACTTCCACCGCTCACTCTATTCGGAAGGCTTAGGCTCTGTTTCAGGGGAGTCGCCAGCAAAGACTGCAGTCTCTCACCGGACTGTATCAACATGGAGCCAGGCAAGGAAATAACAAAGGAGAAGAGAGTCTATTTGCCAAGATGATCCATGAAGACAAGACCTGGCCAGAAATGGGACGGCTTTTCCCACGCGACAGACTACACTTACTGAAGGAGAGCTTTTTCAATCTTATTAGTTGACTAGTATATTAGAGGATAATAGACTTGATATAATGGATTGGCTATAGAAACTGAGCCGCTATATATCTCAACACCTAGGGCCTCCCTGAAGATCTGTAACGCGCCTCCGCTCCTGTATAACGTGTCGATTGTTCATCTGAGCACTTACTAGATGATATACAAATAGGACTGCCCAGACAAGCAGAAGCGCCAAAGCAGTCCCAGCGGTGAGGAACAAACAGGCAATAGAGAAGCCATAGGATGCGTATTCAAACTCCGTGCCACCTCTTTTAACAACGAGAGCGACCTGCATTGCAGACAAAGCCACGGACATCACCGCAAAGACTGCCAGCAGCCATGCAAAATTGCGGGCGAAGAAGTCCTGGTACCACGTCGATGTAGTCATATATCCTCGAACGAAATCTATCCATGTAAAGCGTGTTATATAGTATATCTTGTTCAATCTTGATAGCCGCAACTCTCCGTATTGATATCTAGGCGAAAGCCCGTTCAGAGACTGCAGGTCGATGTGCTCGAGGAAATCACTGATAAACTCTGTCCAAGTCGCCCAGTGGATGAAGTCCGGCAGTAGCCCTTTCTCGTGTGCAATCCGAAGGTCGCTTTCATGCCTGACAAGCCATGCGTACGAGAGCAGAAAGCCGCAAGCAGCTTCGTGTAGCTGCTTGGCTTTGCAAATTTTCCGGTTCCAGCATTCGAGATCGACTAGGAACATTGGGAGTGGTTTGATGAATATTCGTGTTTCGTGCCAAACAAGGTGTTCGGTTGGGTCCTCGGTGATGACTATTTCGCGGCCCAATAACCGTTGTCGATGCAACGGCCTCCCGCAGGTGGGAACGCCTGCTAACCACAGATACGACTTGATATTGTCAAGGCGTGTCGTTCGTAGTTCGGCTGTATAATATGCATCCGGGTCATCCGCGATTCTCGCAAGGGTAGTTCCACGTCTTATAGTGGCGGGTAATGTATATTGCATGGAGGTCGCGGCTGAGGGAGTTGAAACATCAGACATAGACTCGCCAAGGCGCGACAGAATTGAAGGTGCTGGGCTAACGAGGGGGCGAGAGAAAGGGGGCTTCAGCATCTACGAGGATTAGTACATTATCGAGCAACTTTAAGGGTTTCTCATCGCGCCTGGACAGTCGCAACACCAGACGCACAAGATTGTGGAGCTGTATCGGAGGTGAGACAAATATGGGATATTCTCAGCCTCCCTGTTGTAGCGGATAAGACGACATACGGTAGGTCATCAGGCTGAGTTTGCCCCGCGCGAATTTTGAAATAACGTGTCTCCAGAGAAACTACTTTTTAAACGCCTTCCTAGAATAAGCTATGTATGCCATATGTCGATGCGACGTTTTTTTTTTTTAATAGTTAGACTTTCACAAAGTGATATTTGTGTTGGGGGGGGGGGGGGGGGAAGGGAAGAAGAGAGAAGCAAATAGTTGAGGTCGCACAAGGCGGTAAGTCGCCCGATCTGAGAGGCTGTTACAAGCCACAGAGAGAAAAAAATCTCAGAGCCTTGAATTTAGTAGAGATTTCCCCTCTTTATCTGGCTTCCATTTATCACCTGGATATGTCACACATTACATAGATCGCCTTCTTTGTCAGCGCAAACCAGATCCGAACGTTGTTACTCACATCTCGTGCTGGCATTGTCCCAACGCCAAGACCTCCCCAAAACCTGATCGGTCCAAGGTTTGACATATCAAAATGAGGCAAAACGGAGATACATGGTCCAGAACAGTATTCCGCGTGCGTGGAATACCATACGATGTCAAAACTTTCAAGGACACTGCACTCCTTCTCTGCCCGGGGATGGGTGACGTCCCAATCGACGACATTCAAGTATACTCGTTAGCCACCGCACTGCTGCCCTGGGAGAACCCACGCTCTAAAGTGGCGACCGTGATGTTTCGAACCCTCCCATCACTCACCCATAATAGCGATGGGAAAGACCAGTGGCGTATCCCGGTTGAAGGTCGCCATGATGTTGATAGTCTTACGCTGGACACGCATTTTAAGGGCATGACACCACTGAATGATGTAGACTCTATCCATTTGTTTGAGTATGCATGGCTCTATTTAGAATTACTCTCTGAACGCTGACCAGTACCAGCTGCATTGCGATCTCGGGTTTGGCAAGTCATCCTTTCGGCTCGTGGCAGCCAAAAGGAGGCGATAAAAGATTCATGTGGATTCGTGATGCACTACCAAAACACATACAAGGTGTCAGGGCAGTCATTTACGGCTATGACACGAAACTCGATTGCAGTCCATCATTCCAACGCATCCCGGACCTCGCTCAAGCACTTATTAGCCAACTCCAGACGTACGGCTGGGACTCGCGGTCTGGAAAGCCTGTTGCTTTTCTTGCTCACAGCCTCGGCGGGCTTGTGCTTAGGGAAGCTATGGTACAGCTTAACAGCAGTTTGGACGACGGATATAAAGGCGTCCTTAGCCTTTTGAGAGGAGCTGTTTTCTTTGGCGTCCCAAATCTGGGTATGGAACAGTCACATTTCCGAATAGTTGTTCACGATAATCCCAATGGGCTTTTGGTCGATGACATTGCACGCGGTTCAAACTATCTCCGCCAACTCAACCGTTCTTTCAAGGAAACTTCGCTTCACAGTCAACTAAAATGTTTTTGGGCATGGGAGACCTCAGAGTCTCCCACGATCATGGTCAGTCAACCATCACAGTGAAAGATTAATCCTAACACGGAACAGAAGAGGCCAGATGGCACAATAGATCGTAATGGGATGCCTACCATCTTAGTGAGCAAAGATTCCGCGACATGCGGAACTCCAATCCCATCTATGACCTTTCCGATAAATGAAACACATTCCGACATGGTGAAGTTCACAAAAGATTCTGAGTACTACCACATTGTAGTTTCAAGGCTGAATATTATCTTTGGACCACAGCCTCCTGACACGCACAACACAAATCACAATCCAACAAGCATACACCAGTCAACTCTCGACATTGAGAAGGCTAGTGACGCGCTGGCGGTGAAGGCTTCCCCGATTTCGACATCAAAGAAATACCAGAACAAGTATAAAAATAGCCTGAAAGGTAAGTAAAACCAAACCTCTCAATAAATTCAGCATCAGTGAACATGAATTTTAGCTGAACTGGATGCGTTTAAACGAGCGACGGGCCTCACCGACGCCGAAGAATCCGACTTCAAAGCCACAAGTTTCGCTTCACTCCAAGATTTCATCCGCAATCTCCAAGCAGAACAGGAACAGACTAAGAGTATGAGGTACATGAAGAGACTCGAACCATTTTTGAACCTTATGAAGGAATATGTTGAAATTGTTGAAGCGACTGAGCTTTTTGTCGATGTTTCAGATGCTATCTCCTATTTGTGGGTAAGTGACACTGTTTATCTCTCGGGGAAGGTTTACAAGCGCATTGGCTTACAAGGTGTTGCAGGGTCCGATGAAATACATCCTTCATGTAAGCGGAGGGATTCCACTAATTTGGGTCTAATTTATGTGCTCATAGTGACCATGCGTCTAGTTTGCCCAGGAGTTTTGGGAGGCATTCGATCTTGTTTTAGACGCATACCAAAAGCTCGGGCTGCAGTTGCTTGCTTATTTGAGCTTTGAACAACTTTTTATATCAACGCCTCATATGAGAGATGTCTTAGTTATGATGTACAAAGACATCCTTTGCTTTCACAGGGACGCTATTCCGCATTTCAAACAACGGCGTAAGTAGCCTATAGCTCTGGTCTGAAGTTGTGTCAGGTTTAAATGAACTTCAGACTGGAAGCGGTTCTTCGAAGCCTCATGGAAAGTCTTTGCTCCTGCTATCGATCATATTGAACGGAATCTGGAACATTACAGACGGCTGGTTACGAGTAGAGTGTCTATCACGGAGTTTGAGGCGATCCAGAATCATCGCCAAACCACCACCAATACCTTTGAGAAACAAATGAAAGATCATAACGCCCTTCGTCAAGATACGGTTAAGGCATGGCTCCGCCATTTCGATTGTAAAGGACAGCAAGAATCTTATCGAGACACGAGATCAATTTGCAGAGATCCTGGTCGTTGGCTTCTCAACCACCCTCTGATCCAAGATTGGTTTAACCCAGATTTCTGTCCGGAGCCTTTGCTTTGGTTGAATGGAATCCCTGGCGCAGGTATAATGTTCATCAATCTTATTGCAATATGAGAGCCACAGTTACTGATTTACATTTAAGGCAAGACTATACTCGCATCCGTAATTATAGATGAGGCACAACGTGTCCAGAGTTCCATGGTCGCATTCTTCTACTGCAAGCACGATGGTGAATCACGAAATTCATTCCTGGCTGTTGCAAGATCGATCCTAGCGCAGATTCTCTCTCAAAATCCACGCCTTTTGCCTTATTTCGATGAAAAGGCATGTATAAGCGGCGACACGGTTCTGTCGTCAGCTGAAATCGCGAACGAAATGCTACAGACGACTCTTAATAGTTGCGGAAGAACCTATCTTATCATCGATGGGCTTGATGAGTGCGCGCCAAAAGAAAGAAAAAATATAATAAGTTGCTTTTCAGCGATCACAGAAATTCGGTGCTTGTTCATCAGCCAGGATGATGGATTTACCGGGAAGACACTGAGGGATCTTCCAACTATCAGGATTACTACTGAGAACAAAGAAGACCTCAAAGAATTTGCTGCGGTATATCATAAGAAACTCGAAGCCAGGTTCGGCGAATTGCCCTCGAACTACCATATTGCTAATATTATCTCTGCAAGGGCGCAAGGTAGGCCAAATGGATAACCAACCCGTTGCACAGAATATAATACTTACATCGCCAGGCATGTTTATCTTTGCGGAGGTGCTGGCGAAATATCTGGAGATTCAACTAACTCGATCCGCCCTACTCGAAGAACTCCATCCTGATAAGCTACCGATCAAGTTAGATGAAGTGTAGGTAGCTTTGAAAGGGTTAATTTTTTTAGCACTGTGACTGACTATTATAACAGTTATGAACGGATTCTTAACCGCATCTGCCAATTGAGAAGTGGTAACATTAGTGACCAGGTTCGCCTGGTCCTTGGTTGGATTGTCTGTGCCAAGAGACCATTAAGATGGCGCGAGATACAAGGAGCCTTATCTATTAATTTGGATCAACAACATATCGATTATGACAAGAAGCTTTTAGCATCACCGAAAGAACTCTTCGGATCCCTCGTCGAGCTGGATTCTGATGGGACTGTTCAGCTTATCCATGCAACTGCTCGCGAGTAAGTCTGAGACAAGGCCTTTCTCCTTCCTCGCCGGTGATGAGCTGACCAGACAGATATCTGATTCGGACGAATTTTGTCCAACCTCTTGAAATAGACTACTCGCTATCAATGTTAAGCCTCGCCTATCTTGCATTCCCTCAGGTCGACAAAGAGGTTAGTGACGATAACATTGCGACTGATCTTATAAGCGGTATCCACGCGTTCTATGACTACGCGTCAGCGTGCTGGGCCATACATCTGGAGACTGGAATTCCGAAGCCGGATTCGGGATACAAACTAATCCCCTTGCTAGAAACTCTAGAGGCATTCATCCCATTGCATTTGGCTTCAACGTCTAAAACTCTAGCAATTTCCAAGAAAGTCCAGACCCATCTATCTCCTATGAAGGCTTCAGAACATTATGATGAAATCGCCCAAGCCGTTGAATGGTCCAGGAAGCAACTTGGCCCTAATTGTCAACGTCCAAGTCAAGACGAAGCCCTGGATCTATGGCAAGTTACAGACAAAATTAGATCGGTTCTTGAGGAAATGCATCGTCGACGAGTCTCTCGTTCTCTTCCGGAGGCCGACGCACAGAAACTTGATCAATTTTATGGCAGTAATTGGTTCAAGTGCCCCCGTGTCAGCTGCCATTACTATCATCAGGGATTTAGCAGCGCCAGTCAGAGGAAGTATCATGTCGACAGGCATGATCGCCCCTTCCTTTGTGTCTTCGATGGGTGCCAGGTGAAACTTTTTGGTTGTCCTACGGAAGATGAGCTGAGGAAACATGTCTTTGACTGGCACGGGATTGACGTGTCTGATGACAGAGAACTAGCAAAATTCCCAAAGCCACCGAAACTACAGAAGCCCAGCACCGCGAAGAATCCAGCGACTTTTCAATGCCACATATGTCCTAAGAAGTATACTGCAAACCACAATTTGAAGTCTCATATACGAACACATGCCGGCATCAAGGGCTTTATGTGTAGTGTGTGTGGGCACAGTTTCACACGCAGGAGTGACTGTAACCGACACGAGCAAGTACATGGGGATAAGAAATTCATCTGCCTTGGGGATTTGAAGGATGGGTCTACGTGGGGTTGTACGTCTGCTTTTTGGCGAGCCGATAAACTGGCGGATCATTTCCGAAGCAAGACTGGACAAAACTGCATACGACCACTCATACTACAGAATCTACAAGATAACGGCGAGGGAGCCTCTGCAAAGAATATGTTGAGCGATGAGTTGGGAACAAATGCGGACGCATTATTGGCTGCCGGCAAGCTGCTGCCAAGCTTTGGCGAATTTTTACGACTGTGTGGGATTGATAAATCCGTACTTACTTCAGAGGCAACAGAGTCATCCCCATCCTCAGAAAACCAGTCCTCGGAACAAAATTATTGACCTTAGTAAAGTGCTTTGAAGTAACCCGACTTATATTACACATCTGGCATCATTATGGATGCATCACAGGGCATGTGACTTAGTGCTTGACCGAATACCATGTGACACAGGTGCTAGTATGACGTTGTGATAGTTGTGTTATTTTCAACATACTAGTATCCCCTCCTCGGTTCTGTCAGGATTTGAGAATCTAGGTAGCTGACATGTCCCTGACTAAGTGGGGAACGCTAGCGCGGAAGACTTTTCACACACGCACAGTTCTACAATTTTGTATCATCACACAAATAGAGACAACAATAAAGAACCTGTCGGCATCCCCAATACCTTCTGAATATCATTGTGTATTTCTCGTTCTATCAGGTTCACTAGTTATTTTACCACTTTTTGGCCACGGTATTTCCATCTGTATATTAACCCACTTCTCGCCCCATAGACTTCACCGCCCGATAGTCACGTGCAGTGCAACTGAGATCATGGAAGTGCCTTTCCTTGCATTTATAAAGGCGGCAGTGCGGCGAATACTGGAGAAATTCAAAATACTTTGAAAGCTTCCTACAGCAAGTCCATGACCGTGCTTTTACAAGACTCTGAATAGTGTCACGGTCCTCAATATCGCACCAGACGCCCATTGGTTCGCTTACCAGCTCGCCTATGGTGGTCACGTGGTCATGGTCTTTATATTAGGGATGCCACAGCAACAGCTACACCTTTCCTCCTTAGTTTAGTATTCTCGTATTGAAGCACCTATATTACGGCCCATCAGGCTCATAGGATCGTGATCGTGACAAATAGCTTCAATTCTGCCAAAGAGCAGACAATGATGTTGTAATTCTGCCACTTGATCATGTGCTGAAACAGGAGATAATCGGGTGATGATATCGTGGCCAAAAAGTGGTAAAATAGCTAACGAATTGGGGAGGGGTAGTATAAGCGCTTATTTCCGTT
The DNA here is from genome assembly GCA_021307315.1 of Bisporella sp. PMI_857. Classification (NCBI taxonomy): domain Eukaryota; kingdom Fungi; phylum Ascomycota; class Leotiomycetes; order Helotiales; family Helotiaceae; genus Bisporella; species Bisporella sp. PMI_857. The sequence continues at coordinate 37,250 of JAJSPD010000138.1, read as the reverse complement.
TGTTCATGAATACAATAAGATATATGACGGTAATTGTCAGGTGACTCGCGAAGGCGCCATCAGGTGCTGAGAGTCACGTTTCGATGGGCAAGGAGCTTTTTCTATTCAATTTTGAGGGCTGTTCATTTGAGGATTGAGGTTATGCACTCCGGTTGATGTAAAGGTTGTCATGACACTAGCTGGGGGCCTGTAGAGCTATCGCAAATGGAAGACTGTTCTTTGCGCCACAGAGCTCTTAGCGTAGTCGGATCTGTGAATAACTTGAGGATCATTGGCCGCTCATTGGCCGCTCATTGGTCGCCCCTCCTGCATTACAACCCAACAAATGTTAGGCTGACCTGCAGGTCGCATATGACGATCAGGCCACAGTCCAAGTACTCAAGATCTCAATTAGGAGAAAACAGTGACAAAGAGCTATATCATACATATATATGCATGAGCTTGGAGACTCTATTGCGCTGACCGCACTCATCTGATAGTGTTAATTGTTAGAGAGAAAACTCTGAATATGTAAGTTTCATCAAGGCGACTGTTAGAGCATCCCTTATCCACATTCTGTCTAGGTCCTGGACGTATGTCTCTTTGTCACCAGAAATTACATTACCAGGCGCGGAATACGGTATGGATGGTCGGGTCGGCAGACATGACCATGTTATAGTAAATTTCCGAGGTCTCGACATTGAGAATCTAATTAGATCTGAAATTAAAAGGCTAAAGGGTCGAAGTGCGATCTTATGTAAGTCTGGCTACGAAAAGATGCTGAACTAATGACTGACGACTTGATATAAGTATGTGTAATGGTCATATGTGAGAACAAGTCCGAGAGGCTGTAAGGTAGATGTTAGACAAGGATATTCATTTAAAGGAGTTGCCATTCCACGTTGCCATTCCACCCATTGTTCTTCCAACAGGCGTGTGCGGCGATTGCAACTCGGAGTGGTCACGTGATATTTAAATACATTTGCCTACATTGCTGTTTAGATAGTGAAATATAGAAATGTTTCATATCTGCTTGAACTTGACATACTCTGATTTTTATTGATTTGCTTGCTCATGTACGCAATTGGGAATACTCATTGCACAGTCTCCATTGAACCCCCTACATGTACCGGATGCTTATCGGGTCCATGCCAAGATTTCTCGGCCTTGGAAGGATCGAGTGGGTCAATGCCTCTGCGTCCCGAAAGCGAGCTACGGCTACATCCATTCATGGTCGCGTGGTGGTACCCGTATGATAAGATCGGGATATTGTCGTCTTCATCATTCAGCGACGGAAAGGATTCACGCAGAGTCTTCCCACTAGCAGCAACTCATCCCAATCCACCGAGTTGAGAGCCATTGTTGAGGGACCTTACGGCAAGGAGATACATCTCGATGAGTACGGAACAGTCTTGTAATTTGCGACGGGTATTGGCATAGTTGGCTTCTTGAGAATTTTTACAATTATGATTAAAGGCAAGGAGGATCGCATTGTTCTGGCAGGTGAATTCTGAGGGTAGGCCTCAGTTAATTCCAGGAGAGCCCTTGCTGACAGCCACCACGAAGACAACATTTGACATGGTTGGGATGATGGATGACAAGACCTACTTTGATCGTGAAGTTTTGGTGTGGCGAGATTAGTGCCAAGCATAATCACGTTGTACGTAGATCGCAAAATGTCGTGCACGCCAAGAGCCTTCTTATGGAATCATTATGTAATCCTAAGCTGAGCAGAACTTTGTTCGCACCCTGCTTTCAGTTCATAAAATCAAAAGGAAACCCCAGCAGCTGAAGAGAGTGATCCTGATATGCGTCACGAATTCTGGTATACTGAGAGGCCGACTTCTAAAGATTCAATATCCCACACTTAAAATGTGCATATACATTCATCTATCATAAATCCAAGGCAGACTACAGATCATAAGCCCGTCAAACTGTAGCCCTCTCTGCAACTCAAGCGGAGTTTCAAGACCGAGATATTTTCCCATGTGCATCTGATCCATTATGTCTGGTAGCTCAACCCCAAAACGGTTACTCGAAGCAAACGAGAAAGACACTCAGAGCGAACATTATCGGTTGAAGATAAGGAAACACAAGCATGACGCCTACGCAACCACCGCTTCTGCATCGCGGTCGCCATCTCGAAGTCCCTACAGCAGAGGTTCGAGTGTCAAAATTCTGAGCGATGAGGTACAGAAAATGTTGGTTGGCTCTGAGGAGAGAGTCACAGAGCCCCAAGGGAGGAACTGTAAGCTCCGAATTACCCATTCACGGCCACCGTCTAAAATTAGAAGACTTCGCACCATTACCAGACCTGGCAAATACCTCTGACTTTCATTTGGCAGGAATCCCATCCTGCTCATTGACTGTTGGCGCCGGATCTCAGAAGGATGAGGAAATATGCCTCGGAATGGTGCGTATATGAGTGTCTTTTCTCTTTTACTGCAAACTACCTCTCAGAAGAGCCGTTGACATGATCCAGTTAGGAGAGGTCAAAATCAAAATCAACAGTAATCAGAACGAAGGGTCAAAGGTTTTGGAACAGATTGAAGGCGATCAACAAGATACCTTCGCATACCTAGATATGGTCTTCGTGCAGGATCGTTGTGACATACAATTTAAGGGCACCAATTTTGCTACCATGAACACAATGACGCATCGGGCACTTACGTACCTCCCTTCAAAGGAGAAAGTTCGCTACAAGGCACTAGTTCCCCGGACAGAATTCAAGCAAAAGTTATATGCAATTACGCAATCTCTCAGTGTTGACGTATCCCAGCTTGTTTGGTCAATGGATATACATATGTTTGGCGTTCGATCCACTGCCGACACTGTCGCAAAGGGACTGTCAAAGTACCGTCTGTTCTTACAGCACCCTTCCCCAATGCCTTTTGATATTCCCTATGAGAATCCCCAGTACTTCGGTAAAGTTGGATCCTCGTTCACTAACGGTTTTATTTTGCCTCCAATCTCTGCCGGGCCTTCCCAGGGGCCGGCCGAATTACACCCCTCCTCTGAGGACCTGGACCACCGTATAGACGAAGTAATGGCTGTAATAAATGATCTGCCCAGGCAGGACTACGGCAGGGAAGTAGACGTCGACAAAAGAATTCGAACGGACCTGATGAGGTGAGTCTATCTAATCAAGAGCGATCTTGGGAAAAGACTAACTATACTTTGAAGCCATCAAAATGAAGCCGTCAATTTCGTGAGGAGCCGGGAATCAATTGATGATAAAGCACGGCGGATGCTATGGGAAGTTGACGAGCTCTCCTCGGACGGCCCAAAGTATGTAAATCTGATCACTCTTTCGCGACGAATACAAAACAATTAGCTAAGCCTCAAAACAAGATATACACATAAAATCACTGGCTCGAGGAGCAAAACGCCGGACGACATTCTCGGAGGTATCCTTGCTGATTATATGGGTCTAGGTAAAACATTAACCGTGATTGCAACCATTGTGGCCAGCATTCCTCGTGCAGGACATTTTGCGGCAAGGAAATATCTGAACGACGAAGGGACCAAGGCTGCCATAATTCCTGTCATGTCGACACTAGTAATTGTACCCTCTGCCAGTCAGTATCCCTCGTACCGACGGACCTCTACAGTCGCTGATGAGTCTTAGTGCTTTTAAACGGTTGGATTGCTGAAGTTGAGAAGTAAGCCCAAGTACCCTACCTCATTTTCGCGTTCTCACTTAAACCAGGCATGTCGTTCCTGGAACCTTGAAGCACTATACATATCATGGACCTAGCAGACACCTCGGGTCATCATCGCCTCTGCCATATCATATAGTATTCTCCACTTATGGCACAGTGGTTGCGGATGCTAATCGTGGAGGTGGTGTCCTCAAATGCTTTCACTGGTATCGCCTCATTCTAGACGAAGGTAGAAATGACCAATGTCGATGAAGACAGAATTATCGTACAAGGCTGACTTCATACTTTAACAGCACATATTATCCGCAACTCGTCTACAAAACAATTTAAGGCTGTGACAAATCTTTCAGCAAATATCCGATGGTGCATGACAGGAACACCTGTACAGAACTCTTTGGAAGATCTTGGATCGCTCATAAAGTTCCTCCGGGTCCCTCTCCTATCCGACACAGGAGCCTTTCGAAGACGGATTGGGAGGAAACAGAGAATAGAGGGCAATACCCAGAGGTCGAAGCCAGATTATAAAAACCTTAAATTGCTTCTTGGCTCAATATGCTTAAGGCGAAGTATATTAACCCTATCCCTTGGGGTTACATGCCTTGAAAAACAAATTCAGCTGTCAGATACTGAAAAAACAGCCTACGAACATCTCCAGCAGTCGTGTAAACAGTCCATTGATACGGTAGTAAATAACCGACGAGCATCACGAGCAAACAGAGCACTTTTAACCGCGATATTGCGGTTGCGGATCTTTTGCAACACTGGCCTTACGAGCATGGGAATATCGGAGAGTAATTCAATGGAGCAATTCCACCCAGATGAAATTAACAGCCTGTATCAGCAAAGTGGTGAGGACGTCTGTGTTGAGTGCAATTCTAACATACTATCTTTTAATTCAAAAGATGGCTCGGTGGAACAACTTAATAACCCTCGTCGTCGTCTCAAATGTCGAGAGTGCATTCCGGAGATTGCTAGCTTACATGAAGGTGGAAATTCCTTCGAAGATCGACAAGATCTAGCTCAGAATATCGATAGGCAGCACAGGTTACTGCAAAGAGAGGACAGTGGGAATGAATACGACTCTGATAGAGGCAGCCGTATCTCTGATCGTTGTACTTATCCATCAAAACTGAAGGCCTTACTCTCCGACATAACGGAGCACTATTTTCATGATAAGAGGTTACTGCAACCCAACAAGACGCTTCATTTATTTGCTAACGGTATAGTTAGTATTGTCTTTTCATTTTGGAAGCGGAGTCTTGATCTTACCGCCCAATTCCTGCGTGAAAATGGTATCTCCTTCCATCAAGTTGATGGCAATCTTTCCCTGCATCAACGGCAGAAGATACTCGCGCAATTTCACGACGACCCTTCCCTCAGAGTACTTTTGATGACATTAGGAACTGGCGCAGTTGGGTAAGGCCTTCTATTCTCTAAATTACCGATTTGTTCGACTCACATTTTTATATGTAGGCTCAACAATCTTTCTGTTGCAAGTCGGGTTCATATACTTGAACCACAATGGAACCCATCTATGGAAGATCAAGCAATTGGGCGTGTCTTACGCCTTGGCCAAAACAAAAAGGTCTGCATTGTTCGATATATAATGAGTGGAACAATTGAAGAGGCAAGTTGGACCAATCATTCATGAGTCTGTTCAAACAATTACTTAACTCTTAAACAGGCTGTAAAGACCCGTCAAATGGTGAAGATACAGTTGGCCCTAGAAGGCGGTCTTCAATCTTCAGATAGGAAGAAGTCCTCTGGGGATGACGGGGCGATCAAGCGTCTTCAGGAGCTCAGCAAAATCGTCGAATCTACAGTCTCGACCAACTGACCTATCACAGTTGTCTCGCAACACTAAGAGATGACAAACGATATGCCTTGCATATGGGCACTTGGCTAGGTCCAGTCATGGTCTTAGATGAAATATTAAGGGAATAGCCGTTATGAGAATATTCCCAAGCTTAACATTAGATGGAATCGAGATCTCAAGCTCACCTCTACATGCTCTCCCAGCTCGAGCAGCCAAAAACAGCGTGTAGAGTACGTATTAGAGGCTCAAGTGGTACGGAGCTTACAAGGCTGTCACATTTAGCCTTGTTCAGACATGGATTTGCAAAATCGAAGATGGACAACGCTTAGGTTTGGTGGATCAGATTTGACAGCAAAGATGAGGTTGATATTGGTCGTCTAGGGTGCGTTGTTATTGCGCAGCATAGATCCCATAATTGGAGGAAACCTGGCTAAGATACTTGGAAAAGATTTACGGACGTTACTTAGAATGAGGAGTTGAAGCTGAACAATGCTTTTTTTGTCTTGGTTGTCACACGGCCAGCTTGCGAGCAAGTACGGGTTGAGGTATGTCACAGCCTTGATGTGGCAGTCATCCAAGGTAATGCCTATCGTTTTGAGAACAATCGGAGACTGTATTGGTGATTTAAGTAATATTATGACTGAGGAATTGTGGTGAAGGGCTTTTCACCACCTTGTCTGCTTCCGATGTCAACCTCTTCATTTTTTTTGGTGGTGTTCCACCCATGCATCTGCCAGCCGCCCCCACCCGTTGCGGGCCGCGTCCTGCAGGGAACTTGCTAAAGATCTACAGAGTTCCATCCACCGATTTATAGATCTCACGACCTTTGGAAATAAGACCGCTGGTAAACGTGATAGGCTGGGCAATGTTCGATGCAAGACCCAAGGTCGTGAGTGGATCGGCTTTCTGGTCTGCGAGGAGCAGGCTCTGCAGCGGCGTAAACAATCTACAGCTACTCAAAATCTAAAATATTTTGCCCTATATCATTGGGATATTTGATAGTGGTTTAAGCAACGCGGCTACGTGGAGGTTGGCAAGCAGCTAAACAGCCTGGTGAGGCTTAGCGACTCAGTGGGCTGATTGTAATTTGCCTTCGGCCGCGCACCACCAGCCAGCATTCACATCTTCACGCTCACCTTTACGGCAGCTCCCCCCCCCACGCGTCCTCGATTTAGACACAGGAACTGGAATCTAGGCCATCGACTTTGACCTTACTTAAAGAATCCTTCGATTTCACCCGCGCGCTCTCCATCAACGGTTCCGACTACCTCCCTCCACTCCAAAATCGAGGAATATCTAAAACGGTTAGGGGGGGTTGGTTGCGGACAAACAGATCATCTCTGTGATACCGAAGAGTGAGGATTGGGGTATAGCTGGTCCTCAAAAAGAAGAGATTGGATGTCAACAACGAGAGAGTCTCTTTCTAATGGGGAAGTAACGCAAAACTAACTCTTGGCCTAGATCTCTCGAGAGGCCATCACAAGGGTGAAGTAGGGCTGGAGAGCTTTCACATTTGATAACACAAAATTTCCCCTGATCCACAAGTTTACGCAGATAGCCTCTAGCGACTGGTGGTGCACCCCTTGGAGAATAACGACCATTGGTGGTCGAGATTTGTATTTGGTTTCCAGCTCCGGCTTTCGGAGGCTAACCCTAGATTCTAAAGAGTAACCTAGATTGTCGGCGGGAACACGATAGTTGGCCGGCGGAATGAAGAAGTCTTTACTGTCGTGGGACATGTCTAGAAAAGGAACTGCTTACCAAGTGTCAGCATTTCCTCGAATAGATGGGTAATTGGCGTCACACTTTTTGCTTGCCGTTAATGCGACCGGCGATGCTCTGGTTGAAATCTCGAAGCTGTTTCATGCAGACAAGAGGTCTTCGGCTTTTGGACGCACTCCTTACAGCATATTTGACAGGATACCGAACAATTCCCGGAGCTAACTTCCTTACTATATTCAAAGCTATCGCTGATGATGAGTTATCAAGATGGCAATATTCTTGGCGCTGTGGAAACTTGAAAGGCCAAGGAATAAATCAAGGGTCTTTGGAAATGACTCTGGAAACTCTGTTTCAAAAAGGGTCAACAGTGGATACATGCTGTTAAATTCTTAGAAAAAAGCAAGAAATTTTAGGATTAGAGTATTTCGAGATATTGTGCACGCGAATGCCGGTAGGAGTTCCTCGCTGTGGTCTAACGTGCCTGAAGATCCCGGCAATTGTAACAGCGCGTTTAGTGCTTCTATATCCGATAGCTGCAACGCCATCAGATGGTTCACCCGCATCTTTAGACTTATGACTCAGGAAATAGATGTCTATACCATCGCTATCATGCTGGGTGACAATTAGGGCGATGGTAGCGAGTGCTCGCGTCCCCTCTGATGTTCTTCGGTAAACCAATCACTATTGCTCTCTACGTCTTGACTTGGCTCAACCAAGATCCTAAATCCCCTTGTCTTCGCGTCCATCCTCCTAATTATCTCAACCTGCATCAGCGAACTCGTCGCCCTCTAATCCCCGTCGACCAATTCGGCCTAGCTACAAGTCCCAGGTGTCTCGCAAGCGAGAGAGCTACCTCAAAGTACTTCAGAATCTGGACACAGAGATTAGCATATTCGCTCTAGTAAGACAGGTAGAGCGTCATGCTAGAGTGGGTGCTATTGTAGGGGTTTTCCGTTAAGTTATAGCCGCTATGATGGAGACTATGTTGAGCAGTTTGGTGCGCATGCGCTTCGTGAGGAATATGGCTTAGGGGTTGGGGTAGTGGAGTGGTGGAACAGGTTCCTAGGCGAGTGTTAGTACTAACTGTTGAAAACGGGGATGAAGGGAGCCAGCAAATAATTAGCTGCAGCCGCCACTCGCATGGGACTCAAAGAGTGCCGGTTCCCTTCCCTTGGCCCAAAAACATTGAGCGTACAGTGTTGTTTCACACTATCCCCTTCAATTAAAAATTTAAAGTGAAACCGAGTGAAAAACAAAAAGAACAATGAGTAGATGAGTTACAGATGATGATGTTGGTAGCCAACTTTCGTCACAGCCACCGGAAGACAGCTTACGATTCCACCGCCAAGAGTGGATTCTGCAGAGATAGCACAGGCCGTCCTCTGACGCCTGTTTGACGGGTCACATGATCCATCCGGGCCATAATATATGGGTAAGAGATTTTCTAGCTCCTTAAAAATGCCCGCAAAACTGCCTTTCATGCCGTCTTTCTCATTCACTTTTTTTTTCAATGCTATTCGTGAACTCTTGCGCCGTTGAGGCATGTTGCCACTTTATTGGTGGTCTTGATGCGTTGGCAGTAAGGCTGGCATTGTGGCTGAACATAGGACACCAAGTAAATCATGCGGTGCACTTTAGTAGGGCGAACCCAAGAAGGCTTACCGTTTTCTTCCACATCATTCATTTTCGCGATTTAATTATTCCTTCTTTCAATGCTTTACACACCGACGCAACCCCAGTTGCCTCTTACCTACCGCGTGACAACCTCACTGACGAGGGAATGGAGGCCGTGGCAGCTATCGCAAGCATTGCTGGCATCATCAGCCTTGTTGGACAAACTCTGGGACAAATCGCCAAGCTTCGTGGATTCTACCAGGAGTGCTCTGAAGCTTCGGGGTCAGTGAGACGGTTTCTAAAAGCGCTGAATGGACTCATTCAAATCCACGAGGATGTCCGTGATCTCATGAGAAAGCTCGAGAATACTACGGCTGCAGATGCCAACCAGAGTATTCTTGCCTCGTTACAGATACAAATTAACGACTGTGGGAAAGATGTGGGTTTGTGGTTAGAGAAGGCTAGTGCTTGTCAACCCATGGCCGGATCAGGGACAAGAGCAACCTTTAGGAAGTTTCTGGTCGCGCTTGAGCAGAGAAAAATCGTGGATATTTATCAAGAAATCGCGAACCATAGGGCCAATATCACGACCAAGCTCTCGGTTGTTGGCAGGTAACTCAAATCTCTTGCAAATGACTTATGAATGTACTAATACGATTAGGCACTTGGACATAAGCCAGTCAACTGTGCTTGAGATAATATCCACAAAGATCGATGAGGTTGCCGAATCACATAAGCTAACCGCTGAAGCATTTGAGTGGAGAGAAGCAAATCTTTTCTTTAACAATCCAGTTGATACCTACGATATCCACAGCGGACCCGCTAGTCTTGCGAGTATCGCCGATAGTCTGTATAGAATAGAGAGCGTCCTGGGCTCTCGGAATGGATCAGTAGGATCTTGTGCCAGTTTTCAAGCTATAACCTACGAGCGAGAGTTTTCCAGGTATGAAGTATATCCCTCTCTTCTAGCTGCGTAGTTGACGATATCGTCTGTTCCATAGCTTCACTGAGTCACATCACAAATTATTTAATGATACACCGTCTACTGGTGAACTTTCCGGTGACTCTTGCGGATTCATTAGCCGCCATAGCCTTGGGATTGGAAACAATTTCCGGGACCATCCCTTGTACCAAAATGTGTCCGTTCAGGTCGACGGACTTTACCACTGCCCATGGGAAGGCGATTCCTCTTGCCACCACAGACCCGAAAAACTCAAGTGCAATTACGAGTATGGATATTTTATCTACTTCTCTTGATTGCTGTGCTAATATATTGTTTAAGCAAATTCGTTGACTCGCACCTTAAGCCATATCGCTGCAAGGTAACAGACTGTGAGAAGACTTCCTTCTCATCTACCGCCTGTCTCCTCCGCCATGAACGCGAAGCACATAATATGCATGGACATGGTGATAAGCCATTCCTTTGTACCTATGAAGGGTGTGACAGAGCCGTTCCGGGCAATGGATTTCCGCGTCATTGGAACCTCCGTGACCATATGAGGCGTGTACATAATGATCTAGAACCTCCCAACAGCTCTCCGAACCTCCATCAGAAAGGCGTGAAGCGCAAGGCGGATTCAAAGCTGGATACCCAACCCACTAAGAAATCCAGCTTCCTGGGCTTCAACGCCATCATAACCCAAAAGGCTCGCAGCTGCCTATCTTCCCGACTGGACGATTATATTCACCTTCTTCATTTGAGATCAACAATGAAGACATGGATCGAAGGAATCGGAGCCATGCCTTGGATATTTTCTAGAAAAGAGGAAGGAGGGGAAATTAGTCAGGATGATGACTTAGCCGTGCAGCTGCAGCGAGTAGAGGGTGAAATCGATACCACACGAAAAGCTTGTTGGGCCGCAGGTGAAAACGTTGATGATATCGAGATCCTCCTGAAAATCAAAGATGAATACAGCATGAACATTCCTTGGGAGCCTCCGCAAACGAAAATGATAGAACAGGAAGACGAGATTCCTGCTCTTCAGAGAGATTTAGATGGGAAAAGGATAATAATGGTGGCCTCAAAGCAAGACCAGATTAGTCTCTGGCTTCTCGAAATATTACGCAGATCTCCAAACGAAGCGATTCGTCACCGTTCTTATTTAGGAGCGAGTGCCGATATCGATGATCAGGAGTGGGCAAGAGCTGTGCTTCAGTACTGGCTATTGGACGGCGCAGCTGTAAGGAACCAGGAGCAGGCCGCTTCAACAAACGGCGCTGTTGACAGCGCAGGGATGTGCCATTCTGCGAGGGTGGTATTTGAAAACCATCTTCCATTTCCATTGGCCGAAGCTGATAAAGACCTTCATCTCGTTGAGCTACTTCCTGCAAATCTAGCACAAAAACCCCTTCTCGAAGGTGATGAGATGTCACTAACGTCCACACACTCAGCGAGAAGTTTGGCGCATCGGCAAAAACGGAAACGATATTAATAGCCTGGACAATAGGGAAGCACACGGTTTTGACGAAAGTCAATTCTGCCTGTTAAGCCTAGAGAGCACTAGTCTATGTTACATAATACACTTCATCCACGGTGATCAGTCAGATCCTGACCACTTAGGAGCACGGTGCGCAGCAACCGCTACGGTTGGGGAGCGATACCGCTTTACGAGATTGGGACAGAGATTTTAGGCGTGAGGCAGCGCTGTAGGGCATACCTTGAAAGAGTCAAAACCGGGGCTGAAGAGATGGACATGAGGGTTATGCCGAAGCTAGGATCGGTAGGTGATGTCTGGACAAGTGTCCTGTTGGGGATGAGGAAAACGACTTGCTGCAAGTGGAGTTAGGCAACAGTCGGGGATTGAATCTGAAGAGCACAAGAGATAGGCGGGTTTAGGTCTTAGTGGAGCAAGGTTGGAATACAGAGACATTGAAAAGAGAAGAGTGATTTGCCATCAAGAATTTCAGAGACTGGATCTAGCTTGAAGTAACCTCTGTTAGTTTTGAAAAACAGAAATCATGGTGTAGTGAGGGAATGTTCGTTCGTTCCATGAGATCAAAGACCCTGAGACCTAGTAATGTACTTCATTACGAATGTCATTTTCCTCCTGCGTTGCATCTTCGATTTCCAAAATGGGATGGACAACGGCGACGCCTACAACTACATCACAACCTTCTGCTCTGACATTGGAGAGGTGACATTGTCTAAATTATATGCGTATGCGTCTTTGGCATATACTACGCTGTCATGCTCTAGTATTCAGATCTAATTTTCAGTTGTCGCTTATCTGGAATCTCTCTTCATCGCTTCCCCGTACGCGAAGATCATTAATGTATTGGCATTTAGCAATGCCCACGAGAATTACTTTGTTTGGTAGGCCTTACCTTTAGGTACAGCAGGCTGCTCGAGGAAGAACTTCTCGCGAATAGTCTTTTAACTCTTGAATTTTTTCATAATAATAATCTTGATTAGGCTGAACTACTCGTAAGCCTTTAATATTGGCTAAACTGCGCTAAGAAAAAAGAGTTCCCCAAACCAAGAAATAATGAAAATACGCCTACTTAAGCTGCAAGGACGTTTTCAAGGGCTTTGGAAAGCCGGTTTGCCTTTTCTAACCCCAAAATATTAAGCATGAATTTTTGTTTCACGCCATTCTTTTCAATCAACAATTTAAAGTGCAACCGAGAAAAAAACAAAAAGACAATAAGTTACAAGTAATGTTGTAGCTAACTTTCATTACAGCTACTAGAAAGTATAATAAGAAGAAATTGCGCAGAGACAGCACAGGTCGTTCTATAGCCTGCTCTCGAGCTCCTTTTACTTCCTTAGCTTTAGTGTCGGAATACCTACCACGTAGCAAAAGGCGTAGTAGCTGTGACTACGCTCTTGCTGGTGTGGTTTTGATATTCGTTGATTCTTCTAAGCTACGGCCGATTGCCAGGTAGTTATATAGATAGTAGGAGACCCACAATCCTCGCGATATGGGAACGCGTGAAACTATGTACATGCATTCCAACATTTAGATTCCCTATATGATATCACCGTTGCCCTCTGTATCTATAGATCCACATCGCGTGCCGTGACAGCCCTACTGCAGTGGTTTAGGGAGGATGTATTGGCTTGATTAAGAACTATTGAAGAGGTTACTCGGTAAAGGGGCTTGACCCTTTGGCTAATTCCTAAGCCTAGTACGGAAAGTTACGGCCCATGCCTTACGGTGGGCTACACCACCAATCCTCAACAAACGCAGATATTTCAATTTCTCTGCTTTTGTATAATAAACTTTTCACTCTTCAAATTGTATCATCCTTTCCCTCTTTAGGCAAGCTCGCAATGCATTGATGACGGCATCTAATTCGTGACTTCCTCATTCTCTTGGCCGCGAGTTAAAACAACTCGCGGCTCATTCTGCTCTATTGTCCGATATTCTCAAAAATTAGCTATTTATAACATTTTACCACCGCCCAGGTATTTAAGTTACACGGAAGCAGAAATTGTTCGCGTGTTTTGAGCTCCAGTACCTCCGTGATGAATCAGCCCAATTCCAAGATAGTTGCTAGAGTCATCGGCTAGGCCTCGACATTGGATGAAAAGAAAAGATTCACAACTAAGCATCATTTATTTTCTCAGTACCTGTGGTGACGGCAGGTGTGGCAATAACTTGGGCCCCAAATTTCCCGTCGCCTTCGGTGTGGGGAGACGACATAGTTAAACATTGACAAGAAGGGCCTGAATGCCTGTCAGTAAGGACGAAGAGGCCACTACACCAGGAGACAGTACCTTTTTCCGAGAATTTGCACTTGCACGGCTCACCCGATTCTCCCCCTCCTAACCATTCTTTCTTCAATACTACAGAAAGTTAGCGAAACTATCCAAGCTTTCTCTTCAACGGTGTCAAAAGTCTTAGGCATAGGCTTTCATTGAGAAAAGAAGTGAACTCGAACTTACCTAGCCAGCCGACCATATCTATTATTGGGGGAACCCAAACGAAGAGTGCGAGAATCTGCCCGAAACCCCACTCATCCTCTAACCAGGTGTCTCCGGCAATCTTTGCCATGATATTCCGGATCTTCCAGAGATAAACCAGCTCGACCCACACGACTACAATGGCCACGGTCTGGATGAATATGCGTGTTAAAGTGACCCAGAAGTCGATTCTTTCACGTTTTTTCTCCACCGCTTTGGTATCAGCTTCTGAGACTACTTGTACCTTACTCTGACCTCTCGTATAATATTTCATCCGAATGAGAGCCACAATTCCAGCGATAACGGAGAGCCCTAGCAGAAGAAAGAACAGAGCCTCGAAGACCTCGGGGTGATAGCCCTGGTACTGAAACTGGGCATGGAGACAAGCATAATCATTATACCTCTGATTAGGCTCCCTCAAGTAGACAATGTATTGAATAGCGCTTTCAGTCAGTATTCCAAGCAGCACCGCAACCAATATATAGTCTCCTCGCTTCTTGCGTCCTTCGCGAGTGAATATGCCGAGGAATGCAAAAAGGGCGCTGAGCGCCAGAACGTTGGCAGAGGTGAAGACTAATTTCTCGTAGTAAGACTGCCCATATTGAAAGGATACCCACCCGGCGGAGCTGATGGATAACGAGAAAAACAAAGCCCCATCTAGAAGCCCATCTGAAGCCTTTTGAAGCGCCAGTCGGAATTTCTCGGGAATCTTATCCTCTCGCCCAATCCCTTTCATATAGAGTTGAAAGTTGATAGCAGCGAAGTACAAGGTGACGAGCCCTGCCTCTACTGTATATGATGAGATTACCTGGGCGGTTATTCATTAGTTAATTTTAAAGTACTGGTAGTAGATCCGAGGACTTACGCCAATGCCACCAATGTCCGGATTGCCAGTATACCCCTGGACTTCACAAATATCCCTTTGGCATGCCTCGTAGCCCCCTTTGAGGAAGTTGGTTATCTCATCGGCGGCTTCATTGGCCAGGAAGTAGTTGCGATAAGAGAATAATTCCAGGTCCGTGATATTCTGAACAACTGCTGGCAGGGTGGCACGCAAGAATTCGAGCCAGGAGTTATCATTGTGCCCATCGGTGGTATAATTTTGCGGCCCAGAAATCCAACCCAGGCTACTCAGAAATAAGGCAGTTGCTGTGCAATTCTGAGTGGCGTCGAGGTTCGTGAGCGAGATTTGTCTCTCGAGCTGTGGTGCAATACAGCCTATTTCGATAACGTTCTTCGCCGTACCAATCCAGGCAGCGCTTGAAAGGACTCCAAATGACATCTCATTGTAGAAGCTAGCAATCTGGTCATCGCTATCGTTTTGGTATTGCGTTGGTAACGCCATTCGCAGAAATGCGACGTTGATGGTGTCATTCCCAAATCCTGCCCCGCGAGTCGGCAGGTTATCGTGCCACGATATGGCCACGGTGCAGTTGGCGATGAAATCCAAGTTTTGAACAATAGCAGTAGCATTACTGAGCAAGGTAAGGTTCAGGTCGGATCTGGTGCTGAGAAGAGAGGACCCTGTGGATACAGCCACTTGACCCGGCGCTACAGCAGCTGCATCATTAATGCCCGCCAGAGATAGAAAGTAAACGAAGAAGAGAGAGATACGGGCCCCGTATGCCTCCATTGTCAAACTTGATACATAGAGATATGCGGGCTGTATGAGAAAAAATCAGAGCCTCCTGGATAATTTCACGTCTAGAAGATGCTCAGGAATACTTCAATGTGCTGTGGCACCAGACCTCTCTAAAGGAGTGAAAATTCTTACTTGATGTCTTCTTTCGCAATTATAGCGATGCTCATCGTTCGTTGATACTAATGGCGAGGTTTTTGCAGAACCCTACATGCAACAATATCGGTGTCCAAAGCCATATTCCGCCCCCAAACCGATAATTCCTATTTGTATAATAATTTAGCAATTAAGCTCAGGGTTCGGGAAGTCAGCCTTTTGAGTGGGCCAGCAAAGTCGAAGTTCCACCTATCCGTGGTGCCGACTACAAACCTACGATTGTAATGTCATCACAGAGCCAACCAACGTGTCACTGTGCAGCGACACCGAATCCTCAAAGGGTTCCTTGGCTGACAGCTGAAACCTAGCAATCCGAAACGGGTCGCCACGGGAAGTGGGGCGTTGGAAGCATAAAGCTCGCAGATGATCATCGCTTGGCACCAGGGGGTGAAGAAACATATGGGCGTTGACGCCTTTTTGGTTGTTGTTCTGCCAATGAGTTTGTTTCCAATGGAGGGTTGTATTTCATTTCGGGCTGCGAACAGCCTCTGGCGTACTGTATCTGGGCTATATTTCTCTTCAGCTTATTGGATCCGTACATTTCTGAGGTAACACGGTATACCAATATATTGGATCCTGGGTCTGTTGTCATCAATTTAGCTCTGCGGACCGCGATCTTTCCTCCTATTACAACCGCGCTCTCCGCATTCTCTTATTTAGTTAATATTAAGCGAAAATCGATCAGCACAGGCACATATCTATTGGCACCGTCTTCCCTCCCTATGTAAGGTTGTGTGTGCCCTTCCTATCGCATGGGTCTTGCTGTATTATAGAATATCTGGCAAGGGATTTTTGACCGTGGCCAACTGATTCACTCCTAAACAAATTCAGGCCTTACTCTATAATAGAGTCATTAGAGAACCCCATTTGACGTCTGCTCGGCAATAGCCAAGGAGGCTGAAAGCAGCCTTTTCCCCTACTCCGGCAAACTCGGGCGCAACCTGTTAGATCCGCCAAAAGGGTATACAAGGGTATACGGCGGTGAAACCAACGCCCAGAGATTTACTACGAGGGGTTCTCAAGAGGATTGCCAGCCAGCGTCTTTGGATGGGTGTGAGGATCGACAATTGGCCAATGTACGGAGTACATGCCTATTCGCTATTTTGCGTCTGTTCACGTTAACTTTGGCAGTGCTGCCTTTGAGGATTCCGAATACTCTGTATAGTTCTTTTGTTAAAACACTATAATATACTTATTAGTTATTCTTTCACAAGGCTGATAATCGCAGCTTTCATAATATTATATACTTTATACTTAGTTCGAGAGTTGCGATAAATTTTTGTGGCTAGCCCACAGATTAAAATGGTAAAAGATTAGGTATATACCAAGTGATATTAAAAACTTTTTGGGTTTAGCTATAAGCAATTTTAAATTAGAGTACTTTAGAATAGTCATCCTTTGATCCAGTAGAAGGCTCTTTTTGATTTAAAAAATAATAATAACTAAGGCCAATACAATGGTTATAGAGGTAGAATTCAGTGGATTTACTGTGAGATTGGCTGCTGCGTAAAGTGCTGGAGTAGTGAGGCACAAATCAGCTTTTATTGGTACAAAGGCTAATCTTTACCCTTTTTACTACGCTTCGAACTTCCTACTTATACTTTTTGTATATTTGGCGACCTTTTCCATGCCCAAACTTAAAGTTCTTACTGAACCTTTTTTATTGCCCTTAGCACGTGACACACCCAGACACCTGACATGCTAGAAAGTTGTATCAATTGATTGGCTGGAACTCTAGGGTGATCTCCCTAGGAGAGCACTGACAATACCACCATAATGGTACAATTATTGTGTTCAGGGGCGGGGGGATACCGAGAAAGTAAATTGAGCGGCTGCTCTTCAGCCAGGAACACATTGCGGCCCGCACACCCCTTGCAACATGCCCGAGCACACGTCGGGATACGTCCATAGATGGTCCGATGCGTGCATGCGCACTCATGGATGATCAACAAGGGACCCTAGACAAAGTTGAACAGCGTGCAAATTCATACACGTTTCTGCATCCCCAGCCGTCATTAGCGGCTTTCTGTCATCACGCTATGAACTATCCAATACAGTTGCAGCCGCGTCTGTCCAAATGTGTGTTCGTTTGTTAGTTGTCAGCCTCAAGCAGCCGCCTTGTCGACCCTAATTCATTCATGGATTAACTGCATGATTGCAATTTCCAAATCTTCACGTCTCATTTTCCAAGAACAGAATGTCCTCCAATCTGCTTCCCCGTCTTAGATCAAGGGTTTGTTGTGTACGCATACTTCGTAAAACTTACATAGGGGAGGTGGGAACTATTAAACCAGTTCCTACCTCCTAGGAACACACAATTTTCTTATTGCACGTGTATTCACGCATCTTTTACATACGTCTCCATCATTATCATCGTTTGTTCTTCATCCACGCAGTCAGTCATTCGTTTACGCATACTCCCAATCGCCTCAAAGCAAAGATGCATCTCCCAACCTCCTTGACCCTCCTCGCCGTGTCCTTCACAGCCTCCGTCCAGGCGGTCACCCTCTTTGAAGGTCTCATCGCTGCCAACGCCTCAAGGTTCGCCGAATTCATCCAAACCGACCTTAGCCTAGTTGCTATATTCACGTCCCCCGATGTGAAAACAGTCTTTGCTCCAACCGACGACGCGGTCGAAGGCTTCAACGAGACTGATTTCCGCCGCTCCCTCCACCTCTTCGCCCGGCAAGGTACAAATAGGAACGGGCGCCAACAATGCTCTGATGAGGTAACTGATGTTGCAGCACAACAAGCCCCAGGCGGCACTGTCGTGCAATCGAATCTCCCAGCAGATGGCGGGAGAGGTAGTCCGATCGTCGCAAAGGCAATCGCGGCACCGCCTCCAGGAAACGCGACCACGAAGAGACAGGTATCTGGAGGACAAGTACGTCTATTTTCAGGGTTAGGGAATAATGTCACGCTCGTGAAGGGGGATACGCCGTATGATAGCGGGTTGATACAGACGGTTGATGGGTGAGTCCAATCCATCCTGGGTATTGTCTCTGCCATTCATGAGGCTAACTTGCACCAAAAAGCTTCTTCACTGCCCCTCTATCCCTCTCTGCCACTCTTGCCGCAAAGGGCCTCACTGCCTTTGCCTCCGCGCTGAACTCCACGAACCTAACTAGCACCGTTGCGGCGCCGCTCCAGGCCGGTGTCACGGTGTTCGTACCCTCAGATGCAGCGTTCGCTGCTGCGGGAGGTTCGGCGAATGTCAATCTCGCGTCCCATATTGTCCCGAATTTCTTGGGGGTGACACCAAACCTCAAGGACGGGGTTGTGTTAACTACACAGGCGGGGACGAAGCTTACGGTACGTGTTAGGGGAGAGGAGATCTTCCTCGGTGAGGCAAGAATTCAGGCGAATGATCTTATTACGTCGAATGGAGCTATTCAGGTTATTGACAAGGTACGTAACATCCCCTCCCACTCTATATGTATTCTGTACTGCTTCTTCGTCACTCCCACCCTCTTCTTGGTTCTTCATCCCCCCAGAACGCATTTTTATATCTACGGGAGAATATACTTATTTTGGCCCGTAATGGGGAATCAGGTCATTACACCGGTTGTGCCATTCACAGGCGCTGCTGCAGCGGGGAAGTCGCACTCGATAGTCGTAACGACGTTGAGTGTCCTTGTTTCGTTAGGGTTTGCAAGGTTCATGATATGATGGGTTTTGGTCGGATATCATGAAGAAGGCTCACCTGAGACGTAGAACAGGACGGGATTGTTAACACGTTTACTCTTTCACTCTTATCTCTCCACCTCCATATGCAGATCGATTGAAACTTAGATTAAATAATTGGGGCACGATAATCTAATGGATAGGTGGAGATAAATATCTTAAGCTTCTCTATTATTCTATTCGGAGGATAAAGGGATTGGAGATTGGGGAGTTTAATATCATAATGTTTTTCTGGCTTAATCAATACCTTTTGTAACTTACCAGCTAGCCTGCTCGCCTGAAATTGCAGTAACGAGAGCTCATCCTAGGGCAGCCTATGCAAAAGCAAAATTCCTGCCCCTGAAAGCTAAGATTGAACTATTTGACATCGTGACTTCCTGCGTCTTCCGCTCCCTTCCCGACCCCTCGCCAAAGGCAAATATACTACAGGCCTTAGCTTAAGAAACAAATAATCAACCTGCTCCGAGCTACACGATAGGCTTCGTTTGGATTAGCATCATTGCAGGTCGGTGAGCGCATTTGTTTTCCCTACTGGCTTCGGCCCCCAAGGATAATGACAGTAGAGGTAACGGTTAAGGGGGTGGGAGGTTGATAGGGCATGATATGTCCGCGATGGTGGATGCGTGGGAGGAAATAAACTCTTTTGAGAAGACAACTGCATATGCATCTCCCTATCGTTGCACACCACTGAAGGCTTGGGGCCGTAGAATTGGCGGAGGGAAATGATGAGGTGCGGCTGTGGTTATGGAGGACGTAGGGGTACTATCTACAGGCTGGATTACCCGGTGCATACGAGCTCCGCGGTTTTACTTTTGTCATCAAAACGCCTCTTTCCACCATCCAACCACACCCAGAGGGACCCAGCGTGAAGCACAAATTGCGCGCCACGAAATGCGGGCTCTTGGCTTTGCGGGATCACTGGCGAGGTGATGGTTGGAGCGAAGCAACGCTAGGTTAAAAGCCCATGAGGCCTTGTGATCTTTTGCTAGCCTCGATGGCATGACCCGTTACGATTTGCGGAGCGAGTGCAGCCCCAGACCACCTTCCTGCTTTCCTTTATTATGCGAAGTGGTGTATGATGTGTATGAGGCTTGAGAGGCTGAAAACGTCAGTCCACCTTCTACACATGGCAATGAGTATATTTACTTTGGATGCGCGATTGTTTTAATAGTGTTGGTGAGCCCTCCTCAAAGCTATAGGGATTAACGCCGTCTATCCATCCCATCGTAGTGCGACGACTTGATATTTTGCTGTTCTAATTATTCTGTTTCGTATTTCAAATCGTATCTGGAGTTTCTCTTGTTACTGATTTTACGCACCTTCTTATCCAACCCACGAGAGCCCTTGCCTACAGCCTATGCTTCGCCAACCATGGACTTGCAAGCAGTCAACAACACCTACCTACTTCTCAAGCGTTTTCGATTCCCCACCGGCAACACAACCAAAGATGCCATCGCCGTTACCAGCCCCAACGGCCTAACCCTCGTCTCGCTCTATACGCTCATGATCCAAGTCACCATCTCACAAGTCTGGGCCGCTTCCGTTCTTATCGGCGTCGCCTTCTTTATGCGCAAAACCCATACATACAACCGCGGTGCTGCCACTGCCGGGATCTACAATGCGTCGGCATCCCAGACCAGCGTCCTGATGCTTCTCGCAAGGTATCTCAAGCCCATGAAACACGAGATTTGGTACCTAATCTTGTGGGCTGTCATTGCGGTGGTGGCACTTGCCGGCATTTCGGCCGCCTCGATACTCATTCCGAGGCTCTTAGTGATCGGGCATGCGGCACCGGTCGACGCTTCGACGGTGTACTTCCCTGGAGGCATCCTCAATAATTCAGAATTGGAGAACACCACTACATTGGCTAGGGCGTTTGCCCTGACAGTGCCATACTATCTGCGTTCAGCCGGCCAGGTCGGGGTAACTGCACGGAATAGCGTCGTCGTCGAGCAGGAGAGGAACTCTAACCCGAATTTCGTGCGGGTCAACTACCGGTACAACGTCACCGCCGCGGAGTTTGGACTCCAGCACGCGCCGGGACTCGTCTTTTACGTAGAGGGGTCTTGTTACACTGAGTACGGGTGGTTGGCAAATCCCACGGATCAAACTGGGGGTGATATTAAGGATACTTACAATCAATGGGGCGATCCCTCGAAGCAGGTAAACGTCTCTGGAAGATATGACGGCGGACCGCCGTTCCCATTTTTCAAAGCCAATTACGGCATCAGCAACCCTGGTATTGGTAATGTTAGCTACTCCATCGTGGTCTCATCTCTCAACCGCCCTTCCTACACCGAAAGCACTGACCCCTGGTACTTAACTGAACCCTTTAATGACTCCAAACATAAGTTTAGCAACAAAGTCAAGGCCGGCCGCCCTGCCCTCTCCTGCTGGGAGACTAACAAATTCCACTACCATGGCAAGTCCGTCGACATGTATCAGCTTAACCTGATCGGCCTCTCTGGATTCGCTTCCCCGGACGGCAAACAAACTCCCTTCCTTACAGATATCCTTCAATCCCCGTTTGCCCTACCGCTCATGGTCAACCTGGGCACCGGCCTTGGCCGCTCAGCCCTGAGGAGCGCATCCAGCTCCGCTCTAGGCGTCGCCTTCAACGCAGGCACTTCGAGCATCTTCGAAGACCTTGAATACCTCGTTATGGCCTCGTACATCGCCACGAAGAACCTGTATGTCGAAAGCACACGGTTCCCGTCCCGCGGCCGCGACGAGATCCCGGATATCGCGCGCTCCCTTACCTCCGCTGCGACTGTTGATAACTCGGGCCCCCCGCGCTCTGGAACAGGGGATTTCGTCATCACAGACCCAGGGATCACGACGTTATCCGTTCGCGCGCTTATCGCGATGCCAGTAGCGATGGTGGCTGCGGTAGGGGCGGTGTTGTTGCTTGGATTACTACCGAGTCCGTGGCGGGTGAGCAATGCGCTAAATGCGACCGTGTTGTATAGTCACTTACACGAGCGGGAGGAGAAGGAGACTGGTGAGGACGCGGAGTGGGACCGGGAGGGGGTTGTAGCATTTAGTCCGCGGAAAGGAGAGGCTCGGCTCGAACCGGTTTACAAGGAGCGGTCGGACGGGAAGAAGGCGGGGTATTATTGGTTGCCCAAGCAAGGGAAGACGGAGAGGCCCGGTCCGCCGCTAGTGCGAGAGTAAGTTTGGCTCTACTAAATGACATCACTTGAGCTAGAAAAGTAGTACTAACAAACCGTAAACGGCTTAGCTCTAAGATTTCTGCAACATCTGCTACTATCGGCGACGGTACAGTTACCCAGGTTCAAGAGGTTCTCCCCAAAGAAGAGAAATGAAGTGAAATGAAATTTGAGATCAAATGTATATTCGAAAGTTGGACTGTACCTGCAACAGCAGCTGTTGAAAAGACGATCTGTAGCGCGTGGGAAGAGGCAGCGACGCTCAGATCTATAAATGTCGATTGAAAGAGGTATCGAAATAAATTTAGTCCTTTGCTGAATGGGTTGGTTTTAATATTTTCTAGTTTGGAGGCAGTAGTATGAAGAAGAGGATCGTTAGTGCTGTGAATAAATGAAAGACTTCAGGGCTTGATTTCATAATATGTTATAATCAGTTGCTTGTTCGGATCTACAACAAAATGGTTACGATGCCTTTCTTTCCGCCCACCTTTAATATATACTGTAATAAGAAAATAGTCTTCTAGAGGCGAAAGCTCGAGGAGAAATTCCTCGGAGCAGTATACAGTTCTTAAAAAAAAAGTTGAAATCGATTTAGTTCAATATTTAAAGTAATTTTTGATGGGAAAGAAGGGCTTGGCGAAGACACGTTATATGTTCAGACTTGGATTTTTCGTGCTCCAATGCTCGCTTCATGTAGTGGCTATACCCAAACACCATGCTGTGGTTCTGGAACTCCCTCTTCCCTCCAAGTCCACGTTTCTAGAAGCCTTATTGAATAAGCAGTGCAAAGGAGGAACATCTCGGCATGATCCACCTGCGGGCTGCAGCTCAGCCTCGAAGTCTCGATAGAGCAAACCCTTCTGTAATCAAAAGTCCAGTGCCAATACTTCTATCCACACTAAAATTGCAGTGCAGTGGACATATATGCGGCCTACGGGGGGACAGGCCAGTAAAGCTTGTCGCCCGCTTCGCTCGCTAGGATCGATGCACTGCAATTATAGTGTTGAGAAATAGGTGCTTTCGAACCAGAGCTACCTCATGCAAAGAGATATCAAATCATGGCTCAGTTCACCCATCTGCTCACTCGGTAGAGTCCTGATTTTGTCTCTACTTAAATTGCAGTGTAGCAGGTACTTCCATATGAAGTATTTGTGCGTCCTCACCATCTCACGCCTGAAGCCAGCCTCACTTAAGTTACATCGCAGCTCTGAAAATGCCATGTCGCTGATAAAAGATGGTACTGCCCTGAGTACCAGCGATTGGCGATTGCGGTGGATTTCTTAGAGCAAGATCACATTGCAATCAACTAACTGCGATTTCAGTACAGACAAGGCACAGTCCCATGAGTCTACAAGGTATGTTGATGCTGGAACCCAGCTATGACTTAATAACTGCTCACTCGACTCATGTCAATGCGCAGCCAGTCAGGTGGACCCCCTCATTTATTTCGCCCCAGGGGATATGTAAGCTTTCCATACCGTATTCCTCCATCCAAAACAAAATCAAGCACTGCCAAGCAGCCAGCTTGAATAACCTGGACACTGACAATTTGGTATATAAAAACCCGGGCCGATCCGTCGTAACCTACTTTTGATAGTTTTCTGGTCTGCTCGAAATTTCCGTCAACTCCCACTTGATTGGGACGTATAAATAGCCTCATTTTTAAGTTGGAATTCATGATGTTATAACGGCACTAACTCCCACTTTGCAGCTAAAAATGAATTGTATTTCCAAGGTACATGACATCTGGTGGAACACTTGGCTAATCGACATGTACTGCGGAAATCGATAAGAACAAGTCTAGCATTCCAAGCTAAGCGACTGTGGAATTAGGAAAACCGCTGTGGTTTTTGCAAAGCCCTTAAAAATTACTCTTTAGTCACGACTGAGGAAGCAATGCTGGTCATGTGATTTGGCTAGTAGACAAGGTCATTGCAGATGACATACATTGAGTGTAACGCTTCTCAGCAACTGAGCTATATAAACAGAAAGCAGAGATGTGTAACATAGTATAATATTCCATAATTGCATTCCATAAATGAAATGCATGCAAAAGGACCAGGAAATCAGGAAACGGCCCACGAAGCCTCCTTACGCAAATCGACCAAATGCCGTACTGTCACAGGCGCCTAGTCAACCATGTGACCCTGCTCCCTCAGATGCCGGAAAAGTTCATTTCTTTCCTTAAAGGAACACCCGCAAACTCGACAACTCTTATGGTCATCCTGAGCGCCCCGCCTCTTGTTCTTGTTACTTGTGGTAGAAGGCGTCTTGCCTGGTGACGAAGCGGTTGTCGAGTTCTGATAGGAGCTGTTCCCAGAGCTACGCGGAGAAACATTGTGTTTAGCTCTGCTGCTTCTCCCTGATGACGACGATGTCTGGGATATGTCATCGGTGGTTGCTGTATTCGATGCGTCAAGGGGTAGCTGTCGCTTGACCAGCTTGTGTCGGCCGGGGCAGATCCTCCCTGTCTTTCTGCAAGACAAACAGATATCGTATGACCCATCGTCGCAAATGATGCAGTGGAAATGGATCTAGTCTTTCAAAAAGGATTCCTCACAAGCGTTACACATGAGATAGTTGTCATTGTCATCTTCTTCATAGGAAGATGCATCGTCCGATTCGTCTGGGTTCTCCAGTTGTCGTTCAATCATTTTGTGCTTACCAGGGCACAGGGTCTTTGATGTTTTGCACGATTGGCAGATGTTGAAGTTCCCGTCTCCACATATGTAGCAATGGTAGTGCTTTTGATATTTCGGAAACTCATCGTAGCAGACCTCGCAGATTAAATTACTCTCATCATACTCTCCTTCGGACTCCGCGTCCTGATCCTGATTCTGATCATGGCTGCCTATTGTATCCTGCTGGTTGTCCTTCGGCTGGTTGTTCTCCTGCCTTGCTTCGGATATCCGAGTGGCAGCCGTAAATTGTTCTGAGGCGCTTTGCAGGGCGTCTTTGATGATTCGCAGAACATTGGGATATACACCCCCTTGACCACGTCGGAGCTTGGCAATGTCCTTGTGATCCCCATCCACTTTCATTTGTGTCTTTTCGGAATCCATATTCAGCAGAGCGGACGACTTCTGTACCATTACCAATGGTTCTCCTATCCGTTCCCATTTTCCGTCAGTCCCCTGGTTGATTTGAGTCTGTTAGAACCAAGCTTTCCAGTTACAGGTAGGGAGTGCACCCGTGGAGGGTCCTTACTTGTGCCACGGTTCTTGTAGGTCTCGATTCATAATATGTATGGATAGTGAGGTCTTTTGCAACGTGCCTAAATCTATCGGAAAGCCCGGCTAGTGTCGGCGACTCGAATTTAAGCTCACTGATTAGCGTCTGAGTCGGGCGACCTTTGACAAGTGTCTCGAGCGCTTCGACCTCAAGACCATTGTGGGGGGCTCCGAAGAAAAGAAGTGTGCGGACAGGGAGTCGCGAACGAATGGAGGGAATTAGATCGGTAATAACCTACAAGAGTAAGCAAATGTCTTGAAAAGTAAAAGGCATTCATATGCAGGCAGGTCCCATCCTACTTGTTTAATAATCAAGGCACCTAAACTATGACCCTAGTTACCCATTAGTTTAATGCAATATTACCAAAGGTTTGAGGAGAAGCACGAACAATCAGGATGAGTGGCCTATCTCTGCACTATAAGTAAAAGTAGGTCAGTAATTGATATATAAAATCGTCTTCACTACAAGCTAACACACCGATGGATGATCTCGAAGGTCCATCAAGGTTTGGAGAAAACTGTTTCCATAGTCCGAAACAATCGCCTTGGGGGCATGTATATCATGCAACTGGGACTCGTAACCGTAAATAAGGATTCTGGCACGATTCTGAATATCTCTGGGGAGGTAGTCTCGAAGCCACATCTTCTGGTCGCTTTGCGCCCAAGAGCCGAAAGCATGCCCAGCAAGGCCGGTGACTGCAATGATGCTGCAAATAGCATTTGAATGTCAGGAAGGGGTACTTTAATTAAGGAGGTGAGAGGCACTAAGAAATGTCAATGCTACTCACTCTGCACATACATCTCTATCTGGGGCGTTAAGTGGTGTAAATCCGATGAAATCTTTGTCGATATCCAACTCAGTAGAGTCGTCCGTGCGAGGCTCTCGGGGCTCTGGGGAAGAGAACAGCATTGTCGCCGTCAGTGTGCCGTCCCCATCGTAGTTGTTCACATCCGGAGTCAACGATTTGATATCGATATACTTTCTATCATCGCTATGGAAGCAAGACTTCAGCCGCGTCTCGTTGAAATTAGACGGGATGTTCTGGATCCGCCAGGTGAAAAAGTGGGTGGGGGCCATCATGGATTTTGGCATTAAAAAGGACCCCAGTTGTATCTAGTAACCAGGACAAATTCGATGACTCTGGATAGAGGAGGTTGACGGAAGTTTATATCCCTTAGGGCTGCCTGTACAAAACTGTTTCAGCCACAGTAACGGGACAACGGCAGCAAAACCCAGGCGGCTAACTGATCCCTGAAATGACATTCTCAATGTAGTACAATACTGCCGGGGCGTGCAATTGTGTGCTCTCAGCTTAGATACTCCACATTCCCTTTTCTCGCACGGCAGCCAATGATCATATACGAAAGTCTATCACAGCAAAGGCCATAACACCTACCTGGAGGCGCAATCTAACTTTCCAGCCAATGTCGGGCTCTCAAACAGATAGGATCGGCGATTCAAGTGGTGGATAATCGATACATAGCCATTTCTCAAGGCCGCCGTGTTTCACAGCATAAAATATTGCCAATTCATGAACGAGTAGATAGGTGTAGTGCGATTGTGACAGAGGCGTAGATTGCGAAAGCGCACGCGCGGATCCGTACTCGCGCGCGCTATTTTTGCTTTTATTTTTGCTTTTTTTTGTGCCGCCCCTCACTGGAGCTCCTTTTGCCATGATACTTTACAGCCTCGTGGGAAATCTATAGGAGGTTCACTCATATACCCTGCAGTGGAGAGCGCAATCAGGATAAGCAAATTTGAATATGCGTTTCGGGCCAGGTCCGCTATGGTTCACGTTTCACGCCCAGGTGACCAAATGCGTGCCATAATATCTCAGAACGAACCATTTCAATATGAGAATATTAGGGTGGTAATTAGGTACGGCATGCTGAATCTTATTGCGAATTTCTATCACAGATCATAACTAATCTAGAGAAAGGCAGATAACCATCTTAATTTATATGCATCCCTCCGTGATGCTAAGCAATTTGCTTTTTAAGACCGCTCCATTATTGAACGGGCGCCTCTATAATTATATTATTCGGCTCTTGTCTTTGCTCCAGAAAATAGCATCATTCGGAGACAATTTGGGCAGTACAGCTCACTTTTAGTCAAAATGAAATCGAAAGTACAAGCAATCTGGCTTCCTCTTGAGTATCGAGAGGCTTGTGAAGCTGTCTGGGACAAAGTTGTTGTGCTGGGCCATGCGTCAGGGAGAATATCGATTCTTGAACTAAAGGGGCAAAGTGTTTAGAGGAATCGTGAACAGTATAATATATTAATTTCTTTTCTCTATTCTATAGAGGGTCAAAAGGGTCATGTGTTTATATCTTAGTCTATAACTGCCATTAGATTTTTAGTACTTTCGAGAACAAGTGTAGAATATACCTTATAGTTAGTTTGCCATTACTGCAAGTGATAGAAATGAGCTAGACAAATTAGCAAATTTGGCTTACATTGGATAGTGTGGTACTAAGAGCGTAGCTGTATGGCTCTTAAGGTAGGTAGCTTGGATATTCCCCTGCAATAACTTTACGCAATATGGCTTCATGTGAGAGGTCAAAAAGGCCATCGTTTGCAAGTGATACACAATTAGGCTTTATTTATATTTATATTTATATTATGCATCAGGCATGAACAAATATGGATTCACATTGTGGCTGACAAGAGTATAAAATTGGCGATAGCAGCTAAGCATACTTCTAGTTCAACACTATTTTGTGCCATTTCTCACCACATTGTTGATTGAAGCATTTGAAAAAGCATCTGTTCTGAAAGCTGATTGTATTTACTTGGTTCCCAAAAGTTTTGGGCAAAGGAAGACTAGAAAGCGTAACATAATTTGTGAATAGTTAACATAGTTGCCAAGAATATCATTTCCATCGCGATCAATTAACCTACTGTTGAGACTACGGACATAATGGTTGTACTGATTGAAGTTTTAGTACCGAATCCCGGGTCGCCAAACTCTTACCAGCGAATTCATCATCCAGCGTTGAGATTTTTGCAATATACTACGGGATTTTCGCCTCGCATGGATGTCGGTTAGTGAGGCTTTCTTATAGCCAGTGATCCTATTTAGAAAATTTGGGGACTTCCCCAACAAGGGAGGGCGGTCTTCGTTTATCATTGGTTCAAATGCATCAGGAGCCGTCCCACACGGGAATTCCTTCCAGAAGCGAGCGCTTAATAACCATCATTCTCATGTAGACGGAAAGTTTTAACAAAGTGGAAGTTTTAACAGAGTGGACGCTTTGTTGATGCCCAGCCTTACCTAACCTGGACCAATTGAATAGCCAGAACAGTACATTATCTGCATACAAGGGATGTGGGCCAGCCACCAAATAGGACATTTCAGTATTATGTGTCTTAATTGTTCCGGCAATGTCTCACCTCTGCACTTGCCAAGAGCGCAGTTTAGCCCGCGTCATTAGCTTATATATAGAATTCTGTGAACAAACATAACATGGTGCTAGAACAAGGATATGCAATCTATTGATGGCAAGTCTCTTCAGTTTCTAGCCCCCCTTCATTCAATTGTTTATTTATTCATTCAATAGAGCATATAAATAGTAGGAAAAGAAAATTATCTAAAGTTTCACAAGTCTTAGCAAAAAAGTTGCCTTCTGAACTTCCTGTTCTTCCTCTGCAATGACTTCCCTCTTTTTATTTTCGGGTATCTCGCCTCCATCTAGCATAGCAACATGATCCAAAGTCCGTCGTAAAGCCTTCTCAAACGCCTTGCTGTGGTTCTGGAAGACGCCCAAAAGTCCAATGTCGTCTGGATCGGTGAGAACTCTGTATTCCATTTTGACGTCGTCAGTAGGTACAAGCTTCGAGCGCTTTCGTAGCTGCTGCACGCGATTTATGACCTCTCTCACCAAACCCTCTTTTGCGAGTTCAGCGTGGATGGCCGTGTCAAGAATAGTCAGGACATCGTTGTCGGTGTTTGCTTCGAGGTGCGTGTCAGCATCCATCTTGATTCCTCGTTTAACAACAAGATCCCCCTCAACTAGTTCAATGCCTTCAACAATGATGGACTTGTTCTGTATGTAGCCACGAGCCTCTTCGCTTGTAAGATTTGCCAATCCTTTTCTAACTTTCTGTGCATCCTTTTTTAATTTCTTACCAAGCACTGGCCAATCAGCACTAACGCTGTATTGGACGTTGAATTCCGCTTCATTGGAAGAGACTACGAGCTCCTGGATGTTAAGCTCTTCGCAGATATAAGTCTTGAGGGACAATACATCTTTGAGATAAATTGGATCTGAGTGGATTACAATCAGCTTTGTGAGTGGTTGTTTTAAACCGATAGTCCTCCTCTCGCGTGAGATGCGTCCAAGCTCAATAACACGTTGCATACGGCCGACTCTTCGCTCTACCTCCTCATCGAATAACTCCTCACGAATGTCCGGGAATGGCAAAAAGTGGATGCTTCGCATGTCTTCAGAGTGTAGAAACTCCGGCAAGAAAATCCTAATACGTTGGTAGATCGTCTCGGTGAGGAATGGGATGAACGGTGCCAATGCGCGAACAAGCGTGAAGAGAATCTCAAACAGAGTATTTAGTGCATGTTGGGTATCTTCCAGGCCAAGTTCGCCCTTAAGACGTCGTCGGTTGAAGCGGATGTACCAGTTTGTGGAGTTATCAATGAGGCCAAGGAGCTGCGGGACAACTGTGTAAAGTCGATATGCAGTCATTTCCTGATTGATGAATTTCAACAAGGTTTGACAACTTGCCAGGATCCACTTGTCCATAACATTTACATTATGGGTTGTAGGATCAAATACGAAGTCGACGTTCTCATTCTTTTTGAGGAGCAAGACCTGGTCAGAGAAGAATTTATAGCTGTTCCATAGCGGTAAGAGGACCTTGGCCACAATCTCTTTGACACCGGCTTCCTTGAAGCGGAGAGACTCGGCACGGACTACAGGAGAGTTGATCATGTACAACCGAAGAGCATCTGATCCATATTTCTCCAAGATAGAACTTGGATCAGGATAGTTCTTCAATCGCTTTGACATCTTCTTCCCGTCCTCTGCAAGCACGGTTCCGTTGACAACGCAATTCTTAAATGGGATGACACCCTTCAGGTGAGTCCCTAAAACAAGAAGGGTGTAGAACCATCCACGGGTTTGGTCAATACCTTCACCGATAAAATCTCCTGGGAAGGAGTTGTCAAACTTTTCCTTGTTCTCAAACGGATAGTGCTGTGACGCATAAGGCATACTTCCAGACTCAAACCAGCAGTCGAAGACATCACTAATACGACGGAGTGGCTTCCCATCCTTCTTGCTAGGTATCGTGATGTCATCAACCTTATCCCTATGAATATCATTTATATTACTCTCGTGGCCGCTTAATCGTTTCAGCTCCTCGATACTACCAATGCAGACAATTTCTGACAAATCTTCATTAGTCCAGAGGGGGATTGGAGTACCCCAGAAGCGGTTTCTCGAGATGTTCCAATCGCGTGAGCCTCCAATCCAGTTTGCAAATCGTTTGTCCTTGATGAAGTTTGGGACCCAGTGCGACCCTTCGATATTTTTCAACATTTGCGGAATGATAGGGCCAATCTTGACAAACCAAGAGGGGATGGCTCGGTAGATCAGGGGAGTATCCGACCGCCAACAAAAGGGGTAACTATGCGTTATCTGAGTATCGACAACTAAACGGCCCATCTCTTTCAAGCGTTTGATGATTAGTTTATCAGCCGCCTTGACGTGTAAGCCTTGATATTCTGGCACCTCAGAGGTGAAACACCCAAAGTCGTCGACGGGATTTGGAGGGAGCCGGTCACGAGAGATTACACCTGCCTTGAATGAAATATGGTAATCTTCCTCTCCAAAGGCTGGCGACTGATGAATGATACCCACTCCAGTATCATTAGTGACGGTATCAGAAAGGAGGACTCTGAATGCATAGTCTTTGTACTTTTCGTAGAAATAGTTGAAAGGAGGTGTATATTTCCAACCTTCCATGGCGCGACCCTTGATGCGGTCGACAATCTTGAACTTTGCTTTTTTGGGATCTTTATAGATTGATTTCAAGAGTGCCTCTAGTAAGATGTAGTTCTTACCAGAAGCCTCGTCGAATATCTTCACGTATTCGAAATCGGGGTGGCAAGTCAATACCAGATGACTTGGAAATGTCCATGGGGTAGTTGTCCAAGCCAAAAGAGAGGTCTGCGGATCTTCTATGAGTGGGAAACTAACTACAACTGATGGATCCACAGTATCTTTGTAATTTTGCGCTGCTTCGAAGTTGCTGAGCGGTGTGTTGAGGGTGGTGGAAAATGGCATGACCTTGTAACCTCGATAAATGGCATCCTTATCCCACAGTTCCTTGAACACCCACCAAACAGACTCCATAAACTCGACGTTCATAGTCTAGGAAAGATGGATTAGCTGTTAGTCTTTGCTTGCCTGCGCTCGTAAATATCCAACAAGCCCCACCTTGTAGTCATTATCAAAGTCAACCCATCTACCCAGCCGACTAATTATCTGCCTCCATTCATTTGCAAACGTCATGACGATAGCTCGGCACTCTGCGTTGTATCCTTCAATCCCTATCTTCTCTACCGCCAGTCTGCCTGACATGCCCAACTTCTTGTCAATTTCGTATTCAATCGGCAGCCCATGTGTATCCCAACCAAAGCGTCGCTCCACACAGAACCCCTTCATCGACCAGTACCGCGGTATGACATCCTTAATGGTCGAGGTGAGGAGATGCCCGTAGTGGGGCAGTCCCGTCGCAAAAGGCGGCCCATCGTAAAAGGTGAAGGGTTTCCGGCCCTTCGAGAGCTCTACCTGCCTTTCGAAGGCCTTGATCTCGTCCCAATATTTCAGCACATCGTGCTCCTCGTTGACGAAGTTGATCGACATTTTGAATATCGTATGCGTGTATAGTATTAGTTTGGATTGTATGTATGAATGTTAAACGACAGTAATTTTTCACAAAAGAAGAGCCAAGTTGGTGGGGGCGGGGGAGGGGGAGGGGGAGTAAGGCGCTCTATTAACTAGCTGCTCAAACTCGATTACCAATAAAAACACGCTAAACCTGAACAGTGCTAGCGGTGGTGGGAAACCCAAGGAGACAATTTATAGCGGGTGGCATGTTTAGCACACCCGTTATTATTATCCATGCGATCTTGGTAGGTACCTGCTTCGGAAGTACGCTACTACAATCCCCGCACCCCACCTCCCGCAATTCATGCGCTAGTCCAAACTTATCAACAAAGGCGCTGCATGGATGTCCATCCTCCCAACTTACACTGCATCATCGCTATTTTTTATTTCTTTCAACTTGTGGAACCCCCACCTTATGGTTTCAACTGTATAAGATTCGAGTTGCCGCTAATGGAACGGATTTGACGGGCGAGCCCTTACACGAACGAACAACTTAACGAATTTTCACACGAACCGCTTAAACACATCACTGGAGTGGTGGGACAACATCAACTGCTGTTTTACTAAATTCGTTGGGTGCAATACATACTCCCTCATCGTGGGGGGTGTTGAGAATGAACTGAAAATGGGTCTAATCACCCCACCTTGACAACCAGCTGTAACATTTCCAAGCGAACCAGAACATGTGTTTTATAACAAGAGCATGAATATCGGATCAGAAATACCCGCAAGTCGTGTACTCTTGCGTCAACCGGATTGGACAGATCTGAGTTTCAGACTCAGTACAGTTGACGTCCTGGTGGAAGAATTCGTTCAGGAGAACCATCTGACAATGATTCATATGGCGATTGCTAAGTGTGTTGCTATCCATTGGCAGCCGCTCAGTGAGGATTGCTTGTGTCTTCCTCCACATGTAGCTGCAATGGATTTTGTGGTACTTGTATGGCGTGAATATCACGGGATAGTCGCCGTTATATGTAGACTCGATTGACACCTCATTTTCGGGTCTCATACCCACGTCGTCATAGAAATGCCAATCCGTACTGGCTTTCCAGCTATTAATCAGATCTTGGTGCGGGTTCCAACATGCCTTGGGAATCCATAGCCAGCTCATAGGGTCGAAGTGACACCCGGCGGCACGGGCCTCAGGAATGGTCTTTCCGCAGTCCCCAAGCTCCTTGCCGGTTCGGTGTATGGTAGGGTGACTGCTATGAGCAGAATTGACTTTAGAGAGTTCAACTGAGAGGTATACTATGAACAGGCAGGCTAGACCGAAGGCAACCGAGAGGCTGGTGAGGGCTTTGGGCCAACGTGAAGCTTTCCGGCGAAGCTTAAGTTGCTCGCCGAGAAGTCCAAGGTCAGAGTCATCGGCCAACACATCATATGCGCCACTGTTGAACTCACGTTCTCCCTTCTTTCCCAGCGTGGTCTGGGACTCTGAAGAGCGACAGGCAGTGAACATGTTGAAGAATTTCTATATATCAAGTCAGTCAATCTCCAGTATCTTAGGATAGGAAAACTCTACTCGGCTCGCCGACATACCTGAGAGGATTGTGAATTTGGCGTTCGGCACTCTGCTTCCGGAGAGTTTAGGTAGAAGAGAGGTTGTGGTCAAAGAAATCTGGGGAGGATGAATATTTCTGGTTATAGGCTTCTCTCAGCCAGCCTTATCTCTCACTTGCACACGACCACTCCGTTAGGAAAGTGGAGAAAAATAGATAGAGGCAGATCAAGGAACCGCACGAACGACACTCTCTTTTCTGCGTATCAAGCCGGGACACAACGTACGGGAGAAATGGCGGTGAATTTGAAGCAATCTATCACTTGACGTAGTCTGCTTTTATGATTCATAGCCTGTATTACAACCCTCGGTTGCAGCACGCGCCACCGAAAGAGGTCAACAAGATGGAACTTCATAGGAGGTAGTCCCAGACGGAGGAATAAAAAGGCCGCTGTGGCTGGCCGGAATGAAACCTGGCAATGCATTGCTAATGCAATTCTACGGAGGAAGATAGCATCTCATAAATCAGAACCAAGACGACATCAATATCAGGCTCACCCTCCGTCTCGCAATCACACCCAACAATGCACATGCCTATTTTCATGGCCATAAGCTGCTTCTCTGGCTTACATCACGCAAAATAGATTGCTCGCACTTGGAAGAAAATGCCTCTTTCCTGGGTGGCGATGAGTGCAACCACAGCCAGATATCTCATCACTTCGCGGATAGAGACCACCGGTGAAGAAATCTATAAATCCCTCAACCATCTCCCGGGCCATATTTATCTTCATCAGCAAGCACAGCTCCGTAGTTCAACGGCCTAACTACTATTACAATCATAAATCTTTTTATCCATTCATATTTAGTTTTTTCTGACCCCGGCCCCCCCAACTTACTTTTCAATATGAAGCTAGCTACTATTGCACTCATTTTCAACATCCTCGCCGTCTCGGCCGCACCGCTTGGTGCAGTTGGCGAAGTCGGCGCTGTAGGAGAGGTTGGTGATGTTGGAGCAGTTGGTGAAGTCGGCCAAGTTGGCTACAAGCGTGCTGTAGGAGAGGTTGGTGACGTTGGAGCAGTTGGTGAAGTCGGCCAGGTTGGCTACAAGCGTGATGTCGGTCAAGTCGGCGCTGTAGGAGAGGTTGGTGATGTTGGAGCAGTTGGTGAAGTCGGCCAGGTTGGCTACAAGCGTGCTGTCGGTCAAGTCGGCGCCGTAGGAGAGGTTGGTGACGTTGGAGCAGTTGGTGAAGTCGGTCAGGTTGGCTACAAACGTGCTGTCGGTCAAGTCGGCGCTGTAGGAGAGGTTGGTGATGTTGGAGCAGTTGGTGAAGTCGGCCAGGTTGGCTACAAGCGTGCTGTCGGTCAAGTCGGCGCCGTAGGAGAGGTTGGTGACGTTGGAGCAGTTGGTGAAGTCGGCCAAGTTGGCTACAAACGTGCTGTCGGTCAAGTTGGAGCAGTTGGCGAAGTCGGCGCTGTAGGCCAAGTTGGTGATGTTGGAGCTATTGGCGCATGAACACACAACATATGCCCCATTTTGACCTGCCCTAGAGGTGGGAGTCTACTACAATGTCAGTAACTTCATCCTTTCGATTTTTCTCTTGTTTGATTCTCTTCAATATCTGAGTTTACTTCGCTAACACGTTACCTTGGCAACAGATGTCCGAAACTTGGACTGAAGACAAACATTCATCATGGAGAAACGCCAGAGAGTTCCTGGAACCCTAAGCAATGACACAGTCCCTACTAAAATCTTTACTCTCATACCATAGTTTAGCACCGTTATTCTCATAGCTTAGGAGCTTTATGCTCAAATCAATAGAAAGATGTGCCTTGCCTGGTTTTTAATTCCCCACCTCGATTCCTATCTAATGTAGGTCTTGTAGAATTTAGACCATATTGCTTCTAGCTAACTAGTAAGGTTGCCTATCACGGCTATGCCTCAGCAGCACCGAAACGCCATTCAATGTGATTTTAGACAGCTGAAAATATATTGTCTGAGAACAACAAGAGGAGTGTTCCTTGGTACCCAGCTTACATGATCAAATCAAGAACATATGGGGTTAAAATCAATTTGGTACACAGGTGGGAAGTATGAATCCCGGTCTTTCTATCTCAATCAATATCAATACCAGAAGTGCCTTCCTGCTGCACCTTCTATCATGACTAAACCATTTTCGGCCATGTAGCCGCGGGGCATCGCGTCTCTGTGCTGGTTTTGAGAAGCCACAAATTGCAGAACTTTGTTCGGATTAGTGTCCCCGGACTTTGAGCGTCACCCTAGTTATTTTATTGCAGGTATGAGTTCATAATAAGCTCACATTACGAATATGAAAGGCGGGTGGCAACATCCACAATTCAGCCATCACTGGTACATTTTCACCTGCCGCTAGACTGCGTAGCTCCTTTTAAGAGCTAGGGGATATTGGAAGACGCGTGGCAGGGAAGATCTAATCCCCGCAAGCCACAACAAAGTTGTTGACTTTACCTTCCTAGGATTATAACTAGTTAAAGTGGAATACCCTCTACAGCCCAAGGATCGGATTCCTGAAACGGTGCTAAAGTCGACGCCTGAACCTTGGGGGATTACGACTGACTGTAATCTGCACTATGAGCGCGTCAATAGTCGCCGGCTTTCGCTACTATAAGTTATCCACGAGTGTCAATAGAGAAACAGGTGTAGGTTGTAGGGGGCTGAGGTTAAAAAAAGACATATCTGGCATATGCATCGTATGTCGTAACTTCGCCGCATTGCTGCATTGTATTAACGTAGCTTTGGGTGGTGCGCTTCTGCGTCGGGTTCGTAGTATACCCGGCTCCACACAATTAATACAAATATGTCCTAGCTCCCCCGCAGCCGGTCTACTTTAGGTGTTACATCACAAGATATATAGTTGGTAACCACGTCGACGGCTCAATAAGGTTAAGGGTGATAGATAAACACCGATGCTCTGCATATACTATCCTGATGCTCTACGGATACTCCACCTCTCTCCCCTTGTTACTGGTTAAATGTCTGGATTTATAGATCGGCCAAGGCTGCTATTTCAGGGAGATTCTAGCTAATAAAACACAGCTGCGATGTATATAAGGGCTTAATTCTTACTAATTTAATATCGCTAAATATTTCAATTTGGCAGAAACCTTTCATTTAATTAGTCACTTATTGTTTCGATTTTGACTTACCTATTTTGACATTTTGTTTGCTCATTTTAGCTGTGACTATACAAAGCTATTCGGACCTGTGTGGATTTGTTTTTATAGT
>JAJSPD010000137.1:0-62652 GCA_021307315.1 Bisporella sp. PMI_857 | reverse complement strand
AAAACTGAAACTAGGACTTAATTATAGA
This sequence comes from Bisporella sp. PMI_857, assembly GCA_021307315.1. Lineage (NCBI taxonomy): Eukaryota > Fungi > Ascomycota > Leotiomycetes > Helotiales > Helotiaceae > Bisporella > Bisporella sp. PMI_857. The sequence continues at coordinate 62,624 of JAJSPD010000137.1, read as the reverse complement.
AGTAGTAGCTTTATTAACACGCTAAAAATTAATATTACGAAACTTTTGAGTTTTAAAAATAAAATTGCGTCGTAAAAAAGCTTGCATTCAGCGTTTTTTTAGTAATTTGCTATTTTTTTTAAAGTCTAAAAAGCGCTAAGCAAACTGTTTGATTTGCGCATAAGTCAAAAGCACTTTTAAAGCTTTTTGAACAAAAACTTATAAAGCTAAGTGTTCTTTTTGTACTTTTAATAACTTCTGTTGATTTTTCGCTGTAATAAAATAGTTTTCTTTGCTTGCAATTCGACTTCGGAAAGTAAAGTAAAAAATACTTTATTCTCGAGCAGCTAGCTTAATAAACTTGCTATTTCCAACATTTTTTATAGCTTGAGCTATATAATTTTCGGTATATTGAGGCATAACTAGCTTAAAAAGTAAAATCCAAAGTTTGAAGTAATTTAGATTAGAATTAATTCAATAAAAACAAAAATAGTAGGAGTAGCGGTCTGAAAATCGCTTAATTTTAGGTGGTTCGGATGGGGGTGCACGGACTTATGTCACGTGACTGATCACGTGACTAAAATATAGTCCTTAACACATTCTCTATGGTGAAGGATGTGCTGTTAGGATTTGAGATCCAGGTAGCTGACGTGTCTCTGACTAAGTGGAGAACGCTAGCGCGGAAGACTTTTCACACACACAAATTTCTACAGATCTGTATTCTACATGCACATAGACAACAATAGAGAGCCTGAACGGCATCCCCAATTCCTTCTGATTATCATTGTGTATTTCTTGTTCTATCATGTGCTAACCCAAGAAGAGCTCTCAATATTGAGTCGAGTGTGTGATGACATATAATTATTTTGTCATTTTTCGCTACCCACGCTATTTGGCTGTCATATTTTGGAACAAGACCTTTGCTCCAGTGAAGAATTATTCAAGAGCCAAATGATGGAGAAGTTTTGGAGTGCCCACCCAAGGCACTCATGGTATTCTGTATCGCTCTATCAACTTATATTTCCCCAAGAGGACCTACCTGAGCATGTATAAGGTCGATGTTGTACCTTAATTGCTATATTGGGGCGGAGAAAACTTCCAAAGCCTGAAGAGTACATATGATCCAAGTGATCGGGGTAAGACATGTTTGGCCCAAGTACGTGATCGGGAAATTAGAAAAGAAAACGCACATGTACAAGCACAAATCTACAAACCTCACAATATGGAAATATAAATAGTTCGTTTTTATTAGATTATTGCACCTCACTCGGCGCAGGACTTCGCCAGGAAGATGGTCTAAAAGATCATATACAATTTGCGAAAAGTCAGATGAACTAGCGTGCTGAATAGGACGCAGACTCTAAAAACAGATAAAACGTGGCCTGTTTGTGGCAAACGCTTAAACAGCCTCAGATCTAAAAGCTACATGTTGCTTATCGCTTACGGTGAATGTTAAAATCGGCTATTACACCATACTTAACTTTAGGCACGATTGATAGCGTAGAATGCAAAGGCTAAAGAAAATAATATAAGGAAAAGGTGTGGAAGAGACTGGAAATAAAGTAATATGAATGTCAAAGTCAAGAAACGGCTTATGCTCCGAAAACAATGCGGGAGACAAGTCCAGATACGGCGCGAATAGCAAAGCCGAGAAACAGGATGCGTAGAAGTGAGAAAGACAAGGTTAAAAAACGGGTTATCACTTAGACAATGATGTATAGTGTCATTAATGGCAGGGGTACAAAAATGGATTCTACTATGGCAGCGATGCAGAACACAAAGTCAAGAAATGACTTGTAGGTTAGGCTAGGAACGGCCGAGAAATGGATTATAGTAGGCGTTTGTGATTGATCAAGAAATGAATTTCGAGCTTCCAGAACTGAGCGACGTATAGTGGAGAAGGTCAAACTCGCAAACCTATAGTTATTAACAAGCACCAAATTTATCCTTCCAGCAAGCAGCCAGTTGTGCAGCTGTCCTTTTGCATCCTTTCAACAAGTTGCCAGTTCTGCCACCACACCTTAGTATCCTCTGAGCAAGAAGTCAATTCGGCCATTACACCTTTGCATTTTTATTCTAGGGGCTATGCTGCCACTGTTGCTCAGGACGTGACAATGTGGCCAATTTCCAAGTTCCTAACTAATCTATTGTTTTCCTAACCAGTAGCAATTCTTGTAGCGAGTAAATGGCTTTCGAATTGCAGATGATATTCTTTTTTTTATAATGATAGGTAAACAATGAAGATATAACCATACCACGTCAATTATTAACCTTAAGTGCGTTACCAGGAGCTGTGCAATGGCAAGTAGAGGATATATCGACAACGTAGCTGCACTGTTTGAAGCAGATCTGCAAACGATTGCACCCGACCTCTGAAGCGTATGAACGCTCTTCTCTCCGTCCATCCAAGCTCACCCATCATCATCTTCGGTCAGAGTGGTTTCCTGGACCTGGACGACTTGCACTAGCAGTTTCCATTTATTGAACATGTGTGGTCCGAAACTACAGGCAATTATCGGACGAGATCCTTAATTAAAGGTCTAATTATAGAGCAAACAAAGTTTTCAATTATAATAGAATCCTGTTGGTCATGCTATGTTGCCATTTCAATCGTACCTAAAATTCGCATCGCGAACATCAGCCTAAACGCCTTTTCAGACACAAACCAATTAATTTATCCTTAATAGTTAGACTAACGCAACTATTTTATAGTTAATTCGTAGGATTACGCGTAACATACTATCTCGAATACGCTGAAGTAAAAATTTAAGGTCGAAACTAGCTAGACGTATAGCCACCAGTGAGGCTGAGTACCTTCACCTTGAATATGCAGCATGCCACCTCTCCACCGCTGCGTTCTAGTTTTCTTGTAAAAAGAACGTTAAGCATGCTATAAGAAGCTCCAGAAGTATCAAAAGCCGAAGGCGCTCAAATCTCTTATATGATTGCTCCCTGGTGAAGAATAATGTACGTCATTTATATCCAAAGTACAAGCCCAGCCGCTGCCAGAGCGACCTCCACAGCCTCATGACATTAGAAAATTGCAAAAGTCAAGAAATCCAAGCAGACCCTGTCGGCGGCGATATTTGCCCCTTTGTAATTACAGATACTGGAACATCTATCTTTCAGCGACCTATTGACGAAATGACAGGGCGAGCTGTCAAGTGTTTGTCTTCGTGACATTCAGATTAGTTTCTACAGCTCCCAAAAACCGTGATTAAAAGATATAGATCCGCAAATGCTCTCCGAAGAAATCAATAGTAGTATAATTATAAAGCCAGTTTGCGTTACCTATCCACTGCTCACGCCCATAGCAGCAGCACGTCGTGATCCCGACACTAGCGTCGGATTCGCATTCCAGTCGATGTCTTCATTATTGCTGGTTTCTCTCGCGTAAATAAGTTGTACATTGCTGCTTTCTGCCACTTCTCTTCTTGATATTGGTAATTCCTCTTTGGCAGTTGACTTAGTGGGAGGCAAAGGTTTTGATTTACTCTTGAGTTAGTGTCGGGTTTAGCTTAAATATCATTTCTCAACTACACCGAGAGTATTATGAAAGATCACGACAATATTTGAGAGCGTTTCTCCCCTGCTCCTAGCATTTGCAACAATATATCTCTGGCTTGATGCGACTATTGCAAGCTCTGACAATTAAACTTCGAGGGATGATACATCTGCGGTTGAAACGTGGTACTTCTGTATCGAAACGGATGGACTCCACAGACGCCGTCGTATAAGGTGTTAACGGGAATTCACCTTGGACTTTGCGAACAAGGTGGATATCGACGTTTCTCTATCCATGTTAGTGGTAAAATTCAGGGAATGTAATAGGCGGCCCATTACCAATTAACAGGGACGGGAACTCCGCTAGCCGTTCGCGCCTTTCATGAAAGCCGCTTATGTCGTATTTGATATGGGTGGCAACTAGCTTCTCATAATGCAAGCAAAATCAATGTAACGGAAAACCACCTTCAGGAGTATATAAGTACATGATAAGGGCAGTATCTAGAACAAAGGCGGTTGGATTGAAAGCTGCGCTTTTTATGCGTCTATTTTGATAGACTTGTGTGTCCAATAGCTCTCTTTTCTGGATAATTATCAATGCAGTAGCAATATCAATACAAACTTATCTAATCTGGCGTCTCCCCCTTTGCGATTTTATTGCGTGGAATGAATTGAATCAAATCAATTTGAAGACTACATTAACCCAAAGCGAGACTAATCCAAATATTCTACATGACAATAAAAATGACTCTATATACCCTCTCTCTTGACCACAGCATCGTCGCTCTACCGTCAACCATCGAACAATTGTAACCTTTATTTTGATTCTAGATAGAAACCTTAAATCCACTAATGTTATCTCTTCTAGGAGGTGCAATGATGATCAGGCACTCTGGACCTGATAACTTCTAACATTACTATTGTTCATCGCCTCGAGATCAACCACATCCTTTTCGAGCTTAATATTCCCCACGTACCACTTCGAGCAGACGAGCAGAACAATTGCCATAGGAAGTGCATCGAACACATATATCGGCCACTCTCTACTAAGCAAGTAGCCATCGTCTGAAAGTGAGTTAGCAAGTAAAAATAAAAGAACCAGGAATTTCAAGAAGCTTGGGGATCTTACTGCCCATAGCGTATTCGATAACTCGGAACAAGTTACGGAAAGTGATAAGAAAACTGGCAGCATATAGTTCTACCATAAAGCGTTCCCAGTTGAATTCGACGTTACGAGACTTAGCAGTTGGCCGCGCCCGTAGCCGCCTATGGAAGACCAATGCTGACAGGAGAAACAGAGCAAAAATAATGATCTGGAGTATAAGACCAATTAGAATGATTCTATCACCCTTCTTATTCTCAGCTTCAGTGTCTGCTCCGGACTTCATGCCGCCACCGATTGCCTGTATAAAAAAGCACAAGATGTCGCCTCCAACAAAAAGTTTTGTAAGCCATTTAACGCGTATAATTGAGAAAGACTCGGCGGCTGTAGCTCTGATCAACCGACTGAGGATCATGTAGACCGTGGCCGCGAAGAGGATTGGAGCAAGAAGAATGAGAAGACCGTCGAGTAATCTGGGAAGGAGGATGTTGTATTTGTTGTGTGCTATTCCCCTCGAAGCAAATCCGATTATTTCAACTGCCGAATAAGATTAGTAAATGGTGTAAATTGCAATCAGATCACCACTTACAGATACCTCCTATGACCAAAGGAATGCAAAACCATGTTCGAGTTTTGAAAAGCCGAAACAAATGGAACGCAGTTAAAATGCCAAATACTGCCGCTGTGATAAAGCCCGCCACTGCGGAGGGCCTATATACCCAATATTCCGAAAACTTTGCCATGTTGATCGTTTGATGACTGCCGGAGGAAGCTAAAGAGTGATTGAGAGATATGCACTTTGGGAAGTGACAGGTCAAACGGAGAAAATATGTTATTGTAGTATATAAGATAAGGCTGTAGTGTTATAGAGTTGACTGGAACATAATAGCCAGAGAGAAGAGATATGCTTTATATTCATGACAAGGCGCTGCTCGTGCCTTACACAGCCATGGCGTGTGTAAACGAGAACGAGAATCGCCAAGTGTTCTAGTAATACTTTCAAAACGATGAGATTGGATCTCAAAACGACTTATTAATGTATACGCTGCGGTACATACTTGCCAAGCCGTCAAAATAGCTTTTGGATTACGACTATGTGGAAGGAAGCCAAAATTTTAACTTTGAATGAAAGCAAGAGCAGGCAGGACGGACTCCTTCAAGAAATTATCATGGCGGAACGAGTGTGGAGGAAAATAAGCATCGGGATGTCCTCGGTACAGGCAGAACTGTTGTAGCGTGGCATGAAGTTCAACCTTTGCACAGGCCGAAATGCACACAAACACTCGCTCGGATTGAACAAAGCCCCCGAATTAGACTATGTATTGCAGCCTTCGGACAACAGAGATTACGTCTCATGCCTAGTATTGTTACATGTAAACTCCAATACATCGAACCACCTTGGTAAAACTTTGAATTAAGCGAAAACGAGAACGAGCGCCACCCTATTCGCGCATCTGAAAGATGGGACCCACAGTGAGACAGGGATCAAATATCTCAACTTCGGACTATTTAAAGCTGTCAGGGATCTTCGCCTCAACGACGTGAGAGCGCAGTAGATATGTCAGCTGAGGTATGAATCTGTTATCTGAAAATCCTGCTACAAGTCTTGGGCAGCTCTAGAGAGCAGCGAAAAACTCCCTTGCAGGCCCGTGACTATGTTCATTGATGGAAGACTTACGAAGATAGATTATGCGATGATGGTTGAGTCCAAACCTTACCCTTTTAGATACACCTTTCACTATAGCTTAGGTTGGGCTTACAAGTCATAGCTGTTGATTCATCTCGATATCTCAACATTTGGTCACCCGACCCTTATACGTACCGGACAAAACTGATTTAGTACTTGCAGGCAGAAAATTCTGAAATATATATTAAAAAAAAGCGCGCAAGCGGATTGGCCCGTGAACGTTGTAAAATACCGCTTTAATAAACAAACAAACTTTGTAACTCAAAAAACAACGCCAGTTATAGTACTTATAAAAGTTCCAGTTTCGTATACTCAGTTTTACATAGAAAGTTTAGTACAAACGGCACAAGGGATCTAAGGTCCTGCGCAAATTAATAATAAAAAATGGCAAAGCTAAGCTCTGTTGGTTATTCGAGTGCTAAAAATGTTCCTATTGAACTATTTTTCAAAGCTGGGAGATGTCTTCACGCCAGTACAACCAATGTCAACCCAGATTTCGCGCTGATTGTCTCCAGAGCCCTCTCATAAGGACCGGGTGAAGCACATCTTTAATCGTTTCTACTATCGCCTCACACTGTTGTTCAGTGCTTCCGCCAAAATCCACAACAATCTCAACATCGGCACCTTCTCTCTCAGGCCCAGTCTCTCAGCAATCCTTACTGCATTCCCAATAATAGCATCAACCTCCATCTGCTTTCCATAGAGTACATCAGCCATCATTGACGGTTCAACACCCTGGTTCTCTTCCCCAGTGATCCTAGCTTTGGCACGCGATATCTGAAACTCAACCTTCGACGCATCAATCTGCGGATATCCCGAAGCAATAGCAAGCAGTGATATTTCCGTCTGCACCTTCTCAATGATATCTAGAGCGGGTTTGTAGATCTCACTGCTGTTTTGAGTGAGGAACTCAGCATCTCGAGAGCGAGTAAGGGCGCAAATTGGGTTCCAAGCTCCGTTGGCCAGAAGCTTGAGCCAACGCTCGCCTTGAACATCATCCTTAACGTCCGCTGTAGCGCCTCCTGCCTTAATAAGACCTCCAAAATGCTGAGCCTTCAATTTGTGAGCGGGTGGCGCGCTATGAGGATAGGTACCGATAACTAGACGCTCGATCTCTTTGTGATAGAAGATGCCAAGAGATGTTTGGGTGACCGGTAGGTAGACGACGCAACTAAGAATTAGATTGTTCGGGAATTTCTCTTTGTACGGAGCTTCGATGTCAATACCATTCTGGATAAGAGCTATAATTGTGTGCTCTGGTGTGACAGCGCGCGCAACGAGCTCAGCTGGGTTGGAAAGCGGAAAGGATTTGGACGCGACAACGACGTAGTCATATCGACCTTGTGGTACCTCAGCAGCGACAACATCTGGCATGAATTCGTGAGATCCGAATATTGTAGATGTGATTTTTATGCCTTCGGATTTCACTGCATCGTAGTTTGAACGACAGACTGCAGTAACGTGACACTTTGCACGTGCGAGGATGAAGGCATAGACTGCTCCAATCGAGCCGGTGCCAAAGAGCAGAACTCTCGGGGAAGATTTAGGTGGCATTTCAAGCATTCAATAAAACAAGCGCTTGAGGTCAATGGGTATATCCTGCTCAAAATGATTGGCGTTGTGGAAAAGGGGGGGATGGTGGGTTGTTTATACCTAAACAGGGTTTGTGAGTCATTGATAAAAGGTAGTTTTGTATTCTCGGGTCAGGTCTTCCCGAGATTGACGCTCGCTCTTTTGGCGAAAGTCAGCTACTGGCGTGTTAGTGTCCTCCTACAGGGTCACTCCCATATAGTCAGCGAAAAAATAGTGATGCGCGAATGCAAAACTAACACTTCTCGGGAATCGCTGAGACAGCGCACCACAAAGTGACTTTTTCGGACTACAAATGAGTGAAATTATGTATAATTAAAGGTTCTTATTACTCCCCTGTCATTTCTCTGACTAATATCGAGATGTTAATAAGAATGAAAGTATTCTTATTCCGCAATCGCAGTAGTACTTGTTGGATATAGGGCCCTAAGCATGTAGCAGTTACAGGCTATTGGCCATTGTAGTTATAGGGGTTGAAGACTCTGAAGCTTCTGCTGTTCAGGGTATGCGGGGACCCGAATGTTCAGCTGTATAGGGACATACCCCACGGACTAGACCTTCCATCTTCTATTGCTATCAGAGTAATACAAGACCGTAACATCCACCTGACCTACGCACCTCATCAAACGACCTAGTGAAACGCCGAGTTAAGCGAGAACAAGAACTAGCGCCACAAAGAGATGTTGTGAGACTAGCGCAACGGGAATATCAGTTGTTCGCGCATATCCGAAATCCTCCTGAGGCTTGGCCGCACACGTAGATAAAATACACTCACAAGCCTCGGCTCAGCTAAATCCGGAACCTTTGTATTCCTGCTTTAAATGCTAGGCAATTAATTGAACTCTGGGTGGTTCACTTTCAACCTACATCATTTTTAATTTTTGCCGAACATACCTACATAGCTTCCCACTGCTGCCCCGTAAAGCCGTTGCAATGGTATCTGCCTTAGAGCTTAAGGCGCGGCGCCGACTAGACTACCCCTATCACCTCGACTATCGCACGCGATGGCAAGTTTATCTCAGATAATTACATGCGTATATATATCTTACTTTGCATTCATTGGAATCCTTGTTTTTTTGGTCTCTTGCTATTTTTTCAACATAGAATACAGCGGTTTAGCAGAGTGAAGATACTTCACGTTTTTAAAATCATCAGCCACCGTACTAATTAATAATGTCTAGGTGCGACAATGACATGTATGACCACATGAACAAGTCGGTCTATGGTTTCTTGTAAGGCCCCCGGTTAATGATGTTATAAAATATACTCCCTTTCTAATAGGAAGATCTAGGGTTGATTCCGTCATATATGCCTATCTTATTGAGCACTGCAACTTCCATCCGCCGACAGCCGAAATGTATGGAGTCGCTGTTGACGCTCATACGGACTTCTTTTCCTCAATCGCCTACCCTTCCATTGCTGAGGTAGGCCTTCGCGTAAACAAACTAGGCAAATCCAGCGTTGCATATGAAGTTGGCGTGTTTGAGCGAGGCCATGATGAAGTCAAGGTAGTAGCGGAGTGTGTCCACGTCTTTGTCGAGCGTTCAACAGGGAGACCATCGCAGAGCGGGATTAGTCAAATATTAAGAAAAGGACTCGAGGAACTTTATGTTGGTTTAGAGAGGAGTAAACTTTAGACCTTAATACTCCCTACGGGATAGCCTAATGTGTTACAATTACAGTTATGCTTGCTGGGATAAGGCGCACAGGTTTGTGTTGTTCTAGTTGTGTGTTGGTGAGGTTTCCTAACTGCGTGAACTGAACCATGTTTAGTTCATGCTGACGGTGAAAGCTGGTAAGTGGTCTGAGCAATAAAGAAATGTCGCGTTTGATAATAGATAAATAATATTGTTGAAAGTTATTATCGTAATCAAATTATATTTGATAGCTGAGGTGGCTAAAGTCTATGAAAAGTACTGAAGACCTGTTCTATATATTGAAGGAATTGTGAGGGATCACAATGTTACGGGATGATAGTGATCCTGGGTCACCGCGAGCTTGGAGCACCATGATCTACTCTGTAGAGGAACTGTAATCCTTTTAGTGATAGGTAAGCAATTTGTGCCTCGGTTCGTCCTTTTTCTATTCATGCCTTGGCTTATCCTTATCTCCGCTAGCAAAGCCCACATTGTTCCAACTTGTTATTTAACTTCACCCTGATCCCCTATAGGCTATATGCTTTTCATAACTCCTGAACTTTTTTTGTTGTCTTAATTTGTTGCGCTCGAACCAATAACCATCTGCGACTTGGTGCGGCTCCTGACACTACCAATTCATTTGCAGGCGACCATGGTGACCGAGTCAAATAGGCTAGACATGATCGCACTTATTGCACCCGTCTTTGCACCTTTGAGTGTCGGCAGTGTGGGATATGCGGTATACAAGATCAATTGGTCGACACTTATACAGTCGTTCATCATTGGACCGGGCCGCACGTCGCGTATTTTGCTTCTTGTCTTTGTCCTTTTCAACTGGAAAAATATGCCCTTTGCTTGGACAGTAAAACTTTATTCCCTATCACTACATGAAGCTGGTCCTAACAAACTCTAGTACCGCGTGTTCTATGGTATCAGCCAGCACCGTTTCGTCCGCAAGTCCCCATACCTTGGTCCACGGGCTCTCTTCAAGCCCATTATCTCCACAACCTACGCGCCTATTCTCGAGATCGACTACAACCTGCACAAATCAAATTCAACATTTTTTACAGATCTTGACGTCTCACGGTCGCATCTCATCTCTTATCTTTTTCGTTCCTCGCTAGGTCAACTCACATACAACAGTCGAAGCCGTCTCGTTCTCGACCCCAAGACCGGCGAGCCTATCAGGGGTTCCCTTAGTATTCTCCTTGGGGCCGTGGAGTGCAGCTTCAAGAAAGAAGTGGCGCCATACCAGTCATATGAGCTTTGGACTCGTACGCTTTGCTGGGATCGCAAATGGCTGTATATAATTACTCACTTTGTGCCTAAAGGGCTTACGGAGCCGACAGAGTGGTTAGACCCTTTGATGAGCAAAGCGAAAGTTCGCGGACCCGGCGATTCTGTCGGTGACTGGGATACAAAGATTATTGCAACCGCCATCAGCAAGTACGTGATCAAAGTGGGACGGTTCACGGTCCACCCGGCTCTGGTGCTAGACAACGCTGGCATGCTGCCTGAGCGCCCAGGTGGCTGGATGAGTGGGAGATATCAAGTCGGAGATGAGCCAGTTGACGTTAGTGACGTGGACCTGTCGAGTGAAGACGCGTGGGACTGGCGCCGCGTAGAAGCACAGCGGCGGAAGGGTATGAAACTGGCTGACAAGCTTCACGCTCTTGAGGATTTACAGACTCTATTTGATGGGGGTAGTCAGGGGGCACTTACGAGAGTATGGCCGAGTTAGCTATAAAATATAAAGTATTCGATAGGCGAGTGGTTCGTAAGGGTTATAGGTTACCAAGTATACTTTCTACTTGATTACAAATAGAGGCAGGTACTCTAGCCGTATTTTTTTTACAAAATTAGTTTAGGCTTTTCGACTTAACAACAAATTGGCACCGGTATATTGAGACGTGTGAAAATCCCAATAGAATAAAAGTCATCTTGTTTCTTGGCGCAATAACTTAAGTCAAACAACTTGGTAAACCATTGTACCATCTTCATACCAGGTATATCTCATAGGTTAAGCTGGCATGAATCAGGAACCCCATTCGAATCGCTACATCGTCCATATTTGAACCGTGCTTCAATATAGGGTAATTAGCAGCTTTCAGCCATGCATCAAAATGTCTGAGCCATCGTATATATGGGTGAACCACTAGTTATCTATAAAACGACTGAACCTAGTTGCTCGCATAAATTGGTCCAGCCACATCCCAAATGAGCGAGTCCGTTGTGCAGCTCTGGTCCATTACTCAACATAACGTTCCTATGATCTCTTACTAGATGACTGTGATGGTTGACTGAGATGCCGCGTCCAGCTTTCGCTAAAAGCATAATCGTTATAGCCATCTGGACTTTTGGCTTTGTAAAACGTTTCACGATTGTAATGTGTTAATGCTAAGTTGTTTACCAAGCGGAATGGAAGGTCAGGGTTCGAAATGAAATATCTTCCAAACGCAAACGCGACGGTCTCTCCTCTCAGATTGGTGTCTAATGCTTTATTTGCTTTATCCGCAGTATACCCCCCGCCAGTACGATTGGACCAGATTGTTGCCACGCTTCCAGAGCAAAGTCCAGACTTTCTATCTTTTCAGATAATCTATCAGTGTTTCCTGAAATCCTAGGTTCAATGAGATGCAAGTATGCCAGATTTAAGGTTCTTAATTGTGATATAAGATGGCTGAACTGCAGGGCTGGATCTTTCATCCCCATCCCTTGGAAATCACTGAATGGCGACAGCCGGATAGCCGTTCGATCAGGCCCAATGGCCTCACAAACTGCCTCCGTGACCTCAAGACAGAAACGTGACCTGTTTTCCACACTGCCTCCCCACCGATCGCTTCGTTGATTACAAGTGTCTTGAAGAAATTGGTCAATCAGATACCCGTTTGCTCCATGCAGCTCGACACCATCAAAGCCGGCCGATATTGCATTCTTAGCTGCTTGAACGAATGAGATTATTGTTCCTTGTATTTCTTCATCTGTCATCGGTCGAGGGATTGGATGCTTGTCACTAATAGGTATATTGCTGCTGCTCAGCATCTCCAAACCCACTTTGTCTAATGCCTCTTGTCGAGCTGCCCTGCCCACATGCCACAGCTGCATAAAGATGAATGATCCTTTCTTGTGAACCGCATCCGTTACACGGGCCCAATTGTCAATATGCTGACTGTCGTAAATTCCTGGTGCATTATTATCTCTACCGCGCGCATTCGCGGCTATGAAACTCGCCTCAGTTATAAGAAGTGTGCCAGGTATCGAGGCGCGCTGCGAGTAATAATCGACCATCATATCCACAGGTACGTGATTATCATCTGCTCGAAGACGCGTCATTGGTGCCATGACGACACGGTGTTGCAGTATACATCGTCCTATCTGGAGCGTCTCTGAGAGGCGTGACACCTTGCACATCTTTAGAGCTTGAGCGTCATAGAACTGATGAAAGCGTAAATATGATACCGAGACTAGTCTTTGAATGATCTACCCTTGACCGAAAATGACAGGGAGAGGTCGAAGGCGAGATTGTTCGGCTGCCTTCGGTCGACTCGTCAGGGATCACCGGAGAGCAGACATCCGTCAAGTCTGGAAACAACCCGCTTGGCAACTCTACGTTCGAAGGAAATGATATACATTATTGCTGTACGATTGTCCGAGAATCCTAGTGCGCTAGTTGTGCGGATATAAGAATAGCTTTCGGCGGAGACTCAACCTCCGTCCATGATGTTGGTCCATGTGTTTGACGAGCCCGCCAATCTGGTGTTAAACAAAGTTCAGATCATCTTAATTAAGTTTAATTAATTAAATATTTAAAATGACGAGAGGTCAATTGAATATACCCTGTTCCACAAGCATCGTGCGCGTGCGCATTGTTGATACGAGTTGTTCGTTCACTATCAAGGCAGAGTCGTTCATCAAACCTCTTGGACAGGTTCAAGACTTTTTCGAAGTCCCTGACCTTGCTTTCCTGATTGAACATGAGGTATCAGGGCAAAAAGTGATGTTTGATCTCGGCATTCGCAAAGATTACTGGAATCTTCCTGCTGTCGTTCTGAGTCGACTTGGAGGCGGAAATAGTATTCCTTCACTTAGAGTTGAGAAAGATGTCCCCGAGGTCCTTATGGAGAATGGAATTGAACTTGGACAAATATGTAAGTGGCAATATTGGGAGTAAAGCTTCGAGGCCAATTCGCCAAGCTAATTAGCATCTACTTCTTAGCGGCCGTCGTATGGTCTCATTACCATTGGGATCACATTGGCGATGTATCGTTGTTTCCACCTTCAACATCTCTCGTTGTAGGACCAGGTTTTACGGCATCGCCGACATTGATGCCGGGCTACCCTAACAATCCCATCTCGCCAGTTCCAGCCGATTGTTTTACAGACAGAGAATTACGAGAACTTGATTTTTCTTCGCAAGAGTTGACTATAGGAGGTTTTCGAGCAATTGATTTCTTTTTGGATGGATCTTTCTATCTTCTAGGTACGCGCCTTCTTGTTCTGCCTATATGATTATGTCAACTTAAGTCATATCAGATGGTGTTACAATTCCGGCTAACATTTGAACGAAAGACACACCTGGTCACTGTATTGGGCATATATGTGGTCTTGCTCGCACAACCCCGGAGCCAGAAAGCACGTTCATCTTCCTTGGTGGCGATATTTGCCATTCTGCAAGCTGCTTCAGGCCGTCGCCGGATTATCCGCTACCTGATCCTCTTCCTAAAGGAACTCTGGATCAAGACAACTCCCTCCCCATGCCTTGCCCAGCAAGTATCTTTACCGACCGTCATCCCCAAGCAACGACGCTCGAGCATCCTTCTTTCAATCCACGGACGACCCCATTCCACGAGATCTCTACAATTTCCACGTCAGCCTATAACGAACCTAGAATCGCACAACGATCTGTCAATCAACTGATCAAGTTTGACGGATCCCCGTCGATATTAGTTTGTTTTACTCACGACCAATCTCTTACGACTTATCTGCCAACGATAAGCTCCCGACCTGATATGGATCTCAATAAGTGGAAATCTAGTGGTTGGAAAGAGAGTTGTCACTGGGACTGGCTCAATCTCTTGTCTCGCGCCGGCTTTCCAGGCAGAGAGCCTGTGGTCTATGGCTACTGGCGGGATGGAGAAGAGTGGGAAGATGCGAAACAACATTTGCTTAGCTTGAGTGGGAACGTCGAAGGCAGTGGTTTATAGAGCTCCGAAGTGAATCACAGAGGATGACGTATTTTAATTTCTGGATAACCATAGGCCACTGTTTGAGCTGTTTAGTTGGCCACGGGTTGTACATACAGATATGGTTCAGGACACCTTTGCGCCATTGCAATTGTAGTAATGCTGGTGATACTCAAGAATACAACTTCCTATTCATTATTACTCTCATAATATTTATTATCTTTTATATCTTTACAATATCGTAGACATATTTGCGTCGCGTTTATCCCCGTAGAGCACTTCTTGTCTTCATTTCAATCTCTCGCACCAATCGATCATTGACTGGAGTTGCCACACCTAGTTTCCGCCCCATGCGTGACCAACTCCCATTAATGAACCTCACTTCAGTCTCCCTGCCTGCTCTGAGATCCCAGACCATTGAACAAGTAGTATTATATGTCTTTTGTATAATTCCGTTGACCATCTCTTCGAGTACATCTACTGAAAACCTCTCCTTGACTTCAGGAATATGTTTTAGCTCTGGTAAAGCGAGGACCACATTTGAGATTTCGGTCAGGATTTCTCTCCGTGTGTCTGGGATGGTGAAAAGAAATCCATTGGTGGAGTCGTTGAGTGCGCACAGCGGGTTGCAAAAGGCGTTGACGGCCAGTTTTTCGAGCTGAATTTGGAGGATAGAGGTATAAGGAAAGGAGGTTGCATTGAGATAGTAGGACTGTGGGAGGATTTTGAGAAAGTAGTCCATCTCTAGGTTGAATTCGTCACTCGAATAGCCACTAGTGCGATCTCCCCGTGGTATCATCCCGATAGATGTGGCGGCGAATCCAGTGTGGGTGATATTGAACGGTTTGTTAAGTGTTACGCCGTGAGAAATCACGCCAATCAGATAGTTTGGACGTGTTTGTGAATCCGCGAAAAGTTGCTCGTTAACTGCCTCGACTGTCCCGAACCCATTTTGAAGGAATAGAATCCTTGACTGGGCTGTCAGACGAGGTAAAAGAGGGCGGAGCGCATCAACAGTTTGAGTGCTTTTAACACAAATAATGAGATGTTCGATCACATCGGCTGCAACCTGCTTAGCCTGGGCAGGAGAGTCTGAATGCCACTGCGATGCGAAGTTTTTCGGATATTCGTGATACCACTGACCATCGTGTAGCACCTCAAAGTCGTAGTTTGCTGAGCTTACATGGATTCCTTCTCTTGTTTCGAGTGAAATGATATTCCCATTATTTTGATATGCGCCAAGAAGCGACTTCCGGTGAAGGAGAAGCGTGACAGCTGGGCCGTTAGGAATGTCGGAAAGACAGTAGGCTGCGAATGTTCCTATACTGCCTAGGCCTAGCACATGGACTCGTGGTCGGGGTTGCCGTGACCTTATTTGTGGAATTGTCATGGTGGTCATCAATGATGAACCATAGTTAGATGTCTGGAATGAGGATGAGAGTGCTTGCGATCGCACGAGTCTTTTCATAATTCTCCGCTTTCTCGTGAACTTACTGCTGCTGGGGCATATACTTCCTTGCCAGTTCAAACGTCCCAGATGTTGATAGTCTATGGATATTCGTAGCGTAGTTGTTGCGCCTTGCAAGGATTCTCACAGGGCGCGTCCCGATACGCCCTGTGGGCATTATGCTTCACTAGCCAGTATCCACTTCTTAAGTCGCTCCATGACTATCATGCACAAAGACCAGACACTCCAGGTATTCCACTAAAATGTTTTTGGAGGGAGATATAATTTGGAAAAACCAAAGGCTGGAGAGAAGGAGGCGCAGCATGGGGTGGGAAATGGTTCATGTTGACTACGCTACAAGGCTCGGTGGCAAATTGCAAATTAAACTGCGAGGAGGTATTAGGGAAATGAGTAAATGCACATGCTTTGCCTCGGTGGATTTTACAAGCTTCTTACGACTAACTACTCTATCGCACCACAGCCACTTGCATTATCCTTTGACAAAACGGACTGTTCCTTCGAATCACCTCCCCATATCTGACAAATATAAACGGAATGATTGCCATTAGGAGCGCAATAAAACCTAGCAATGTGCTGGCCCAGTGAATCCCCAGGCTGCGGTACATTGGGCCTGAAGCCAGTGGAAGGCATGCTGCAGCGATAGAACGAATAGTGCTTGCTGCAGCTTGTGCTGATGCTGAGTACTGTTTATACGCATCAGTGAGGTAATTCAGCATTGCCATGAATATGAGTAAGTATCCTATCCCAAACCAAACGCCGGCTATCATGGGTATGATGGGATTGATAGACACAGAGGAGGTCCAGCCGAGCCAAAAAAGAGCAATTACGATCCTAAGAGTTGTGAGACAGTTAGTATTGCAGCTCTATCAACAAGCGATACAAGTACTATACGACATACAGAGGGGCACCAGCAGCTGCGAGAGGAAGGCGTCGATATTCCTCTACTTGCGCCCAAGGCATGTTGGCAACCTGTGCTTTGGCGTGGAATGAACTATACCAGAGAAATATGAGGAACGCCATTCCAGCGCCGATCATTACTACGTGATCAATCAGCGTTCCGAAGGCACAAGCAGAACGTGGAAAGAGTAACTCACTAGGTATGAAAGCTAAGCTGCTAACGCCCGCGGACATTCCGTAGAGTCCTATGTTTGTTTTATTAACATATATCCCCTATAAACTTTTCGAATTGGATCCGCACCCTGAAAAATAACCGGATACGCTTGGAAGAAAAGATACAGTACTGCATAAATCAAAGCAAGATATAGTGATGAGAACAGCAGAATTGGCTCCTGGATTGTCATGACAAATGGCCTGCTAAAGGTCATGGCAACTTCGCGTGCCACAGAGGTCATATTTTGTGGTGTACTGGATGTCTCCATAGGCAAATCGGTTCTCCCAAGTCGCTTTTCTCTCCGCTGGAGTATAGCGGGAAGAAAAGTCTCTGGCAGTAGAAGAACGGCCGGTAACCCGACTGCAGTAATGGATAAACCAACCCAGAAGGTCCATCTCCAGGATACCACGGAAACAAATCCAGAGATTATAGGTCCAACCTGCGGACCCAACGTGGTTATAAACATGAAAGATGCCATTGCAATTCCACGATGCTGTGGGTTGTGGTAGATGTCAGAGTATAGGCCCGCTATTATGGCATTGGGAGCAGCAGCGTTCATCCCACATAGTAGCCGAAATATGACCAGAGTAACATAACTAGGTGACAATGCGCATGCTAAGGTACATAGCATATAGCCGATATATGTAGAAATGAGAACAGGTTGGCGACCATAGAACTCGCTCATCGGTCCAAAAATCAAAGGCCCTATCGTGAACCCAACAAGGTACAGCGAGTTAAGGAGGACGAGCGATACATCTGACGTTAGATGGAATGCTTCCGCTATCGCGGTGTGAGCGCCGGATGGGAGGGATGATCCAAGAGCACTATTGAAAGTAAAGAAGCTGCCAACACAGACAATGTGCCATTTTCTTGCCTTCACGTGGGCGGCATCAGTATCATGATAAATTTTCTCTAGCTTGAATTACATACCGAAGAAAAGTTAGCTGGATTCTCAGGATCATCATCTGATAGAGACGCCATCCATACAAAGTGAACATGGTAATATCCCATTCATCATGGGACTTTGGGAGGGCCATTTATCTTCATTTCTGAAGGTTTGGAGGCTCACAGTGCATGTCTGTGTAAATCTTCCACTCTGTCCCTCTTTTCAGACCCCCAGACGAAGCCTCACTCGACTTGCTAAGTCTAGTATACTTCTTAGCAGCAACATCTTCGGCCGAGCTTATTCGGCAAAAGTAAAGCACGCCCTACCTACAACTTGGCGCCCGTGTCACGCCCTACATACAACTTGGCGCCAATGCCACGCCCTGCATCCGCAGCCCCACTGCTGATATTGCCACTCACCATGAACATCGCGCCAAGCTAGTCGTAACATTACGAAACACATCAGAATCAACAATATCTGAACGAGAATTGCTCGAAATGAGGGCATATAACAATATCGAGTTCAGGCCCTTAATAAGAGAGAAATTCGTTATTCGTAACGTTAAGTTTGATTGCGAACCTTCCGTTTCTTAGGGCATTATAACCAAAGTTATGGCTTCTTTGGTCAATGGACAGGCACAATTATTCCCAGGTGCAGATGCCTTTCTGCCATCATCAGTCCTCCGTCTGGCCTCTACTACCACTACCCATTCATCACGACTTGCCAAGCTTGACTTCTCTCAATTAAAAGTTGAATATACTACTAATCCACGACCCGTTCCAGCGCCAGGGTCAAAGGAAGTCACGTCCCATAGAATATGCACAGACCACATGATCACCGCTGGCTGGACAGCCGAGTATGGTTGGGCGAACCCAGAACTTATACCATATGGCGCCCTCCCGATAATGCCAACAGCGAGCGTCCTGCATTATGCCACCGCTTGTTTCGAGGGCATGAAGGTCTACCGGGGATATGATGGGAAGCTCCGCTTATTTCGACCTCACCACAATGTTTCACGGATGCTCGCGTCTGCGACCCGCATCTCCCTCCCAGAGTTCGAACCACAAGCGCTGCTCAAGCTCATTCATAAACTCTGTGCGGTGGACGGACCGAAATGGCTACCGAGAGATCGAGGGGGCTCGTCGCTTTATATCAGACCAACACTTGTAGGGTCCGACCCAAGTCTTGGGTTTCAGGTACCGCAAGAGGCGCTGTTGTTTATTATTATCTCGTATTGGGAGACAAAGGACGTAACGCCTCGTGCACAGCTTACTCCAAAAGACGGGATGCGCCTTCTCGCTAGCCAAGAAGATATGGTTAGGGCATGGCCCGGTGGTACTGGGTCGGCAAAAATTAGCGCAAACTATGGACCTTCATTGCTAGTGCATAGTCAAGCCAGGAGATCAGGGTTCGATCAAGTTCTTTGGTTGTTTGGACCAGAGGGCTATGTAACGGAGGCAGGGTCTTCCAACTTCTTTGTAATCTGGAGAACAGAAAGGGGCAATTTGCAGATGGTTACCGCAGCGTTGGATGAGCATACTATTTTGGCGGGTGTAACCCGGCAAAGCATACTGGAATTGGCCAAAGAAAGATTCTCATATTCTTCGAAGTTTGGAGAAGAGTTCGAATCGCTGGAAGTAGTGGAGACGAAATTCACTATTTTTGACATCATCTCTGCGGCGAAGGATGGAAGGCTCCTTGCTGCATTTGCTGTTGGGACAGCCTGTTTTATCGTGCCCATATCCCACATCAGATACAAATATGAGCAGATTGATATCAATGTTAACTCAATCCCCCATGTTTCAGCCCTACAGAAGTGGATGTCTGATATACTCTATGGAAATGAGCCCAGCGCATGGACTGATGTGATTCAAGAGGAGTGATGGATGTGTTATGGGGTCGTGAAATGTCGACTGTCTTCGTTGCACCGATAAAAATCGAAATACTTACCGCAAGCATATCAAGTTGTAAACGATGCAGAGTTCAAATACATTTTTAAATATGCTTAACATGCTGCTAATGGGCTTTCTATTTACCAAACCTCTTTTTCATTCAATTCTTGGTTATCCGGGATTCCCACAATATAGCTGACGAAAGGCAGACAGCCATTCGGGATTATCAGCAATGGTCTGGTTCCACGAATCTTCACAATCGTAAAGTACACGTCTAGATTCCTGCTGGAAACTTTCGTCTGTGGGGCAGATCCCTTGTTTCATCTGTTGACGTGCGTATCGACTTAGATGTAGAGTGAGGATCTCTGTGAAAGTATTCAAAGGGGTGTTTTGCACCTGATGTTGTTCAGATGATAGCGTTAGACAATCCCTGTTCAGAGGGTGCTTGGCACCAATATCCCAGTCCGCCCGCGTCGAGATCTGAGCAAAATGATCCTTAACATCGGGGTTGGTCGCTGAGAAGGGGACAACACTAGAGGATTCGGGCCCGATAAGATATGGTGGTAAGGCATTGGTAATCTGTGCTGTTATCTCCGGTGAGAACTCATGGTCCCCCCTCCAATCATTCATTGTTAAGTTTTTACGGAAATGGCCGGCAAGATGCTCGACACGTTCCTCCCAGGTACCAATGTGTTGATCACAGAAACCACATCGCGATACAACTGCTGGCATATTTGCTTTCCAGTCGTCGATAAGAGGCATAGTATTAAGACGGTGGGTTAGTCGTAAATGCTGCGTTAGATGATCCTTTCGACGAAAGGCACGATTGCTTTCGAAGCAGGCCTGATAGTTATGCTCGTCAAGATGCTGAGAAGTTGGGTCCAGGGCGTTACAGTAGGCGCAGTGTTGTCTTCCGGTCAGAGGTGAAACTACCGAGCCACCGTGAGGCGTACATACCCAAGACTCAAGATTTAGATGCAGGGATTTCTCATGTCGAACCCAGTCGTATTTGCTTTTGAAACGATCGCAGCAAAAGGTGCAGCAAAATATACGTCGTTGATTGGTTCCTTTGGCTAAATCAGGCTGGTTCCTGCGTGCCCGTCCATAAGCTCGCTTTGTCCGAGGCATTGAGGATTTCGCGATGGGCAACGTTGCCGAGCAGCTAGACCCAGCGGATTGGCGTGAGGAAGCACTTGCACTGCTTGGTGAGCTGGCTATTGATGCTGTTTTACGATAACGGCGAAATGAGTCGTGTTTTCGATCATGATACCTATTCTCATCTCCATAATGGTGTGCAGTTGACTGCGTAGTCGACAGGGGGTCTAGCGCTCTCATAATCGCAGACATTGAGGCTGGCTCGTCCTTAGGTGGAGAATCCTGCCATCGTTGTATCGATTCGGGTACAATCGATTGGTTTGGGATGAATGTCGGGGCAGCTGTTGATCCTGATTTGTAGAGGCGATACCGACTCCGTCGCCGTGGGAGACCAATGAGATCGCTTGGACCGAACGTACGATGTGAATTGTGCAATTGCGCGTTCTGATTCTCAATGACAAGTCCATCTTTCAAATAAGGATGTGACAGATCCTCCATATTTGGCACCCAGGCCGAAGACGCTGGCAGAATCGTTAACGGTAATGACTCTTCCGAAGATTCTCCTCGTGAAACTTTATTGATGTACGCTCCCCCACTGTTCTGAACCAATTTCTCATTATGAACGCTCGGTACAGGCCACGACATCGATAACGCTTCTAGAGAATCACATTGCGCTGACTGGGACGGGTCGAAGAAAGCATCAGCTAGGGCAGACCTGTCAGAGAAGCTCTGGGGATTACAAAGCCCTAGGCTAAGGCTTTCACTGAACTCTGCAGCTTGGAACTCCGAACATGGACTCGAAGAAGACGGGTTGAAACCCGTATTCCACTGAGATGAATCGTGCTGAAATGAAGTGGTCACTGGGACTTCTCGGAATCGTCAGACTAAAATCTTATACAGTAGAGTGGAATTAGGAATTGTTCGCTCGAAAGACCAACCTTGCGTCAAATCCTCAATAGGCCACCAACTGTCGAAATCGACCAGCAACGGTGATTTGGCAGTCTGTCTTTCTGCCTCCTCCATTTACAATTGACCTTCGCAGCGACGTTGATTTTTCGATAGTGATTTTTTTTTCTTGTTATTAGTGATAACAGCTTAATGTCGCTGAGGGGAAGGCAATTTCTCGTATGAAACTCCAATGCGTAGAGAATGATGATGCGTTTTGGAAGAATAATTGCTTTGTCTTGTGGCGGGGAAGGGGGAAGATTTCATGCTAATGGCTAACTAAGAGCTGACCTAAAGAAATCGAGCATCCTATCCTTGTAAAACGAAACCAGCCGCCCTTAACCTTAATAGTGTACAGTAGCCCGCTATCCCCTGGCACCTAATGCCGAAAACGGCTCAACGGACCATAAGGGCTTGGCGCTTGGCGTTCGGCAATAAACATTCCATGTAAATATCTATCTTTCCGGTTCCATAAATTACCTTAAAAAAGCTTGGCGCTCCATATAACGCTAATTTGGTACAGCAGAACCCCCTGTAATGGTAATGTTGAGCCACCGACATATATTGCCAGCGGTAGTGAAGACAGGAAGTATCAAATCACATGTCATATCGATTTGAATAATCTATCTACATATAGTGTCGATATTATCTATTCCTGTATATCGTCTAGTAGACTCCTGATCAGCTTTCCAACCGCAATGCATTTCTCATCTTCGTACTTTCCACATATAACCTGCACTCCAACTGGCATTCCTTCGACCAACTTAAAGTCATCTGTTGAAAGGTGCATGTCAATAAAATAACCTAGCGTGACAACGAGAGAGGGCCATAACTTGGCACGGAAAACTCACATTGTTGTTTGTTAAATTCATCGGACAGATTTCTGCCTTGGTGGTCCAGCCAATCTTGTGGGATCTCTTCATCAGAGCTTTTCGACACTTTGGTGACAGGGACGGTCAGCGCAGGCCAGTCCAGCAAATTAAATATACTTGTGTACCCCACATATTGATTAGACTTAACCCATGTCCACGGTTTGTAGCCGACCCAAGGTGTTACTGGCATTATCAGAGCATCGAAACCCTCATTGTACCACCGAGCTAGATATGTGGCCTCGTAATCAAATTTCTGTGCGTGTAGCTAGCAACGAAATCGTCAATGGATGTGTGCACCTCATATCGTAAGATTCACCCATACCTCATGCGTCTCGGTGGTGGTAAGCAGATGATCTGACGTTCCCACAAACAATCCTTCGATCAATGGCTCACCCGACATGTCGCACATCTTTTTGCAGGCTGCACCACCATCCGACAAAATAGCCTTCCTGAACAGCTCGTACGCATAAGCATGAGATGTGCTATCCCACTCCATCACTAAGTCACAACAGTTAGAACAATTCCTCTGACCTAAAGTTAGAATTTCGCCCAACCTTCGTGACCGTCAGTTCTGAGAGCTTCTACAACCTGCTTTACGGCGCGAGCTATCGGCGGCTGAGGTTTGACCACACCATCATCAATGACATAGCCTATTCTAAGTTTGTGCCTTGCTGGAATCGAGCATCTCTCTGCTCTCCAAGGCAGAGGGGCATTTCGTGGATCAATCTCCCACGGCTTTGCAGAGTGTAAAGCTTCCATATAAAACTCAATACTTGCAAGACTCGTGGTTATGGGCCCCGCAACAGGGAGTACCATATTTTGCTTTGCGCTAGACGAACATTGTCAGTCTCGAATGCCTTTCCATTTCATAAGACGGGACAGTAGTAGGACATTCTAACCCTCCTCGCTCGTGCGGATGTCGAGCCATAGACGGCGAGAGTCCATATAAGCCACACAAGGCAGCTGGAATACGGATAGAGCCCCCGATATCGGTCCCAATTCCTAAGGGGCTACCATGGGCCGAAATTAGAGACGATTCTCCTCCACTACTACCTCCGGAGATGAGATTGCGGTTCAATGTGTTCAGGCATTGCCCGAATACATGGTTGTACGAGTCTGACATCTCCAAGAGGTGGTATCTTAGCATTTTCTAAACAAGTTGGAGCCACACAAAGCATACCATGAGAGACTGAGGTACATTGGTCTTCACGTAAAGGACTGCCCCAAGTTTTCGCAACACAGTAACAGAATTTGCGTCTGCCCCCGCAGGCCTATCGATCAATCCTACCCATCCTTATACTTCAGTCAGCATGTCTGTGACTACACTTCATTGTTTAGAGACCTCTATCTATTTCACTTCGTTATTCAAATAGTGTCTTGCGGGTGCCTACCAATCGTAGTATCTTGCCCTTTCACTTGGATGGAGTCCTTGACGCTCACAGGCAAGCCATGCAATACACCGACCGTCCTACCCGTTGTGCTCAGAATGTGGTCGAGCTTTTCAGCTTCCTTATAAGCTTCTTCGAAGAAAATCTCAGTACAACAACTAGTAAGTTGATGAGCAATCGCCGCTCGTTTGCAAAAAACCTTTGTTACGTAGAGAGCAGTAACCTTTCCTAGTGCAATCTCTTGGAGTAGACTGCCAATGTTGATGACTTCCGTGAGGGCAAGCTCTTCCGGTGACATTAGACCAGAAGTACGTATGAAATTTAGAGCATCTGGGGCTGTATAAGAGGATGATATATCTTTGAGGCGCCATTCTGGTGGTATAGCAAGGATCTGGCGGGCTTTCTTCTCGGCAGCGCGCTCAAGGTAAGTTTTAACCATTTTGATTTCCCGAATATCCCTGGAACCAGGGCCCGATGTTGGATCGTATTGACAACAACAAAAGCTGTCGAATCGATATTTGGGACTCGTTTGATATGAGTAACTCACAATAATTATCACAATTGTTCAAGTAGAGCATGGTGGGTCGAACCCGGGTCTTTCTTGAGGATACGACTGACTCGACACTAGACTATGAAAAGTGGAGTGATGTAACTATACTTTTGCCACTTTTCGTTAGACTTTCCCACGCCCTACGATGTGACTTGCGTGTCTCATGATAGTTGGAACGAGCTATCGTAGTGGCGCTAAGCTTCCCAGCCAGAATTCTCCGCTTGAGTGTGCTGACTAGAACGGCTTCAATCTACGTAATGGCAAGTCGATTGCGGTCGCAGCGTTGGCTCTAAAGATATTCGAATTTTCAGGTGTTATGAAATTAGAATGCCTCGGTCGAAACTATTTGGCTCCAATTTACCTCGGTCTTGCTGACCACTCTATTCTATTTCGCCAAATCATTGCCTACGTTACTTTTGCCTTTGCACCGGGGGCGAACTAAATTTTGGACAACAATTCAATGTTACTTGGTCGTCAATCCAGAACCTTTAAAAGTCGTGTGACAAACATCATACGCAACATGTCACATTTTAGAGTTATTGAGCATGTTGCTCGAGCTCAGCATATTCGGGAATGGCCAAATAGTGTGGAACTTGGGCACGAAGGTTCACTTGTTCTTGTGGCCAAACAATACATTCCAAGGAACAACTCTGAACCAGGCCCAACTGACGTAACCATCGTTGGTGCTCATGCAAATGGATTTCCGAAGGTATAACACCATTGTGGCAGTAGAACTCAGTCTTAATTAGATATAGGAATTATACGAGCCTTTGTGGGACGATCTTTACGAGCAGATGGAATTGAAAGGGAGACGTCTAAGAGGAATATGGATTGCTGATGTTGTCAACCAAGGAGTGAGTGGTGTACATAATGAAATCAGCTTGGGTGACGATCGTACTTCTACGAATTGCGATGGGTGATCTAAAAGACTAATCTTTGCTAGCCAGCTGGTCGGATCATGCGCGAGATCTTTTATCCCTCATCAACCAACACCAAGACCAAATGCCTGCACCTATCATAGGTATCGGACACAGTATGGGGGGTATGCATCTGTGAGTGTTACCGCTTGTTCTAAAAGTTGACCTAGAAGCTGATCAATCCACAGGGCTGACTTATCTCTTCTGCATCCCCGACTTTTTCAGGCCCTGATCCTAATAGACCCAGTGATTCAGCGAGAGAATCCCAGCAAACCCTATGCCCTAGCTTCAGCATACAGACGGGATAAATGGCCTACTAGGGCAGACGCCGCTGAGAAGTTTCGGGCTAGTAACTTCTACCAAAAATGGGATCCTCGTGTTTTAGACAAATGGATAAATTATGGGCTTCGAGAAATACCAACAGAAGTCTATCCTCAGACTTGCAACGATACTGGCACCGCGGTGACTCTAGTAACCTCCAAAGCACAAGAAGCCTTTACTTTCTTGCGGCCGGCTTATGGTGCTGCTGGCACTCCTGAAGGTGATGAATTAAGTTATGAAGATGTACATCTAGACGATATTAAAGATAATTATCCCTTCTACCGACCTGAGCCACCACGGGTATTCCGTCGCCTACCAGAAATCAAGCCGAGCGTCCTCTACATTTTTGGAGAACAGTCAGAACTAGCTTCACCAACGGCACGTCAGGACAAAATGGAGCTTACAGGGTCGGGTGTGGGTGGCAGCGGCGGGAGGCTTCATGACCGAGTAAAACAAACTGTCCTTCCTTGCGGTCATCTCATACCTATGGAGCGCGTTATGGAATGTGCTATATCAAGCGCTAGCTTTATTCACGACGAGTTAACTCGATGGGAGGCAGAGGTTAAAGCTTTAAAGCAGCGGCGGAAACAGAGTCCACGCTCTGAAAGAATCGTTATCTCCGAACGATGGAGAGACAAGCTCGGGGTACCACTGAGCAAGTCTAGAGATGTACTCGGAGCAAAAATTTGAATGTTCAAATAATGGAGAAGTGCAAGGGTGAGAGAGCTATGGAAGGAAATGCAAAATGCCAGTTTTCACGGCAAGTAGATGTTATAGTTTGGTACAATTTGTATGCCTCTCGAGCAGAAACAAGACAGCTACTGTAGCTATCACTGAATCAACCAGCTCATTGATCTCTTGGTCGCGATTTTATGTAGCAGATGACTCAACCCCAGAATGCAATGGCCTGCTTTCCCAACGATGACTGCCCGGCCGTATTCGCATGACACCCATCCTGCACCTCCCCATTATGTAAGATGAACGAACCTACATACGTCACATTCTGAGTAGTATCTTTGCCCGCCTGCTTCGCCAAACTATCCGTTAACTCCGGACCGCTGCTCCCCGCCAGGAAGCACGTCTGCCCAGCATCATACAGCGGTTGGCCCGTGATATAAATCTGCGCACCGGCCACACTATGCTGTCTCGCGTTTGCAATCAGCTGCTTGACCTCAGCATACGTAGCGCCGTTCTGTGCGAAGATGCAAATCTGAACCCAGACTGCGGAAGGCTTGTTGTATTTTGCTGATTGCTGGTCGAACAGTTTCCAGGACGCGGAGTTGGTGTTGGTCCAAGACTGTACGACGGCGCCACCAGTGCCGTAAGGACCCCACATACGCTGGCCATTGTTTGCAATGTAGCCTTGTGCGACGTTCTCGGCCATGGAGCAGCCGATGAAGCCCATTGATCTGGCTGCTAGCGCTGGAGTGCTTTGTGGTGAGGGTGCTGCGAGTATGGTGCTGATGGTAGCCAGCAAGTAGAGAGGCGAGAAAATCATTTTGTATTCTGGTAATTCTGTAAGGAATGTATTCAGTCTCAGTGCTGATATGATTATTCATATCTTTTGTTGAATACATCCTTATATACTTGCCAACGTCATCTAAATTCCAGGATTCCTGTCTCAAAAATGACATCTATATTGAGCCCCTCCTTTTTCGTATCTTGTGACGATTCATTGAATCCGGAAGTGAGTAACGGCAGCTAGGTATTCGCATAACGCAGTGACACTTTGCAATAAATCTTGCGTTGAATCATCTTGTTTAGAAATTTGGGAGTGAAGGACAATGCAGATGAAATATCCAAATTAAAATCTCGGATTTTTACAACCAATAGGATTCCCGCAAGATCCGGATGCGAAAAACGGCAACGCCTTTCTAGTAAGAACAGCAAAAGTGAAAGCCGTGTTGTCTTCCCGGCCAGACCAGCGGAGAGGGTTAGCGTCAAGCTATGCGGTACGGAAGGGTGGCTGTTCAACGACCCGGCCGGATAATCTTAATTGTCTTAGCCGGAAAATTCCTATTCCCCAATGTTGTTTGTTCACCACAGATACTCCCCGCACGGCCAAATCGCGCCTATATAGAATGCTTTCTAACTTGAATATGCTTGCGGAAGGGGCCGTCAGGAGGCCTGGGTCACACATCATTCTTTCTTACTCCGCCAATGTCAAGAGTGCCAGTCATCAAGCAATTGTGTCCTGTTAGGGATGTTTCCTCGGAGGATGTTGGGATAGTTTCCGCCACACAAAACCTAATCTCATCGGTCTATGTTCGACTCTCCGAATCATGATGAGGATGATGTCCGTGTAGCATTTCGGTGGTCACCAACAACCCTAGATGGTGCTATACTAGTTTATCTATTCCAGCTATACTTTGCCTCGGTCCGTCTTTAAAAGAGCCATTTCGATGCTTCTCACAGTTTTCCTATCAAGTATAGCGCGAGAACAACCAATTGATTACCCTACTCTGCAGATATTGTTTTGGAGAGACAGAGCTCATGTACACATACCAGAATCCAATTTACCTGTGTAAGGAAAGAGGGCCAATCTATTGAAAAACGCATTTATAAAGAGGCTGATACCTAAATGGGCCTGACGGCCTCTGATGAATTTGGCCATAAGAACGGTAACGCATGCAATAGTATGATGACTTCTTGCGTCAGGAACTCCGACTAAATGATAAATTGCCTATAGGGATAGAATCATATTCAACAAGCCAGATACGTGCCGTTGCTGACTCTCCTTGCTGAGCATCATAATATAAGTTACGAGAGGTCGGCCTACTGCTGATCATAAATTCCTGCAAATATGCGGCCGAATCGGCGTATTTCTGTTCCCTCGTACGGCCGCTTGTCCCTGAGTGAGGGAAGGAGGAATCGCCCAGTGTCAGTCCGTTACTATAATGACAGCCTGAAAGCCTTAATCCACGAGACGCCTGGGTATCCATTATTGGTAATAGGGGCATAGTTATCTACTGCTATATCAACTCTGTAACGATTGAGACAGTCCTTAACCTGTGGCCACAGATTTAAAGCATGCAAATAGTTGAGCGATATTTTCGGATGCTCGTGCACAAAACTTCAAGTTATTTTGAATAAGACAAATTCAGATGCGATAAGTTAATTAGGCTACTTTTACTTAATATTGCTAGAGTTAGAGCTTTGCGAACATTCTTAAGACTTAGGCAAAGCGTTGTATCAAGTAAGATGGGAGATAAATAACCCGCACAAAGCAGCAAGCAACACCTCTAGATTTACTTACCACTATAATGGTGTGAAAAACTAACCCTAACCCTAACCCTTATTTTTTTTCCGTAAATTTATTCCATACCCGGGGTTTTTAACTAGTTTGCCAAATCCTGCCTATTACAGTTAGAATAAGTTAAAGTACTTCGATTCTATACTACAGACTGTTTATAGTAGTTGCACTATCTTTAAAATAATATCGTTAATTTGGTAATTTCTTAAAATACCATCAAAGTGGTATTTGAGTCCTATTCCAAATCAAGGCATTGTAATCTGGGGTTTTGGGCAAAAAATGATGGTGTTCTAGTCATTTGCCGTTATTAAAATTATAGTGAGTCCTACCTTCCGTTGGCTAATGTAGCAAACATAAGTCGAACCTGTACCGCGAGAGCTCTATTTGCGGCTTCGCTCATAGACAACCCCTACTCCCAAACTGGGAACTATGTATAAATCAAGAAGACGAACATGAAAGTGGTTTACAGGTTGCGATGATGAGAGATATTTGCAAACATGCTACCCAAGCAATCACGTACTTCAGCCCAACGAGGAAAATGACCAGGACTCAACCAACCCGATCATGTAGTTGCACAAATATTTTGAACTAAATTATGAGCAACACATCAGTAGAATACAGGTCTTCAGACATGAAGATACAAACTATCCTAATCTAGAATATCCTAAAGTCTATAGACGGTAATCACCCGGTTGGTCTGGACTGTGGGATATGCCATTTGAACGTTGGATCTTACGGTTATAAGTGGTTCAAGAAAGCCTGTTTTAAATGCAGATACCCTCATGCTTCATGGAAGCCAAATATTGCCCTAGATTCCTGTTGCAATAGCCCTGCTCCTTTGAGGCGGCCTTTTCGATGGAAATATTTGGCCACTTTTCGCAAGAGAGTGGATACTCTCACAGCCCTGATATCGTCTAAATTGGAACAAAGTTCTGTGGTATAAGTCCAACGCAATAACACTCTTTCCTCGCCAACAACATTTCTTATCAATCACTCGGGCACGACCCCCGAAATCATATCTTCACATTGCTCTCAATTTTGAACGATGCTGAGAAACCTGGCATTAATCTCGATTATCAGAAATCCGCCGCATAGGTATATGTTAATACAACGAGGAAGATATCATAATTAACGAAGCCGCCCGCTCTATTGGACCATGTGAGCA
Organism: Bisporella sp. PMI_857; assembly: GCA_021307315.1. NCBI lineage: Eukaryota > Fungi > Ascomycota > Leotiomycetes > Helotiales > Helotiaceae > Bisporella > Bisporella sp. PMI_857. The sequence continues at coordinate 32,079 of JAJSPD010000137.1, read as the reverse complement.
CTCCTGGATAAACGATTCTACGGCGGATATCTATCTTGAGGTTACTAATAATCTAAGAGGAGATTGCGCTACGGTTTGAATGGAATGATACAGTACTTACACTTATTGGTCAGAGTGTTGACCGGACATCATTTGCAACGCCAGCAGTTCGTCATCAATCCTCTAGATTTCTCAATAAGATGAATGTGGGATGGCCCTAATGCCGGTATTGATGCCTTTTAAGCTTGATATAGACTCTTGAACGCACCGAAATCAGCCTTGAAAGTGTCAGCGACCTTGCAAGTGTAACACTTGCCAATAGCGCTTGGAAAAATGACAATATTTGAGCGTAATTAGTAGTTTAGCAATTAAATTTACTCAAAATTTTTCATTAGACCTTCCCCAACTTTGAATGTCGCCGAAGATGTGGCTGAGAAAATACTCGATGTGTTGGAGTCCAAAGCTGATCATTCGTCCCTCATTGATTTTAGATGAAGGTGTAAACACGAAAATGTGAAATCACAGGTTATTATGCACGCCCCCTGTTACTGAATGCAATTCAATGTCAAGGTTTCACTGAGTCTACTGAGCTGCAACCAGTCACCCTCTTACCATATTATTATGAATCTACAGCAACGGCATCGCTATTTCCCTCTTTATTCCACACTGCCCACTCTGAGTATGAATACAAGGGCCTTTGCCTCAGCGTACCCGAATTTGGTACATTCGACGTCTTCCACGTTGTCGCCACTATCTGATCCATAACTTTCCCCTTCTCTACCCAATCCATCGGTGCAAAGGGAGCGTCATGCTTTGCATCTTGAAACCAGGTACAGAGCGTAAGCCGGTTCCGAGAGTGTGCGCCTGATTCGGCCCTGAAAAGTACCACAGTGCATCAACAACGGTCTGAGCGCAGTGCTGCATGCCCGGCCCGAGGAAGAAACGGAAGAAGCTTTTATCATAGCCAATTCCACCTATGGCAGCGGCTACCTGCTCATAAAAGAAGTTGGAACTGTCTGTCGAGATTAGCCTGTCTGCCGTCTGGGACATAATATCTTGCCACCGCGGCGGGCTCGGCCTGACAGATTATAATTGTCTGAGATACAGTTGCCTGATCAAGGTGCCTCACAATCTCAATTATGCTGCCGTTGTACTGGGTCTAGGGCCAGTCTAGACCGAAGCCCAGGAAGAACTGGTTGTACATGTACCCAAGTGGGCTGTGCGTGGAGTTAAATTTGCAGAGTTTTGGCGTACGGATAATCCCATCAAGAGCCTCGTCCGCTCCATCACATTGCTTGAGGACCCCAGTAGCAATGATAGGACAGGGTGAAGGTGATATGATTTGGGGCATCTGTCGGTAAATTCGATTGACGCAGCCTAGTGGTCCAGGGTTGCAAAGAAGAAGTCCACCAAGCTGGCGCTCCTCCTATAAGGCCATCAAAGTCTTCGGGATATAGGCTTGCCTCTCTCAGCCCCCTACGGGCCATCTGTTGAGCCGAGTAATACGAATATCTGATGGGCAAACTGTAATATCCTGTGAAAACTTTCTTCGCTACTATTACCGAGACATGCATGGCGTGGAAGCCAAAGTCCTTCTGGTCGGTTTAGAGCCAAGGAGAGATCAATGGTGGTTGAGTTGTGTCCAGTGTCAGTTGACACGACGGTGAAGCCATTCTAGACTCCAGCACCCATGTCAAACCATTTGATCCCTGCCAGTTTTAAACCTTAAATACGCGAGTACGAGAACGAGCCCAATAAAAGTTGAGAATGGTCCACTTTACCCTATTTAGACCTAGAACTATCGGGATATTAAAGGGGCCAAAATGATATGCGCCAAGAATGGGGACGTTGTCCGAACGAATCTGTCGAAGCAGGAATTTCCGGCTTGTGATATTGGAGCCTTGTCATGGAAATTTAGTGACTAACTACATGAAAGAGGATATAAATTTAGCGTCTAAGGTTACGTGTAAACATAAAACTAAGGGCATTGAAATCGGGGCTATTTCTATTCGAGATTTCCAATCCACTAGGAAATGAAGTTCATAGGGTCCTCACCTCCCCTTCAACAGAATCTTCACTCTCAATTGTAAGTAAGATTGCCCCGATAAAACTATTGGCGAGGCACTTTTGCATTTGTATGAAGATTATGCACGAGAGGAAATACTTATGACTGAATTATGATTCGCCTAAAAGATTTATAACAGCGGGCACGGCTGACAGCGATTAACACATCTTCGTATCATTACCATTATTAATAAAGTTATAGCCAAATAACTATGCTTGGAGTAGCCTAGACTAGCCACAGTAATGTAGCAAGGCAATGATGACGCAATCGAAGTCACTACGGGCGGATCTAGGAGATCCTAAACAGAATCAGAGGAGGAGATGTTGAAATATTGGGACTTGCTTCAGGAGGCATAATAAGAATTGATTCTCTTGAATAAAAATAGAAAACACACACACACATTTATATATACATCTAAGGCATTGAGAAAAACATATAGTGTTAATATACTACGTAGAAAGCAGTAGCTAGCAGTTTAATACCGAAGTACCTCAGTTCATCAAGAGAGTGGCAGTCCTTGTCCATACTTCCATCTTGTTTCCAATCGAAGTTGCGATTATTAGCTGTATCAATTATTATTGTCGCCCTTCACTTAAACGTGTTTATCAGCTACCATTTCCTTGGACGAATAGCTATTAACTTACGTAAGAAGCATTAATCTGCTTAAAATCAGCTACCCTCACCAACGGCATTCTTGGTGCTATAAGCATTAGCGTACCTAAAGGAACGACTGAGGCTAACTGTTTTAACACCAAACGTTAGTAGTCCAAGATCATTGCTTTTATAACACTATCAGATGTATGCTTTAATCGGCAAACTAAAAAATATGTAAAGTGTTACGCAAATGCTTAGGCGTCTCCCAGGGGCCAAGAACCCCGGAAGGATTGAGTTCCCAGGGAGACGATCTCCCATGTTCCAATGGGACTATAGGGTGTTGTCATTTACTAACACGGATGTTATCTGAGGTAATCGAAAACCAAGTTAATTAAAAGCAAGAAAGGAGGTCGTACCGTGATGAGCTGTGAAGGACCTCGGACCTTGGGGACTTTCGGGTCTCAGTGATCTAATACCACAAATGTCTATATAAGTAGACACTCAACCTCTAGGCAGGAGCTTCGTGATCAACTTAAATAGCATCCTGATACTTGTTATTGGGAGTTACTTACAGTGATACGTGATACACCTACTTCCGTTTACCCTGCTATAACCTTAGTGATTCTTCCATCAAGAATTGCCTTAGCCGTAACTCAAAGTTTGTGCGTAAATCTTTAATGAAATTTCACAAAGTGGTTAGAGAGAAGAGTGGGACTAATAGTTTGGACGATTTTGGGTATTATTGGTAGCGAAGTCATGTTTTGAAGTGCTTGTAGCAGGGCCAAGTAAAGCAGAAATTCACAGGTTTCCTGCTTGTCTGCCAGTCATATAGCATATAGCGTGATGTATGTACAATCCGCTATAGAGTCTACGGTAAGGCCGATGGCATTTCTTGTTAAGCCAGCCTGTTTTCTTGTGAGTCAAGGTGTCATCACTACATACCAGCAGATATTTTTACCTACTGAAAGTTGCCTAGGTGTTGTTAGCGGTTTAAAGGCGGAATTTCTTTTATTGTAAAAGTTGTAGTTTAAGAAGGCTAAAGATCCAACGAGGCAAATTATTGTTGAGTTTGAATACTATGTAAAGAATGGTTTCTTTATAGGCAGCCTGAATAAGTTTACTCTTTCTTTTAACGTGTGCCGACCTGGTGTTAGCATAAGCTCCATAGTGGAACGGAAAATACATTACGAAGTTACAACCCATTAGTTTGATACGCATATATGTCTACTCCTTGCACTAATACGTACTCTATCGACGTATTCCTTGGCTTTTTAAAGGCCGCTCGCGGATAATTATTTATTTGACGCTCGTGCTTGGCGTGCTTGGCCGAGTATGCCAAGATAGTGTCTAAGCCATGAAGGCTGTGTCGGAAAATGGTGTCTCCGGGGCCGCTTCACTTGGCGGTTCTCACCTTTAAGATTCCACTATGCCAGACGTCAAGCTTAATCTTAAGTACTTTACAACGTTTGCCATTCGAACAAGTATGGCACCGAGACGTATACATACAAAATCACGCTTTGGATGCGACCAATGCAAGACACGGCGCGTTAAGTGCGATGAAAGAGTACCAACCTGTACAAATTGTACCACTAGGCAAGCAGAATGTCATTACTCGCGACCGGCTCGACCACGAAGCTCTCGTTCTGGTATGAGCTCCAAATCTAATACGCAGGGTCCTGCATCTGTTGGATCCAGCTCACCCACGGTTTATTCCACCACAAATTCACCCAGAATTAGCTCGGATGCGCACCAATGCCTTTACGTAGGGATGAGTTTCAACAACACGCCTTTTTGCTCATCATCACGACAAAAAGACCTTGAACTAATGCACTATTGGTTCACGAATACATGCTACAGTTTCACAACTGCTCACGCTGATTTATTTCGAGGCCATGTTGTGAAAGAAGCACTTAAGCACGAATATCTCGCAGATTTTATTTTTGCACTTACGTCTCTCCATATCGCGAGCGAGACTAGCGATCCAGTTTCTGCAGCCTCTTATGTCAGTGTGGCACTACAGTACCAAAACAATGCGGTTTCTACTTTTCACGCTGCTTTACACAACGTGACGCAGTCGAATTGTGATGCCATTTTCGTGTCTTCGATATTGACTATGGTATGCTCAATCGTTTCTCCTCTTCTCCCTACTGGAGACAACGATGCAGCAAAGTCGTTAACAGAAAGCATTTTACTTCTGTATGACTTTCTTGGTGGCATCAACTCTGTTGTCAATATAAGCCGCCACTGGCTTAAAAGTGGGCCCTGTAAAGCAATCTTCAGTTCCCATCGAACATTTAAGCCTCTGGGAGAGGATGAGATAATGCTCCCAATCAGGCGGCTTAGGAGATTAAATAACGCGGCTACTGGCGCCATCAATTCTCTACACGAGACCTACGAACATGCTATAGCACAACTCGAAATATGCTTCGCAGAAAGTCCAACCACGGCAGTACCGTGGCTGGCTATGGCAGGAAAGGATTTTGCGAACGAACTACAAAAAAGAGAGCCGATGGCGTTGATGATTTTTATCCACTGGGGTGTCCTTCTTGATAAATTGGATGAGATGTGGTGGGCGAAATTTTCGGGTAAGAAGCTTGTGGAAGAGCTGTGTTGGAGCTTTGATGGATACGGAAACGAGTGGGACGAGGCTACGAAATGGGCGAAGATGAAGGTTGGATTGTAAAAATATATTCTTTTAAAAGGCCATTGAATGCGCTACAAGCGGAGCTTGTTTTGGTCCGCAAATCTCTGTATATTTCCTCATCGGACTGATATCGCCAAGCTTGAATACCCAGTGTCGATTGCCTACAGTGTCGGAACGCCTATCACGTAGCAAAAGGCGTAGTAGCTATTGACTACGCTCTTGCTGGTGTGATTGTGGTTCTGTTGTCTGTTGATTGATTGTTCTAAGCTACGGTATCGCGAGGTTGTAGGTCCTGAAAGGACCCACAACTTCGTGTTTACGTGATTCTATTTACATGCGTTCCAACACCCAGACTCTCCAGATTAAGGTCAACTATCCATCAAACTAGCCTCCAGTCTCAAACTCAACTCGCCTATGCCTGTGTAGGAGGAATGGTAGACTAGGATTGGGAGCAAGTGATGTAATATTTTGCATGAAATCGTAGACGAGACTAGGATGCTTCATAGATCATCTCATTTATTCATGTTCCACACTGGCGGATAACTTTTGTTCAGCCGACTACTAAACGTACCTCAGTTCCCACGCCTAATCAACTTCCCAAGAAATTTCCGTAGCATCGACTCTAATCACAGGCGCCAAAACTAGATTACCGGTCTCAACCAGCACCTACTGCAGGTTCTGGCGTGCTACATCCGTGTGCAAATAATTTGTCTTGATACGGTGGTATACTAGTTGCAGCATTGAACAAAAAGCGGCTTTGCGTCCTTGGCCTATTTTTCTTAACCGTAAGTAGCGCCAACATATTCATAACGCCAATTGTCGCAGAAGTTAATTTTGGCCAGGCTTACGACACTCGCGCATAGCGGTTTCGAGCGAATCGATCCAGTTTGTGGGAGCTTCACCAGGCTTATAATATGTGATACCCAAATTGGAAACACACTTAAAAGTAGACTTATGAGTCGGATCTAGGTGCGTTCTCGCCCCGCATCATGGCAAATGTTGTGGGCCATGTGGCGAACACCTAACCGAGTTGATTGTACAGTACAAACTTCGCGCCAGAGAGATGATTCAAACATCTCGATCCTCATTCTCAAATGTTTTGTCGGCAGAAAGTGCCTTCTACTCTGGGAATGGATTCCTGGAGAAGTCTGTTTCGAGTCCTTTGTGGAGATAATTACTCATACTCCCATAGTTTTGAGGATCATACCGTGAATCTGAATCGTGGATTTTGCTCACCCCTTTCGGCAATTTCTTCCTTACTCTTTCCTTGTATTCTCCATTCTTGCTTGCCAGCGTTTCTAGATGCGTTTTGCCTCCGATAATATATATGCACTAAGAAATAAATGCTTATCGCTAGCCCTAGAAGCCCAATCGTGCTAGCGTAGCTAGTACGATATCCTGGGGCCTGGGAGCTTGCGTAGAGAAATGGTGCCGCGATTCCAGCAGAATTACACACCATGATTTGAACATCATTGGCGAGTGCTCTCTTAGCATAACAAGGTTGATTAGATACTACCCACGTGATTGGGATACCGACAGCAGTTAAGACACCGGCGCTACATCGAGCGATCAAGTTCAATTGTACTCGGACTCTGTCTCAGCAGGAGGGGGATAATATTCTCTCATCCCGGTTGACTCTTTAATCCTGCCTATGTCAAGTAACTGTAATGGAGGCCCGGAGATTGAATGTCCATGAACGCTCTCGCGATAAGATTTATGCACTCAGCCAGAGATCATATCTCACAAGCAGCTTGTGGAGCAACAGGATCTGGTAGTCTGAGATATGATCAAGTTGCCAAATTCATATTCGTGGGGTTATTTAATCTGCCTTGTGGAAATTTATCTCAATCATGCTACTAGGAATGCTCGTTGGAGAAAATGATACACTGCTCAGAAGCGTAGCAGGATTAGGAAATACCACGCTTGGACGCTATCTTGGCTAAGGAAGCCCCAGATCGCACTCATTATCCATACCAACAGTGTCTATCATTCAAGGAGTAATATCGGATGGATGATAAATTATTTCAGGTGATAGAATGAGTTTGAATTCAGTGCCACAACCCTACTTTTATGCTCTAGATAAATATTACTTGACATTTCCTCTCCCCTCCAGTTGATCAAATACGCGCCTAGAATCCTCATCTACAAAGCTCGGAAACTTTGGCTTGATCAGTCCTTGGCCTCTGGCATAATTTGGACCGATCTCAAAACATTCCCCACTAGTTCCATCGCTTCCTAATAGCATTCCACATACTTCTAGTACACCTTCCATTGGAGTCAGAAGATGCTCCTTTTCCAATTTGGAATAGAAGGCATTTGAAGAAAAGCTGGTGCGGACCACATTTGGACAGAAGGCGTTCATGGTGATGTTTTCCAGAGGGAGCTGCTTTCCGTATGATCGTACCAGACCTGTAATGGCGAACTTTGATGTTGTGTAGATTGGTAGGCTGGAGCAACAGTAGATGCCACACACGGAACCAGCACAGAGGACTTTGGAGGTATTTGTGTTAGTCTAATATGAGTACAGATACGAATCCTCAGCACTTACTTTTCCCTTTGTAACCACTTGGTCCTAACTCTTGCCGTCTAAATTGCTGTACAGCTAGGGAAACAGTATAAATAAGGCCGGCGATGTTCACGTCCAAAACACGGAGATCTGGCCGAGAATAATTCGGCCCAAATTGCGCCATCACCGTCGGAGGTAGCCATGTTCTCTCTCCAATGCCAGCAACAGGGTATACATAGTCAATGCGACCAAACTCAGCTACTGCTTTGCTAAAGACCTTGACTTGAGATTCCCAGCTTGTCACATCCATAACGCCACAGGAAGCACCGAGTTCCTTTGCCGTAGACTCTAGCAATACCTCATTTAAATCAGCAATAAAAATTTTGAGCCCTTTATCGGTGAGGAACTTTGCAATTTGGTAGCCAATTCCAGAAGCACCGCCCGTAATAAACACGTATTCCTGATGCATGATGAATAGACTTGCATTGCCAGCATTAAGTTATCTGTTCCCTTTAAACTAGGGGAAAAGATACTGCATCCCACTTCCTGTAATAACCAAAACTTTGTCCAAAGCCAATCATGATCTCAATTTGGTAAAATACATCTTTGCTTTCTCCGCGGGCTGGATGAATTATTTCGATGCCCTATTCGCCGCTTTCTTGAATGCAAAGGTCGCCAGCAGGCGGGAGAAGACCGTGGATACCCTTGGACGGAGAAACATCCCCCGCTTCCAAGTATACTGTGTTGAAAGGTCCACTTATCAACTTTGTGGAGAACATACTATTTAACGTCACCATATTTGAATTACACTAATTTCCATGACTAAGACATAAATACTTATACACATATAATTCAACGACTTGGGCTAGCATAGAATCTCTCATTGATATTTCTAGTTTTCGCTCACTAGGTGATACCGTCATGGGTGAGTTTAGTGCCAGCGGACATGGCGCTCGATCCATTGGAAGCAACGGCCCAGGGCCGCATCCCAACTCATCATCCCGACCCGTACACTACAGTGAATGGTCGCAGCCATTGGTGAGCGGTTACGGATGCTCGCCTCATACTTTGGGTGAGCAATGGCCGGGGTACAATGGGAAACCTTTCAAAGTGATTATGATGGGAGCTGGTGCCGCAGGAATTGACTTCCTGCATCACTCACTGAAGGCATTGTCTGATTTAAACGTTGAAGTCAAATGCTTTGAAAAAAATTCCGATGTTGGGGGGACATGGTACGAAAACAGATACCCCGGTTGCGCATGCGATGGGCCTAGTGCGAGTTATCAATTCGCATGGAGACCTAATCCGGATTGGTCACACTTCTACAGTGGTTCTAAGGAGATATGGCAGTACATGAAGAGTATTGCTGTCGACGAAGGATTTATGGATTATATTCAATTGAATACAGAAGTGAAAAAGGCGTTGTGGAATGATGATAGCTCGACATGGACGTTAACTCTAGCTAAAACTGATGGCTCTGAAGTATGGGACGAAGATTGCAACGTCTTCCTAAATGGAACAGGGTTCTTGAAGTAAGGCCATTGTCCTGGTAATTGCCATACATAGATTGACAGTCCTTCAGTGCTTGGAGGTGGCCCGACATTCCAGGATTGGACACATTTCACGGCCGCCTTTTTCACACAGCGCGATTCGACGAAAATTATGATCTGACGGGAAAGCGAGTCGCAGTAATAGGTTCAGGGAGCTCCGGTGTTCAAGTGGTTGCGTCAATCTACCCTCTGGTCTCACATTTATATACCTGGGTCAGAAGTCCTACCTGGATCACTGCTGGATTTGCACAGAAATATGCTGGGAAGGGTGGCGCTAACTTTGAGTGTGAGTAACCATATATTGGGCCTGTAGACGCTTATTGAGGACGAGATCGTCTAGATGGGGCAGAAGAGAAGGCAAAGTGGCGAAAAGATCCAGAGAAGTACCGAAAGTATAGAAAAACGATCGAGGCCGAACTGAATCAGCGATATAAGGCGGTGCTCAGAAACAGTGCCGAATCTCAAGAGGCTAATGAGGTGAGTTTCACGTTACACTGACTGAACATAACATTTGGATTCTTTATGAAGCTAACCTCGGAACTAGTTCTCTTACAACGAAATGCGTACCAAGCTGGGACACGATCTGAGACTCGTGGACAAAGTCATCCCGAAGACGTTTAATGTGGGCTGCCGCCGACCGACTCCTGGGAACGGGTATTTGGAAGCCCTTGCTGGTGAAAAATCTACTGTTTTTACAGAGACAATTTCCAGGATAACCCCTTCTGGTTTCATTGACCACAAAGGCATTGAGTACGAATGTGATGTTATCATCTGCGCAACAGGGTTTGATACCTCCTACCGACCACGTTTCCCAGTATTAGGTCTGAACGATGCCATCTTGTCCGAACAGTGGAAGGAAGTTCCTGAGTCATATCTAGGAATAGCCGCCCTAAATATGCCAAATTACTTTATGTTTACTGGACCCTTTACTCCTGTGGCTCAGGGATCGATTTTGCCGCTGCACAGTGCTTTGTCGAATTACTTCGTCAAAGTTATACGTAAAATGGTTGTGCAGCATATCCGCCAGATGACGCCCAAAAAGCAGTCGATTGATGATTTTATGGAGCATTGTCGTGCATATCTCCCACGCACTTGCTGGGCAGATCCATGCCCTAGTTGGTTCAAACAGGGTCGTGTTGATGGTCCTGTTGTCATGTGGCCAGGGTCGCGAATCTCATTCATCGAGACTGTTCGGGAACCACAATGGGAAGACTATGACATTCAGTATCAGTCTCAGAATCGATTCTCCTTCTTGGGCAATGGCTTTCACTTGAGTGAGTTTGATCCAAATGGTGACATAACTGCCTACCTGAATTGCGAGATCGAGACCGCGCCTCCACGAGAGAGATTAAGGCATATGATGGAAGAGACAAGGGGTGCGTATTATTAGCTAGAAGCGTAGGGGCATTCATGAGCGTTCTGATAGCCAGCATAATAGCTCTCCTGTAGGCAATATTCTCATCGTTCTACATTCGGTCCGATACCGCTTATCGCACATCTGTCCCATGTCCAGCTAGGCTATGTGATAGCATTCTTCAGTCGGCAGTGATCGGAAGTCGGAGAGGTAAGCGGAGGTCGAAAAATGACGTATGAACTAGGCTCAATCAAATCCATACTCTGTGGAATAATTGGCACGAGATTAGTCATTATAAAAAGAGTAGCCCCCCGTCAAATGTCCGATATATATCTATCCGCATGGTTTCTTCATTTTAGCCCCGCTTTCCTCTCGATCTTGTTTCATTTCCCCGCAGACCAGAACAGGACGCCTCAAAATTCTAAACTGAACATTCTTCTATCACGTATTACTTAGTGCAGATGAGAGCGGCCCCCTTTCCCGCCATATTCTTCACATTCGCATTGTCCCTATCGCGCAATTATCATGGGCCGTACAACGACGCAGGACCATCCCAAATCACTTGCAAAGGCGTGCGTCTTCTGTCGATCTCGGAAGATCCGCTGTGATACAGCACGTCCTCAATGTGCCAAGTGCGCCGCCCAGAATATAAATTGTATTTATCGATTAGAGCTGCCCTCAAAAAGGTATGTTATCGAACAAATGTCCGTAGAAGTCTCATAGCGATTCAAGATTGACAACAAGGTCTAGACCGACTCTGGCTGAGATCCAAGAACTTAAGAAGCAACGCTCTACTTTGGAGTCCTTCATTATCAAGCTTCAAAACTCACCTGCGGACCTTCGAGAAAAGCTCTTAGTTGCAATCCAAGTTCGAAATAGTCGCCTTCAGCTTCCGGAAGACGACAATGATCTGGCGTGCTATCGGGGTCAACCGCAACCATCTTCGCCATCAATACCAAAGACCTCAGCAGCCAATGCAACCCTTCGTAGTCGCTGTGGTAGTCCCGAGAGTCTAGCTGCTTCTTCAGATGAGGAATGCGATATCAGTCCATTCATTTCTTTAGATGAAGCTGGAAAACCCAGCAGCTTTGGGCCCTCGTCCGCCCTTCATTGTCCCGACACAGATGTCAATAAATCTACGCAGTCAGAAGCCTCCCTGGAAAGAGAAAATGTGAGGAACTCTTTGATCGCTAAGGCAGCCTTGCAGAGGCAAAGCGAGCGCCACCTTGCCTTCATGCCTGATGTTCATGGGGTTCCCACTGAGCTTGCAATGCACTTACTTGATCTTCACTGGAGTAGACAACACCATACTTTCCTGCTGACTTATAGACCCGCCATAATGCGAGATCTCATGTGTAATGGTCCTAATTGTTCCAAGTTCTTGCTGTACGCAATATTTGCTTCTTCGAGCAAATTCTCTGGTCGGATAGAAGTTCGAGACGATCCTGTTGATCCGAAGTCAGCAGGTCGTTGGTTCTTCCAGCAGTGTGACGAACAACTTGCGCAGGATTTGCTACTGATATATCCCACGGTGCCCACGGTTGTGGGACTTTTACTACTCGGATCCACCTACAATGCACGGGGCGAGACCTCGAAGGGATGGTTGTATACGGGATATGCACTTAGAATGGTATACGACCTTGGACTACACCTTGATCCCAAAGGCACAAGTAATTCTCCAGAGGGCGTGGAACTTCGTCGTCGAGTATTCTGGGGCGCTTTCGTTTGTGATAAGCTCCAGAGCCTTTATCTTGGTCGCCCAGTAGCGATCAACTTGCATGACTCGCATGTTTCGCGAGACTTCATGGACACATTCGAAGACCAGGAGCTCTATCTGCCTTATATCGACCCTCAGTCTCCCAATACCGCATACAATGCCGGCCATTGCAGGCCTTCACCTATTTATTCAGTCGCAACCTTCCAACAGCTTTGCTTACTCTCGAGGATCATGAACAAGATCATTGCAACGTTTTATGTTGTTGGTGCAACACCACGCAACGGTCAAATTAGTCTACAACTTGTCGACAATGCCCTTCAAACTTGGCAAGAGAACTTGCCTGAATATCTTGCGTATGAGTTGTCGCAGGATGAATTCGATCCTACACCATACCCTGCCCCCAACGTAATGAACCTACATGGCATCTATCATTCTCTAATAATTTTACTACACCGACCATTCATATCCGATGGGCACCTACGTTCTACTGCCACTCCTTCATTATCATGGGGCCGCTGCACGTCCGCTGCAAGAAGTATCACGAAAATCGCTCTAGCATGGAAGAATGCTTATGGCCTTATAGGGGCACCATATTTACTGAGTTATGTGATATATGTCGCAAGCACGATTCATGTCAGGAATGCCGCTGGCGAGGCAAGTAGTGGTCAATCTGGAGAGTATTCATCCCTCCTTGCAGCTAGCTTGGGTTGTCTCGACGAACTATGTCTAGCTAATCCAGGTGTTTCTAAGCCTTTAAAAATCATCCGAGGACTGATAGACGCACGTAAAATTGACTTAAGTTTGGGTAAGGAAGTAATTAAAGTCTGGAGCAATTCCAAATGCTAACACTAAATAAGCGGAGGTCAATGAACCTAACTACTCGCCATCCTCGTTCGATTTTGATGCAATCTTTAGTATGTTTCCTACCAAAAATACTTCAATTATGAATATGCAATCTGTCACAACAGCAGAAATGGTTTCAGATCTGCCCGATGACCCATTATATGGATTGATGAACATGCCCGCAATGTCCTTTTCGGATATGTCTCTTCCAAATTTGGATGAAGTAGGATTGCAATGATTACTAACGACACCTGATACTGGAGAATAACGACCTCTACGAGCCAGCTAAGGATGTAAAGAAGCGGCTACGAAAATGGGACCATTTCACTCACGCTCAATTACAATCCATTGTGCGTGACAAAGCCTAGTGAGCCATTGACTTGGCTTAAGTCGCTTGTAACTAGGCTTGAGATAATTTGCGGAGGATTAGCTTACGGGGAAGTCTTGGCTAGCTCTTACGGACTCCCAACCTCCGCAAGCTATGCTGCTGGGATAAGAACCTTTGCCCTTCGGCTACGGAGCTCCGTTAATGGGTAGGAGGAATTAAGCAAGATCTAGTCAATTGCACTCCTATGTTTGTGATTTTAGCGTATGGCGAGTGTGCAAATGGTAGTGGCTGAACCTCCGCTTCCAGCCCTGGTTACATCGCCCTTGGTTTAGTTCTTCTTTGGTTGGTTGTGCAGCAAGTTAATTTTTATATTTGTGTCAGAATTCTCTCATTTTCACTTCCCCTCGCTGTCACACTTCCATATTTACCATACAACATTGTGCTTTGGTTAGTCCTATCAGTATACATATCATTCAAGATGACGATACCAAGAGAATGCGACGTCCTTATCGTTGGAAGCGGTAATGCAGGGTTTTCGGCAGCTATTTCTGCCGCCCAGAATGGAGCTAAGAGAGTCCTACTCATCGACAGCTGCCCTGAGTCCTGGGCTGGTGGCAACAGTTATTTCACAGCTGGAGCATATCGGATTGTACACCAAGGTCTCTCGGACCTACTACCGATTGTGAATAATGTGGACGACAAGCTTTCACAAAAGATCGATCTAGACCCTTATTCTGAGGACGATTTTGCAAATGACATGCGGCGTGTGTGTATGGGACGATCTGACCCGAAGCTCTGCAAGACATTAGTGCAAGATTCCAACTCGGCTATAAAATGGCTAGCACAAAATGGAATACGATTTCAACTCTCATTCGATCGTCAAGCGTATCAAGTTGATGGTCGGTTCAAGTTTTGGGGAGGACTATCTTTGAAAACAGAGGACGGTGGTAAAGGTCTTATTGTAGACCACATGAATATTGCCAAGCGACATAAAGTGGACATACGGTGGGAGACGCCACTAGTAAGTATATCAGTAGATCCAGGGATAAGTGGGACCATCTCCGCAACAGTGCAACACAAAGGACACAACATTGTCATCACAGCGGGCGCTCTCATCCTCGCAGGCGGAGGGTTCGAGGCAAATCCACGGATGCGATGTCAATACCTAGGACCAAACTGGGATATCGCTAGAGTGCGTGGCACCCCCTTTAACAATGGTGGTTGCTTGGAAATTGCTATGCGGGACCTCTTTGCGCAACCAACGGGTAATTGGTCTGGGTGCCATTCCGTTGCATGGGATGCGAATGCAGACCCTAATACAGGAGATCGGGAAGCCTCCAATGAACACACCAAATCAGGCTACCCTTTGGGCCTCATGCTCAATATGGAGGGTAAACGATTTGTTGATGAAGGTGTAGATTTAAGAAATTACACCTACGCTAAATTTGGCCGGGCAATTCTTGCACAACCGGAAAGCACCGCGTTCCAGGTGTGGGACTCCCGCACAATTCCTTGGCTACGCTCAGAAGAGTACCGCCAAGAGCGTGTGGAGAGAATCACAGCTGCAACTATTGAGGAGCTTGCTAGTAAATGTGTTCAGCGAGGGCTGCACGACAGCCAAGCTTTCGTTAAAACTTTGTCCTCATACAATGAGGCTGTATACGCCCATCGTAAGGAGAATCCTAATGCTACTTGGAACCCTGCAATAAAAGATGGTCTCTCGACCCAATCCTTGTCGATGAAACTGCCACTGGCGAAGTCCAATTGGGCACTTCCATTGGACCAAGGACCATTTCTTGCTGTCAAGGTTACGTGCGGAGTGACCTTCACATTTGGCGGTTTGTCGGTTGACTCTGAAGATGCACACGTTATCAGTACAGTGACTGGCAAAAAGATTGCTGGAGTTTTTTGTGTTGGCGAAATGATGGGAGGTTTATTCTACTCGAACTATCCTGGAGGAAGCGGTCTAACATCCGGTGTAGTCTTTGGTCGTCGAGCTGGTCGAGCTGCCGCTCAGCTCGCTATTGCGAAGCCTGTTTCGACAACCAAAGGTACCGAAGGTGCCGGAGACTTCAAGTCATAGCCAATTGCAAAGTTTTAATGTACAGGCTTTGAGCATCGTATCACCTGCTTTTATGACAGTGGCTTTGTTGTATTTCCTAGAGCTCTTTTGATGAGAGCTGTCGAACCGGTAGTAGGATCTAGTATTTAAGTGTAAATAGGCTCAAATAGGGTATATCAATTTGATTGAGGAACTAGAATAGAATCTATTTACAGTACCATATATCAAGGCGTAGATGGCTAAGAACACGCTAGTCTAAAATAGGTAATCAGGCTTGGCGGCGTCACATGAGAGCAGACGTTGCAAGCTTCGAAATCAAACCTTCATTATGGTTAACAAATATTAAGGAGTATAGTTCAAATTGATAAAAAGAAATAGCCAGCTCCCAATGGCGTTATTGTTGCTATTTAGTATTTGACTCGCAATAGTGCAATGCTATGCTACTCAAAGTAGTCAAATACTGAATCCGATATTAAAAGAGTACTAATATTCCTAACAAATTTTTGGCTACCGCTACAGCTCCTTGTAGGCAGCAATTCTATAGATCTTTAGATCCCTATGGTTATACTCTTGATGTCCAAATATTCTTCCAGTGCTGTACTACCACCTTCTCGGCCTAGTCCACTTTGAAGAACGCCGCCGAAAGGTTGTTCTGCTGCACTGACAAGCCCAACTCTCGCGCCGACCATACCCACCTTTAATGCTTCACTCACTCTCCACAAGCGCGAAATATTCTCAGTGTAGAAGTACGCAGCTAAGCCTACATCACTGCTGTTTGCAAGCTCAATAACTTCATCTTCATCCTCAAACGGCACTAAAAACGCTATGGGACCAAATGTCTCTTCGGTCAGGAATTTCATACCCGCTCTACCTCCTTTCACCACAGTAGCAGGGAAGAAATTTGGTCCAAGACTAGTATCTTTACCACCTGAGTGGATAGTAGCGCCGTGCCTAACGGCATCTTCGAGATGATCTTCGACTTTCATAATACCTTTTCTTGAATACAAGGGTCCAAAATTGACCTTTCTATCCCAGACAGAGCCGTAGACGAGAGAGTATTTTAGACCCTCTGTTAAAGCGTCTGCAAAATCATTCATTATGGAAGCGTGTACGAAAACTCTATTGGCGCAGACACAAGTTTGTCCTGATGAACGGAACTTAGACGAAATTAAGCCTGTAGGAATAGTTAGCATGAACTATGAATTATAGTTGAACTTTGATAAGAATATGTTGTTTGGTATTGGATGGGTGAAATATCACATATCCCAAGCTCACCTAACACCGCCTCTTTAATATTGGCATCTTCGAAGACAATGAATGGTGCATTACCCCCCAATTCAAGACTGGTTTTCTTAATTGTTTTGGCACACTCGGTGTTGAGGATACGGCCAACGGCAGTCGAGCCCGTAAAGCTCAAATGCTTTACCGCCGGATGGCTGCACAGCTCTTGACCAACAAGAGGGGTGTTCTCGGGACCTGCCGTAACGACATTAAAAACTCCCTGGGGACCGCCTGCACGTTCAAAGAGCTTTGCCAAAGCGATAGTACAAAGAGGTGTTTCAGGCGCAGGTTTGCACACTACTGTGTTTCCAGCAGCCAAAGCAGCACCCACCTTGCGAGTCACCATCGCTACTGGTGAATTCCAAGGTGTGATGCAAGCGACGACCCCCTGGGGTTCTCGCACAGTGAGGATTCGATTATTACCTCGCGCTGCAGGGATAGTTTCACCGAAAGTTCGCTCAATTTCGCCTTCAAACCAGTCGATGAAATCAATAGCATACTGCACACTACCCAGTGATTCAGTGTACGGCTTGCCGAGTTCAATAGTACATAACGCGGCAAGATCAGCCTTGTTAGCTTTGATCTGATCACCCCATCGTCTCATGAGCCATCTTCTCTCGCGATGAGGCATGGTTCGATACATCAGAAAGGCTTTGTTTGCAGCCTCAATAGCTTGACGGGTATCTGCACTGTCTAAGTCGGCTACCTCGCAAATTATGGCATCGTTTTCTGGGTCTATATGGCTCACTTGTTAAAATGAGGCGCTTGTATAAGTGTTCGAGAGCTAACCTAAAACCTGAAAAGTCTTGCCAGTGGCTGCCATTACCCACTTACCATCAATAAAGGATCTGTTGTCGATTAAGGATAATTCTTCAAACTACCACTGCGCATGAGTCATAATGCCATATACGATTCTATAGGGTCTTACTTCGTAAGGAATGGATTTTTTGAATAATAGCTCTGGGATCATTTTGAGGAAACTAGATCTTTTTGTATTTTCTTTTTGCAATATTTTGCTGACAGCGTTCTGCAAGTTGTCCTTGGGCGTGCGGTCTTCGTTATGACTGAATCTAGCAAATGTGGCATGGGCTCATTTGCCTTTATGTTTTAAGGCGCCGAAATCAAATAACAGAGAAGTAGAACAACTTCTCATATGAAGCTAGCAAGGGCCGTCCGACCGTATCACAGTGCGGAGAGTATGAGTCCGCCCGACTTTGGTTCTTCCCCGCTATGGATTACACTCTTGTAAGAATTGATACGTACAACTTAACGGGTAAACTTTCCCCGGCGTGGTTCAGTGACTGAATGGAGAACCTCGGCAAAATACAAGGCTGCCACTCTAAAGAGCGCCAATGGACAGCAGTGTCCCAATGGTTGCACACCTGCTCGCTGATAAAGGATGCAATTGGTTCAAATACTAAACATCCACTTTTTATCGGTACAGAGATCAAATAATAGAGATTCGATTGTCCGCCACAAGGAACAGAGTTCCATGACGTGATCTATATAAGATCCGCCTTTTGATACCATCATAAAGAATTCTAGTTTCCCATGCCGCGATCTTATAATCTAGCGAACAACGACCTTGGAGTATTACATAATCAATCAACAATTTAAGATATCATGTCCGGTCCAGTCAGTATGAAAGCACTCGTATTCCGGGGTCCATATGATATAAGACTGGAACAAAAACCTAGTACGAACCTCGCACCTTACACAACAAATTACTGATTGTCTTGCCTCGCTCATTAGTCCCTCG
This sequence comes from Bisporella sp. PMI_857, assembly GCA_021307315.1. Lineage (NCBI taxonomy): Eukaryota > Fungi > Ascomycota > Leotiomycetes > Helotiales > Helotiaceae > Bisporella > Bisporella sp. PMI_857. The sequence goes on along the minus strand of JAJSPD010000137.1, from coordinate 13,397 downwards.
CTTAGATCAACCAACAGATGTGGTTATCAAGACAACTTCGGCAGCTTTGTGTGGAAGGTCCGACCCATTGCAATCTCAAATTCTAAGTATTTTGATCCTAACACGTCGACTCTTAGTGAGCTACATCGATATCGAGGGCATTCCAAAATCAATATGGAACCCGGCTACATCTGTGGTCACGAGGGAATGGGTTTCATTCACAAAGTTGGTAGTGAGGTCAAGAACTTCGCCGAAGGTGATTACGTGATAGCACCATTCACTGTCAGTTGGTAATTGTCATGCCCCTTCCGAGCAAGAAAAAAAATAAATCTCTGACTCTCCTCGAGCGGCGAGTGCTTCCATTGCATGAGAGGAATGACCGGACGTTGCTCCAAATCCAAATCCTTCGGATCCGTCGCTTTGGACGGCTCTCAGGCGCAGTATTTTAGAGTTCCCTTGGCTGATACCACCTTATTCCATGTCCCCAAAGAAGAGAATCTAGGTGAACTAATGATATTGATGACTGACATATTTCCTACTGGGTACGTATAGTATCTAATTTGTGGCACAACGTGGCAAATTGTGAACATGAAGTTCTGACTTTGACTGGCCCTAGTTTTAATGCCGCAAAGAATGCATTTAGTAGTACACCGAGCGGCCAATGGAAGGATATGAGCATCGCGGTCATAGGTTGCGGACCTGTTGCGCTTTGTGCAATAATCTGTGCTCTCGAATATAAGCCTGCGAAGGTATTCGCGATTGATTCAGTCCCAATTCGCCTTGTTACTGCGAAGGGTTTAGGGTGTATACCTATAAACTTCAAGGAAGTCGATGTGATTACAGAGATTCGGGATGCCACAAACGGCAATGGTGTCCATGCGGTAATTGAAGGCGTCGGTCTTAGCGTGGCTTTAAGGACAGCCTTTGACATCATTTGCCCCGGTGGAAAGATTAGTTCTTTCGGTAGGCAAGAGAGTCCCAACTGTAGAGACAGATAATTTGCTTACATTTGAGATAGGTGTCCATAATGCCGAGCTTCCCTTTTCTGCTGCAGATTGCTACAACAAAAATATCCATATCCAATTCGGCCGCTGCCCAGCCAGACACGTTTTCGCAGATGCTCTTCAAGCACTGATTCGTAATCAAAGCACGGTCGAGAATATGGGCTTCATTGATTTAATTCTCCCTGACTTGGACAATTCTTTCTCAGATGCGTTAGAAAGATTCGAACGCGCTGAATTGAACAAGGTTGTATTTAAACCCAACGGCATGATTCCCAGGTTTTAGCAATCATAGAGTAATTTATCCTAAGTTTACCATGCAAAGCTCAAGTTTAGATAGCAGTAGTCTCTTAAAGTTCGCTTCTTTAATTAATTAATCACTATGTAGAGTCTACAGTAGAGATTTACAGTGAGAAGCTCATATAGAAGTGGTCTTCGTCACACCTAAAGTAGACCTTCTATCCTAATGGGGCTACCGCCACTTTTTCCCCCTATCATCGTTCTATCTGTAAAGCAGTAGCCGCCATTACGCTTAAGGACCATTATCTGACAGACCAGGGACATCTGGAGAGCAGTTGCAGCAAAGACTGATAAAATGGATAAAGTCGAGACTAACAAGTTTGACAAATAGACAAAATTTAAGAGTAATTGAAACATGAGATATTATTCATATATGTGGCGTGAAATCGTATTGAAGCGAGAAACCTTGATTCATCTAAGAAAGAAGAAAACGATTGTTATACACATATTATAGGCTGAGACCAAACCTATTCCGTATACAGATCACATGACATATATGGTCCTTAACAAATCGATTTAATATGTTGAAGATCAGAAAGAGATGTAGACCAACGGCTTGAACAAGCTATACAAATTCAGTCTGCTTCAACAAGTTTAAGTGAGGACTATTCTAATACCTGATGTATGATATTCTCGTTTTCTGATATTGGACTTAATCTATTGAATACTAGACATTGACGCTGTTGCCAAATGAAATTTCCTGAGGCCCTTGAATACTGAGCCGTGGCGAAGAGATAATACCAGCCCGGGCACTACTGATTAAGGCTGCTAGTGGCAAAAATATCTATGCTTTGCAACAACTTCAGTATGGTCAGTTGAATAAAAGTTGTCTTCGATTTAAACAACTAAAATTCGTACTGTCTTGGACCTTATCAAATGGCTGCCGTTAAAAAATATCTAGCCATTAGACGAAAACAGAAAGGGTTCAAATGCATAGAGTAACGAGTGTTGCGTTTTCTGAATGCGATCCCGTGTACTAGACGCGTTTCGAAATACAATACATTCTCACCTAATTTTTAAGTAGACGTACAGAAAGATAACCCTCAGGGAGTTAAAATTTTCGACTTGATTCAAATTGATTCTAGTAGAGAGATCCTTAACATCATTCTCAACACTAGAACGCCTGAAGATCCATGAATCTTTGGTACTATGCTAACACTATTCTCTCACTATCTTCTTGGCACAGAACCTAGAGAATACACTTCAACCCCGCGTTTCTTTTTCTCAGTAACTCTACTGTTGATAGGCTATATCTTTCCTCTGCCGAATTTCCATAATTTGAAGGGTACCATAACTGCCCGATAAGGGCAACGGTCTCCTTGGATGGCTCCTCTTTGTTAAATAGCTGGGGAGATTCTGAAGTCGCCTTTGTTTTGCGGGACTGGTAGATGGAAGCGGGTGAGGTTGATTGTGCATCAGAATAATAACGATATGTGAGAACGAGGATGGCTGGTTTACAATCGATCACTGCCCGCAAGTCTCGCGCAGCACTGACCAGCTAATCCCGCCATGGAAAGCTCGATACGTGTAAAGCAGAGACGGCCTTGCGGAAGTAGAAGGAGAGAGTTTGTGGTGTACCACCACGCATGAAGCGGCAAATAGTATGGGAATCTCCAAGGATTGGTAAGCACCTTGATAGGTTCGCAATTGCGTACCCAAGTCTATTCCCGCCGGAGTTTGATACTCCGTCATGATTTTAATCCTCCGTTTCATGAACCATAATTTATGGCAATTTTTGTGGAATTATTTAGATAAAAAGCAAGCTATGTATGCACGTGCAGAAACTGTAAATGCTGTCAAAGTAGAGGACCGGCATTAAAGACCCCTCTAAACCACTCCGTGCGAAACTTCAGAAACCAAATTGCTGTCGATTCTGCTGATATCAAGCTTGAGCGGAATGGTGACTAAAAAGCACAAATAGTCACATTTTAGAAGCTGAGCAGTCGCAATGCAAACAACAAATTTGAACCCATCGGCTGCAGCACCCTATTTCACTCCCCGTCATGCCAGAACTCCTGGTGCACCTTGTAAGGTCGACAAGACAACTCCTACGCTGTTTACTCCACTGAAAATTCGCAATGTTACCTTGCGTAATCGAATCATTGTCTCTCCCATGTGCCAATATTCTGCTGCACCGTCAGGGCCAGAGGCTGGTCACTTGACAGATTACCACTTGGTGACGCTAGGTCAATACGCACTCAAAGGCGCAGGACTGGTATTCATCGAAGCCACCAGTGTACAGTCAAATGGCAGGATAACCCCCAACTGCCCTGGGTTATGGGACGAGTCACAGATCGGACCGATCAAGCGTATTGTCGACTTTGTGCACAGCCAAGGCGCTGCGTGTGGCATTCAACTGGCTCACGCAGGTCGAAAGGCGAGCACAACTGCCCCTTGGATCGCATCGCGGTACAGAAGCGAGCGAGGCTGGGGTGCGGGCAGTATCAGGTCCACCGAAGACGTTGGTGGGTGGCCAGATGATGTTGTTGGGCCTATGGGAGGTATGGATCAGTGTTGGGATGGACTTGGCCTGGCAGAGGAAGGCGGTTTTTTCCCTCCTCGAGCATTGTTGGAGTCGGAGATTGAGAAGCTGGTCGAAGATTTTGGAAAGGCCGCGGCAAGGGCAGTCAAGGCAGGCGTTGACCTTATCGAGATCCATTCCGCACATGGATACCTCCTGCATCAATTCCTAAGTCCGGTTACCAATCAGAGGACTGACAAATATGGTGGAAGCTTTGAAGGAAGAACGAAGCTCGCCATGGAGGTTGTTGAGGAGATTAGACGAATAATTCCGGCCGATATGCCACTATTTTTTCGATTCAGCTGCACAGACTGGTTGGAAGGTACCGAGGTTGAGAAGAAATTTGGTGGCAGCTGGGACCTCGAGGACTCGATGAGACTGGCAAAGGAGTTATTTGACTGGGGAATTGACTTACTAGACGTCAGCAGTGGAGGAAATCATAAGGATCAAAAGACGGACATGTTCGCTGATAAAAACTATCAGATATCAAAGGCTGCCAGAATCCGACAAGAAGTAAGGAAGCTAAATAAAAATCTGCTCATCGGTGCTGTTGGCCTGATCACCGAGGCGGAAACTGCGAAGGAAATTCTACAAGAGCATTGGAATAAGGCTGAGTCACCAAATGATATTGGGGCTATGAGGGCAGAATCGCGACTTGCTGCGTCGATGGTAGAGCAAGGTGGTGAATTTGGGCCTATGGCAGATGTTATCTTAGTTGCTAGGCAATTTTTGAGAGAACCAGAATGGGTGTTGAGGGTAGCATGGCAACTGGGTGTCGATGTTGCATGGCCAAGTCAGTCTTTGCGAGTAAGACTCCCATGAGTATATAAAGCGTAATGTCGATTGTCCTTCGGGATTGCCGTTGCGCTAAGTTTCTGTCATCAGTTAACTCTATTTTCTATATCATTACGCCCGCTCGTTCTTGATTACTTATGACCGCCAATGGTGAGACTTCTAATTTCTGCAGAACTAGGGCCTCTAAACCACATAACGCTTACTAAGACATCTAAAAACAATCATTTTTTTCTGATTCCCTAACAATTTTTTAAGAATCGTAGTCCCGCTCAATGGATATTTGGAACCCTCGTTAATGGGTGAGAGACATCTTGCTGTCAGGCCTAGAGCCAACTTTCCGAGCAAAGTCTAAGTTTGTTGAAAGTTGATTCGTGGTTACGGTAACACATCGAGAAGGTGAAAAGGGATAATTGACGAAAATGATATTCATGTCATCAAGTGTCAGTGACTGAGCGTCGGGAGATATGATACCAAACACAAGCGGCAGCCGCTATTGCTATCATGCGAAGTCCACTCTCTGGAACGGTTTTAAATGATTCTCGGAGCTGCTTTGGCGTAAGCTTGCCTTAACAAAACCTTCACGTTTTGCAAATTGTGCATTTTATTTCACTACAAATGAGGCTGGGCAGCTCGATACGGTTTCTTCAAACCAGTAGATAGTTTTTACTTAACCCGAACACAATATAGATAATCGCAACCTCCTTGAAATTTCATATCTCGGTATCTTTCTCCTTCAGACAATGCAAATGTTCTTCAAAAAGCCATCAATCGCAGGAAACATGTCATGGGTTTGTCTCATCATCTAATGGAAATCTGCCTCTGTAAACCCTATTAACTACAATTCGTGCAATGCACCTATTTCCAAGAAAATTAGCCTCTGTAACTCTGTGTGGGACGCGTTCGTACAGTTCATTACTACCATTAGTATCGCAGCAATATCTGGAGAAAAAAAATTGTAGGGATTAATATTCATAATCTTTCGTCACCTGTAAGACAAATCATTTTATATTACACATAAATTATTGTTTCTTATTGTGTCACCTAGTTGCAGTCTGTTGCAGCATGCTATCTATGCTCTATGTCCCTCAAGAAAATATAATATAGATCAGGCGCGGTGTTCGAATCTCCGACTACTAGCCAGCCCCCACGACGACGTGAGACATTTGTCGGTGTTGAATAGGTTGGTCTATAGGTCGGACCTTATCCCTCCGTTTTCAGCTCGAAAATAATCACAACCCAGACATAGTTACTCAGCATTCTTTTAATCCGGGGCAGTACAAGGATTATTAGTTCAGTACTCACAATCATACGTCACTTTGTGTTTATCCCCCACCTTTGCGGACCCTATGATAGTGTTGGTGAGCGGAGCGGATCGGCGTGTGTAAGGCCGAGTAGTATTCGGGGTATGGATAATTGTAACTACAGTTAAATACGCAGGCAAATACACAGACAATCCGCCATATCTGTAACTTCACATCAGGGACTAGTTTGATCAATTCCCTATGGACTGTACTACCACTCTTTTTGACCTTCAATTGCCCACACAAGTGAAGGGACTATATGTCTTTTCCTTCTGTTTCTTCGTATGCTTAGTTATTTCCATTGTAAGACGGGCCAATAAGACAGACATTCCCAAAATCAAGGGCCTTCCTGAGCTTCCAGGTATCCCTATGTTTGGGAGTCTCTTTCTCCTTGGGAAGTACCACGCTCGAAATTGTGCGAGGCTGGCCAGAACTTATGGAGATGTTTTCCAAGTTCGCCTAGGCAATCGAGTATGTTCGAAACACCTTTCTCAAATTTTTGTCACTAATTAGATTGCGCCAGCGATTCGTCTATGCCAACAGTTTTGAATCGGTCAAGGAACTTTGGATCAAAAATCAGTCTGCTCTAATATCTAGGCCGAAGTTCTGGACGTTTCATAATGTTATTTCCGAGACACAAGGCGTCTACACCTTAGGGACCTCTCCTTGGAGTGATTCCGTAAAGCGTGTCCGCAAAGCTGCTGCTACCGCTCTCAACCGACAGGCGGTACAAACGTATCTCCCGTTCATTGATTTGGAATCGTCGACCAGCATCAGCGAAATTTTTGACGACATTAAATTCGGTGATATCAACCCAATCAGCTACTTTCAACGACTATCGCTCAATATCAGTCTTACACTCAATTACGGATTTCGAATTGACGGCACTATTTACGATCAAACGCTAAAGGAAGTGGTTACCGTGGAGCGAGAGTTGAGTAATATTCGCGGCATTGCCCACAATTGGCAGGACTTTGTGCCCTTGCTTCGGCTCTGGGGAGGCTATAAGAAGAATGCCATCAAATTTCGCAATCGCAGAGATGAGTACATTCTTGGTTTCTTCGACCAGCTCAAAGAGCGCATTGCCAAAGGAACGGACTATCCATGTATTGCCGGAAACGTTCTGAAGGACCCAGAGGCAAAACTTAATGAAGGCAGGCCTGACTTCGCTCTGTTCTAAATTGGGTAGCTAACATCCCGTAGATGAGCTCAAGTCTATTTGTTTGACCATGGTCGCTGCTGGCCTGGATACGCTTCCTGGAAACATTACTATGACCATCGCATACCTGTCCTCTGCTCATGGGCAGGAAATCCAATCTCGCTTGTATGCAGAAATTATCAAGTCGTACCCGGATGAAGACCCGTGGCACGCTTGTCTGACCGAGGAGAAGTCCGCATACGTCAAATCGTTTATCAAGGAAGTGCTGCGTTTTTGGTCCGCACTCAATCTCTCTTTTTACCGGCAAAGTACCAAAATTATTCAGTATAAGGGTGCCATTATTCCCGAAGGCACTCCATTCTTGATGGTAAACCGTTCTAGCTCGTCAAACTGATAGCCTTAGACTAACATTAACAGAACTTGTGGGGCGCAAACCACGATCCTGAGCATTTTGAAAAACCAATGGACTTTATTCCAGAGCGTTTCATCGGCGTCGAAGAGATAGGCACGCAACATTATGGCTATGGAGCCGGTACACGAATGTGTGCTGGTGCTCATTTAGCGAATCGTGAGCTATATACCATTTTCACTCGCTTGATTCTGGCTTTCCGCATTGAAGGTACAAGCGATCCGAAAAGTCGGCCAAATCTAGACACAATCGAGTGTAACTCTGTTCCCACTAGCATGATCATTCAACCCAAGCCATTCAAGGTAAAATTTGTTCCCCGGAACGAAAGGCAGTTGAAAACATGGATCGGTGAAAGTTCCAGGAAGACAGAACATTTATGATACGGAATTTTTAAAAGGGTGGCTTGGAATCCATTAAATGACTTGAAATAATGCGAAGTATAAAAGCTGGTTTTCTATTTAGGACATGGGTGTTACGGCCTATACATGTTATGACCTATATGAAAGATCTAGTAAGGCTGAAAATTCCTGGGAGAATTAAGTGTGTCACGTATAGCCAAAATACTAATAACAAGTATAACAATATTATTTAAATTGAGCACGAAGCTCTTTGTGACGCGTTGAACCCGTAAGAAGTGTGTCACGGAGAAGTGGGTCCGCGCATGCTCATGAGCGTGCGACCCACTTTCCTAGGCTATAAGAGCCTACCTGGCTTGACCCCTAGTTCTACAAGTGGGAATACACATATGTCGAATACGTTGCGCTAGCTCTCATAGGCTAGGAACGAGCTCTCGCGGGACGTACGAGCTGCTCCGTGACAATAAATTAGCTACGTAATAGCTAAAAACGAAATGCTATAAATTGACTACGTACTAGCCCAAAACCAAATAGCTATAAATTAACTACGTGACAATATACAGCCAAAAACCGGAAACTAGTTAGTATTAGTAATATATTAATAATAGCTTGGCAACTTACTGAATTGGATTATTAACTTACTGAGTTGAGTTGTAAAATATTATAATAACCCAGCCAACCTACTGGGGCCCAGTGAGTTGGGTCGAAAAGTCGAAAACCCAACCCAACCCAACCCAGTCCGCAGTCTAATTACAGTACGAAGTTAAAGCTTCGTCCCTTGAAGTCCAAAAATATAAGGAAAAGGCAAAGGTCTGGGTGAGTTGAAGTCTGCGTAAGGTTAAATATGATCTCAGAACATTGGTTAATAAAGTTATTATATATTCGGAACGGGTATTTTTTGTTCCAACAATCCTCCACTTGTATTATTGGCAAATTGTGTCTTCCCTTATCATTGTTTCACTATTATTATTATATCGGCAAATAATAGAATGCGACTTCCCGTCTGTGGTACCTGAACACCATCTTGTGACAATCAGTTACCTACTTGAGACCTGACTATGACTACGCAGCAGCTAACACAGGCAACTCCTCCAGATAGCTTTATGAGCAGTCCACTTACAATGGCCGCACGCATCATTGCAGAATCTAGACGACGCAGAGCCGGACGCAACTTACTCGCTAGTGCACTGTGGCTTACATTTGCGTTGTATGAAGAGCTTTCCGCCACGTGTCTTTTCCTGCTATTCCACCTTCTCGAATTCTACGGCGTGGCTGAAAAGAGCTAGGATGTCTTTCTCAATATTTTGTTCAAGCGCATCTTCGACCATTCGGATTTCTTCTTCGTCGCTGCCGTTCTTTGATTACGTTGTTTTCCTGGTGGCCATCCTACCAGAGTTTGAAAGGGATATTATAGTATCATGAATCAGCTTTCCTATTCTTGTGTCCCGTATGGGATTAGGAAGCTTGCTGCTCTTGCCCAGGTGCTAATCACCCTCGGCTCACCCTCGGCTCAGTCGACTCGTCCGAAGAACCCGAGCACCCCCGAGCACCCTGAGCAGCCACTAAGCCGGCCTGAGCATCCTGAGCAAGATTTACCATATCATCACGTGCGGCTTTTATCCTATCACACTTGATCTGACCTATATTCTCTCACATTTAGTTTTGTCAAGTTTTAACGACGATGCTCAAGGAGCCCAAACCAGTTCCCAAGGAACCTAAAGTAGACACTTTCCAAAAATATACTTAGTGCTTTGCCTACAGTGTAAGTTGGTACAACATGGATGCCCTTGAGGAGAGTACTAATCTTCTATAAATTCCTTCCTGCTCCGTATTTGTCTTAATCTGAAAACCTCCTCCCTTCTTTAATCTCATCTTTCGATCGATTTCCTAAATCTTTCTACACAATTCATTTTATCCAATTACTGTATCTCTTATCTACTTGTCCGTACAGGTTATTATTTCAGGATCCTTAATACCAAAAAAGGAGTCACCAGAGGAGTTCATCGCACGATCCCGCGGCAAAGGCGCTATTATCAAGTCAGAAATTATTAACGGAGAAAAAGTGAAAAAGAACTTCAGGAATAGAGAAAAACTATACTCGTGCGCTACGCGATGGGACCAGGAAGGCCTATTTCCTAATCTCCAGGCAAATTTTCTTCTAACGGTTATCTTTTTCCCAAATAGGTTTAAACTCGAATACCCTGGAGCTATTCTAGATAATATAGAGACGTCAAAGATTGGGCTAGATGCATTGTATGTGGCATCGTAGGTGCTTATGGCGACTATATTGCAAGGTTAGGCTTGTTTGTCCGCTCATGGATGGATATTTTAGCAGGCTGGCAGCGGGCTGAACACAAGCCCAAGATAGACTCTGCAATAATTAACACCATCTCAAACATAAGTTCAGGAGGCGTCACTTCTTTGAGGGATTATACGGAACCGCTAATAGAGTATAATTTATGAAGGTCGTTTGCAAAGGGAAATCGACCTACGCTATAGGAAGCGAGAGAGGAGGTATGGCACGGTGATTTACTTTATTCACCTTAGAACAAGCTCTGGTCAAATAACTGGCGTCCTTATAGAAAGCCAAGAATAAAATTAGAAGGTATGGGGCCAGCTATAGTTGCAAGTATTCACATCGGCAAGAGTCGGTGAGTATATATAATCAACCTACCATCCTGGGTTAAACAGTGGCCTTTATTATCGAGTAAGTTCTCTGGTTCCTTAAACTCTTCCGAGACCCGGCAAACAGCTAACCGTTTCATCACTAGAAGAGCGGATCATACTAAGCTGATAGAGGTTTATGGCCGTCCAAGTGAACTTGGCAATGGTTCTCCCAGTCGTCTTTTTCCATTATTCGCTGTAGAGGAAGCACATTTCTACGAATGCATAGGTGGCTCTAAGGCTCTTTTTATAATAGCTGTAGATATGCCTCCATCTCTGAGCAGCCGGCTTACTATCCAAAAATCTAACACTAGCAATTATATTATACGAACTCTGAAAAGGTTTTAAGCATCATACGGGCCTATCTATCTTCTTCTTAGACTCTGTCGGTAAGCAAAGGCACTTCTCTGGCTCCAAGCGTAGACGAACCACTACTTTAGTCTTGCTAATAGAGCGCGATCATATCACGGAGGACTACTTTACATTCCTCACTACGAATAGAAGCGACTATAACAGACTAGATGCCAAACGATCGCGTTCTAGCATCAAGACACGGACGCAGGAAAATATAGTCTGGTGATACCCGATCGAGTAGTCTTTGTCTTTGTTGGAAGGGATTCTGCTCGGCGAGCTCTTCAGCAATAAGCTTTCTTTCCTCTCGGCGTAACTCTCGACGATCTGTGATAGCCGAGTCGTCCCTAGGATCTAGGAACAGAGCTTCTAGCTCCCCTTCGATAGCGGTAAATTCTAGGCTACTTTCAAGCTCATTCTGTTTTTCTACCGGGAGGGACTGCCAAAGTTCAGGATTACGACACAAGGTCATGGATCGAAATCTGTCGCCAACTCTGCCCTTCTATCCTCATGTCGAAACACCGCAAAAGTGATATCCTAGACCTTCTCCTCATCCCTAAAATACTTGTAAAGTAATTTCCTGCTCTTCCACCAAGACTTTTTTAATCTATTTTCAGGGAGCTTCAGCAAAGTAGATCGCGGGTTACAGTTTGGCCAGGCTAGAAAAATCTTGGCCTTGTCACGTCCCGTGCCCCCAAGCATACATGACCTATATTAGCCGAGCTCTCGGAGCGCCTCATGTATATATAGCCTGCTCTCCTCGAGCTCCTTTTCCTTCCTCAGCTATAGATTCTCGTATGATACCACCGTTGCCCTCTGTATCTGTAGATCCACAGCGCGTGTCGTGACAGGCCTAGGCTAGAAATCGTAACTTTAAAAGCTCAGCTAAGCTAGAAACCTACTTCGGCATATGCCAAGCATAAAATAAGCCACGCTAAAAAAACGCGCTTCGCGTTTTTTATAGCGACGCGTACAATATAACTTTTGAACTTTGAAATAAAACGTTACAATTTTGTATTTTTGCGATGCTTAATTGATTCGACTATAAGAACTACTACAAGTAAATTTATAATTAAATAAATAAATAAGCCTAGTATAAATAGAAGTTTTTATAAAGTATATATTTAGTACATACTGAACATATACAAAATATATACTGAAAATATGCTAACAGTTTTACTTATTATAATAAGTTTTTCTGTAATAAAATAAACGTTAAAATATACTTTGTGTCACGGGAAGAGCACAGGCCCTCAGCTTGCCAAGCTCGCCAAGCATGCGGAACCTCCTATTTTTTAGTGAAGATCTCCTCATGAGTTCTCCTGTTCTCTAGACAACAATATCATCACGATATCTCTGCGCACGCGACCTACGCATACCAAGCTCATGAGTGAACCTAGTCTGTGACAGTTATGAGCCCGGCCTAATCCGCATTCTCCTGCTCTCTTTTTGCACGCTGCGCCAAAACGTTGTTCTCACCAATTATTTGTTTTTACTCCTATTACGGATTTGTAGCAATAGATTCGAAGCTTCTTTCCGCGTTTACGGTTACACTTATAAATGGACGTGAGAGCTGGCCAGAGTGGTTTCTCCAGCTCCGCGTGCATTGTAAGTCGAGGGATCTGTGGCCGATGATCGATCCTGACGCTCCCGACGCACTCCATATTCCTTCCTTAGAGCCTGTAGAGCCTCCTTTTATCGACGAGATAATCGAACGGGTCAATGCAGAACGCTATGCTGTTGTGCAGGCATAGGAAGCTAATAAGGACCCAGGCAGAAAGTATAGGCCGGCAAAGCCGCGCGCTGCCACGTTCGCAGACGTCAGAAAAAAGCACGCCGCGCGCTTGAAAAGCTATACGGCTGCTTACGCTAGATAGTCGACAAGGTCTACTAAATATCAGCATATATAGAATTGGGTGATGCGAACTGTTGATAACGATATTTTGGCTTCTCACTTGGAACAGCTTATAGCAAACAGTCGACTAACGCTCCAGAATGTAGTTCGGGCGTTACGTACGAAGCTCGCGCCTAGCCAGGAGAGTGTAGCCAATAAAGCTCGAGAAAAGTATCGTAAAGTGCTTGAGCGGGCGCACTTTGGAAACACGGCTCTTTCGACATAGCACAAAGAGTAGTTCCGAGCTCTGACAACAGCGCGTCGGTACAGGGTCAAGCTTGTGGAAAGTAATTTAGCTGTTAAAGACTTCCTGGAAACAGTATCTCGGAAGTTCCTTTCTAGCTGAGGAACGAGAGTTTTAAAAGATCATATAACTGCTCAGGAGCTAAGCAAGCCTACATTCACGCTCGACGAGTATGGACGAATTTTTGAAAGCATAACAAATCAACAGTTGCCATTACGCATTGCGGTGCATGCAACGCTTGGAAAAAAAAGTGGAAAAAAAGCCTGCCTTTGCAGAAAGAACGGCTCGCACGGCTGGGAGCCGATCGATTGCTTTACGCTCGAGCTGGCTGTGACCGGGTCAACAGCTCGTCAGTTCGAAACAAGGCCTACGGCAAAACAGCTAGCGGCTGTACGGCAGCGGCTCGAGCAGCCGGAGTGAAAA
>JAJSPD010000136.1:0-63798 GCA_021307315.1 Bisporella sp. PMI_857 | reverse complement strand
TAAAGACCATGACCACGTGACCGCCATAGGCGAGCTGGTAAGCGAACCAATGGGCGTCTAGTGCGATATTAAAGACCGTGACATTAACTACTAGTTAATACAGTAAGCAAATGCTTTACGCTTAAGCTTAAATTCAGTTAATTCTTGAATTTTTTGCGCAGATAAAGCAAGTATACCGACATATAGCTGGCCGTTATTTTAATAAAAATCGTTTTTCTACTTTTGCAATATATTTTTATATTCGTTTTCGGTTTTGGCTTGTATAACGTTTCGAAATCTTTTTACAAATAGCTTTTAACGCTTTTGAGTTTCGAATTTAGCTTTACAGTAAAAAGCAACGTTTTTAAAAATGTGCTAAAAGCAAAAAACGACTTTAGTACAAATAGCTGAAAAATAGCGTTCAAAAGCTGAAATTAAAACAAAATTACAGTTAGTTGCTAGTACTAAAAAATACACAAACCGATCGAAAAGCTGACGAAACTGCAATATAGCTTTGTTGTAGCAATTTTTATTTTTTTAATTAAAAAAGCAAATCGCAACTGTAAACGTTTGATTTATGCTGTCGATAGCTATTATATAAAGCAAAAGCATACTAAATTTGTTAGTTTTGTAAGTGCAATTAAGCAATACTATTTCGGCGTTTTTGTTTAAATATTTTACTGACTTTGTAGCCGCAATAAAAAGAAAATTAATATAGTGTTAACTGTTTTTTTTTATAGTAAATACTACTTTTTTTTCGGTTTGTTAAGCTTTTAATTGCGCGATTAAAGCTTTAATAAATGATTTTTTACGTCGTTTAGTACGAGCTAATTCGGCGTTGATATTATAGATATTTCGAAGTGTAACTTTTACAAAAGAATTTAGCTGACGCAACGCAATTACAGTCGATTTAAGAAGCACTTTAGCTAACTAGTAAACAGCTACAACGTCGAAGTGATTTGGAGCTAATTGTCGATAAATAGAAAAAGCGCTTGAGCTTTTAGCAGAAGAGTAATTATAAGCTGAGTATTTAGGATTTTCACGGTATAAAAGATTTTAATTGCTATTAGCGCGTTTTTTTACTTTAACAGAAAATAAGCACTTAGTTTTAGTCGTATTTCTTTCTTTTTTGCGGTGTTGACTATTTACTGTAAATCGAAAAAACGCTTTTTTTTTACAGCTTTTTCGCTGGCAATTCAGCACTCGAATTGTACGTTTTTTGCGCTTTTCCGAATGACTAATTATAAAAGCATATAAAGATTGTTTTGCGTGTTGTTGCGTATAAGCAAAAAAGTCGTCGAAAGTATTGAAACTGCTTTGTGGTGGAAGAAATAATAGTATAATTGAAGTTTCTACATTCAATGACGAGGATTCGATGCTTAGAGCTGCTGAAGAAGCTTAATATTAGGTGGCAGATGCAGTCGACGACATATTGATCAATTGCGAGTATGTACCGATAACAGCTAGCGACAGTAAGGTGGCGACGGCAAGGTGGTGACGATGAGGTTAAAATGCTCAGAGCAGCTACGGTACAAAATTTTACAGCCAATCCCTCATTACAACTTTGTGCCTTGACTGCTCCCTACACCGCTTGCCTATTACAAAAATCTACAGGGGGGGGGGGAGGACGTATAGTAAGGGGGGGGAGGACGTGTATCACTCCCCGGAAACGAAACGTCACATGTTCCTCAGTCCCACTTTTGATCTCCCTGCTTTCTTCAACTTATAAATAGAGTATACTGAAGCTGATTGATTAATTGCTGTATTTTTCCATATCCCACGCCTCAGATTAATCCTGGGCACCAGATTAATTAGTTTCAAAAACGTAATGACTAGACAATCCGGTTCTACATTATGCTTGAATGCTACGAGGCATTTAGCTTAATCATAGCTAGGAGTTCATCTAGGATATATGATGTGCATGTCAAAGACGCATTCATACTCTCCTTCGTATTATTCAACTAGATGCATCTTCCAAGGCAGCCGCAGTCATTGATCTAGTTGCGAAACACAAAGTTACCAACTTAACTGTAATCCTATCCTTTCCGTTCTTACCTTAGACATGTTCACGCTGAAAGGAATAATCAAATTGCACTGATCAGTCGGCTTACTGCTAGATGCTATGTACAATAAGCAATTGAGTATTGTGTCTACAGTCCATAACCAGAGAATTGCTTCCATCGCCAATGCTAGCACTCTCTAAACGAGCAACTAAAAAGTCCAACCCAACCGTATATGCCGAGCAGCAGAAAAGAAAAATACAGCAACAAAGCTAGGCCGCCTCAACTACCATCTCAGACGGGACCGTTATTGACCCCGAAAGCTTTCGCTCCCGTCAACTCCTCATGCTTCCAGTTCTTGACAGATTGCGCACTATGCCAATCATCGGTAGGGCGGTCTCTTCTCGCATTCGCTACAGAATTGCGAATAGCATTCTCCAACTGGGGGCTGAAGTTCTTCTTATTCCTGTCAATCCAGCCCGTCCTTAGCCTCGTGCACCGTCTCCAGTGATTATACACGAGTTTCTTGTAGCCATCGATGTGATCCTTCTCAGCGTTCTTGAAGTAGGCCGTCAAACCCGGTTCATACTTGCAAAAGTAGGCGTTCGCCTCGAAGTTATTCATATACCAGGTATCACGCTTGACCGCGTCACAGTATTTGTCTCTCCGGTACTCCTTGAGGCGATACATCAGGTCGCCGTCATTGTAGGTCTTAGCGGACTTTGGCCAATCTAGATTAAGTTCGCAAAGCATTAGGTAGCCTTCAACAGGATCTAGCTTTGATAATTCCTATGTCCTAGGTTAATTTCTTCTATGATAGCAAGATTTGAAGTGTGCTTACCCTGGCGACATGATATCGTCGATATTCTCTCTCCTCCTCAGCAACATCGAGACCGATTCTATTGTGGAAACGACTAGTCTCCTCCGAACGAAAGCCGCAAGACACGGGCATTCCATCGCTCCATTTCTCAACTTCGTGGGGTAGAATGAGTCCTTTCTGTGTCTTATGCTTGCCTAACTCCGAGATGCGCTTTTGGCCTTTAAATGGCATACATACTGGTAAACGCAATGCATCGTAAGCAGTCTCCAGTATTCCATTCCTTGGTAAAATATCCATTGCTTCAAATGAGTTGATTCCCATTTCTTTCCAAGCATTCCAGGAGTTACCAAGTAAGGCCGTGGAATTGATACCAAACTCCTCGAGTCTATCCAGACCATAGAGCGGTATTTTAACATTATTCCGTTCTTGCTTCGTTAAGCACTGCATTTGGCATCGGACTTGGAGGTTAGGATCACATAGACGCGATACATAATTCAGTTGCGGCTTTTTGTATCTACGCACGTCATTAGGTTGAGTGCCCGAGCAGACTTCTGAGTATGGATCATTCCCATCCCTGCGGGTTTCGCAATCCAAATAGCATCTACTACCGGCCCAAAGCTCTGACGCAAAAAGATTCGTTGCAGCTTGCTTTGCTTCCCTTGGGAAATATTAGCGGGTAATTACAGAAGAAAAGAGAGACGAAAACACATATCACTTACCCCTTTACCAAGCTCAGTGATTTTTCTGCCTGAGATGCGCTAACCGGCCACTGATCTGCAGACATGTATAGGTTTAATATAGGGCTTTTCCCTCCATGCTCCTTATTGTAGTGCATCATAGCCTCGAAGTTATAGATAAGCTTCTCTTGGTTTGCATTGAAGTGGTCAAGTACGAATCTCTGGAGCTCATCAGTCCGAACTGCATTATCGTCATTACCAACACCAAATTGGTTCCCACACATTCCCTTGACAGTTGTGACAGAAAGTTTCAACATCTCAGCTTGCCCTTGCCAAGGATTGGCAGCAGGTTGTCTAGCATTCTTGCGGTTCATTATGATATTGTGAATATGTTCACCACTGTCTGCCCAAGTCTTCGCATTATTAATAAAGAACTCCTGAATATTCGACGAGATGCCCATATCGCCTAGGATACTGAGAGCTTCATCGGTGAGCATCTTAATGTCAACAAATTTCGATGCTGCTGACAAGGCTGTATTTGCGATCTGAAATCCGAGGGCAACAGTCAAACGAACAAGGTTCTCAGCGAGTTGGCACTTGGCTGCTTGTATATAATCCTTCTGTGGAGTGAAGGCTTCAACAAGAGATCTGGCTTTGAGCCCGAACTCGATCTTCATCTCATTCAGCAAATCCTGCAACATCATGGTCAGCAATCATAAAAATAGCAAGTGGTGGGGAATATCATACGTAAAGCGACTTGTGATTCAAGGCGACGGTCTCAAAGTTCTTCATAGTGAAGTAAACTCCAATGGCAGTTTCGACTTTCTCCTTTATGGTCAAATTTGGGAAACGCTTGTCGATATTTGAAAGAACGACCTCAGCCGAAGGGATTGCGCAACGGCCGAGCTGATCAAGACGACATTTAAAGTTGGAGTCGCCCCAGAAATGCGACGCGTAACACTGTAAGGGAGCGAATTCCAACTATCAGCGTGTTAATAGTGTTTACCCAATTTAGGAAAAGTCAATACGGACCTTGTGACAATCCCATCTGTCATTTGTTTCATACTCCTTGTACCAGTCATCCCAATCTGTTAGGACGGAAGATTTAAGAACGTTCTCCGCATTCTTGACCCAGGCTTCCTTAGGACCAATGATTCGATACTTCTCCCAGCACTCTTCAGGTGTGTCGCACTTGACCTAATTATGCCATTGTCAGCTACATAACCTCCAATAATGCAGGCGTTGAGTTTATATGCCATGAAGGCAAGCAATGATACTGTTTGCTAGGGTAATCACCTACAGGTTCTGGAACATGGGCAGCGATGACAAGAGGATCAGTGTTGTTCTCTGCCCATATCTGTGACATGTTTAGAAAGTTAGTGTTATTTTCGATTTGATTTGCTGTAATTGGCTCGGCATATCTATACGTCTCAAGAAGTCGATCCATCTTGAGTGGGAGGGTCGACGCTTTAGCTTGACTGAGGCTGCTTGTGAGTGGCAACAGGTACATGCCCGTCGCCCGAGTTTTCTTAAATGGGAAGCGCATCTTTACTAATTGAACTTGGGATACAATGCTGAAATCTCAAAGTTATATATCGGTCGTGTGCTATGTTAAGGCTATGTTAATACACTGTTAAAGCTCTGAATGTGATGTGCGAAAAGTGTTGATAATTTCTGTAGGTTTTCTATTGAAATCAATATATCCGTTTGGTGATATCGAGAGAAGAAGTGTTCGAAGTATTCAAAAGTTGTTGTGCGCTTTCGTGTTGTAGAGGATATCAGTGTTATGGCATTTTAAAAAGTTCAGAGAAAAGAGAGCAAGCTGTGCTTATATATCTAAATTTCGTACCCAAAGAGTCTAAAGTGCACTAACAGCAATTAATATAAACTTCTCCCAGATTTGAAGCCATCGTGGACTTGTATCTAGTGCCCGCGAGTAGCGCTCGCGGAACATGATTGTTCAAGTGTACTAACTTGGTCATCCTCTCACTGAACCATCATAGGACAAACTTTCAGCCTCGAGTTGAGACCAAGGATCAGGAACCAGGGAGCTGTGGTCAATGTTACAGTTCAGTGGTGCGTATTTCCTACGTACATGATGTAGTTGAGCCCCACTTGATGAATTTTGTCCTTCACCACCACTTGTTCAACGGTCATCGTCTTTCTGCTAGAACCTCAACCAAATTAGGCAGCAGTATTTCATTAGTATAATCTAGGCTTCCTTCACCGTTGTTAGCTAACCAACATTGGTCATGTCAAGACCTGGTTAATGCCACTACCTTGTTAATAGCCATGGGCTCGAATTAGCCTTGGAGATGTGTGTTTGCGATTTAACATAGAAAGACACCTTTTAAACTACAATTCTTTTGACTCTGTGATATTGTAATATTAATAACCTCTGTGCTAGCGTGAGTAGTGTATGCTCTAGGAGAATCGTATTCATGACCAAGGTCAGTAGGCACGGCGCCGTCGCCTATGTAGCGCTTTTCTTGCCATGACGAATCTACAACAGCAGCACCATCGGATGAGAACGATAAGATTCTGTTTAAGCTACGGCAGGCGCATTAACAGTCACAGAGACTTTATTTGTCGCCTTAAGTTATGTCCCATGATACCAGAGCCCCATCAGGATTAAATAAGCAGCCCATGATACTGGCATTGATTTTCAAGTATAGCCCTATATCGCTGCGATCTATAAGTTTATACTGGTCGCCGGTATTAGGCCAGTGTCTCGGACAGTGTCCGCCATGATTCCGGAAGCGGACGTATTTCCAATCATGATTATGGACGGTAGTGTAGGGCGGCGGCTTTCGTGACTATATGCAAATAACCAATCATCCATAATCATCCTCGCCAATTTACAAATTGCTTTCGTTGTGCTCTAATTATTGGCCGTGGCTTTCTCAAAACTCGCCATCCTCAGTCTTTACTTGCGAACTTGGTAGGCGAAGCGATCGTTAGATTACATATGCTCTCATGGATACATGTATGACCGCACTTTAACTTATTTTTGTCTAAGCATCAAACTCCCAGGTCTTTTGATTACTATTGTAAAATAGATGTTTTGTTTCCTTTATATGAACAAACTAGATAAGCATAAGCACTCGTTCCATAGCTTGGAATTTGCTTCTTCCCCATTTAACGCCTTAATATGACCATAGTGATTTGCTGTATACCTTTACTCTCATGTCTCATATATCTGCTTTTCCGTGCCTAGAAAGCCTACAGATATTTTGTACCTTTAAAATAGCGCTCTGAATGTAGGCAGTCCGATAGGATGCATTTTTTTGGGTTCGAATTAGCTAATTCCGCAAGTGCACATGAATTCGCGACAACGAAACGGACAATTAAACGTAATGACACTCCTAAAAGCCCAACAGCCAGTCTTACAAATCATGAAAAATACCAGATCATCAAAGCCCTGTTGTCCATTTTGCGCTGTCCAAGTAGGACCATTTCAGGACTGACCAGTCTTGATTGCAGATTCCAGCATCTCGTTACTTTGCTCAATCTTGTTCTGACCTTGAAGTATTAATGAGATAAAGTACCGCTTCCTTGCAATGTGCCCAACATAGAAACCTTGCCGTGTTGTCTCGTCCAATAATAATCTTGCTTTGTGCCTTCAAATAGTATACAAACTGGTGCATTAGAATTCAACCCCCACGAAGTCACCCCTGCACATTGCCTCTTGCCATTTGATCCCGTTACCTTATTCGCGAAATAACCTGAGCTGCATACCTCATGCCAAGCAAACGAATGTTGAGCATGAATATGCGGAACATATCGAGATCTTAGATATGAGAAGCCACGAAGATGATCTTCACCCTGACACCAATGTCGTCCAGATTTTCAAACTCCCAATCCAGTATCCAGCTGCCACATTCGATGACCCAGCCCTCACCCACAAGATGTATTGTAGAGATATTGAGAAATATATGAGAGAGTTACTCTAGGCAGACAAGGTGTACATATAGGATTCACAAGTAGAGTACCCAGCTGTTGAGAGGAAAACAGTGGTCGCTAACACTTGACAGATGCGTCGGTAAGAACCCTCAAAACGTCTGGGGCGAGAAGAGCCTCTAGTAACAGGAGCACATATTGGTTAGTTTATACAGGCCACATACTTTCAATGACCTGACCACTTTCCCAAGACCAGACTCCACAATCAAACATGAGAGACGAATGCTTGAGCTTGGCATGAAACCAGGAGATTGTAATAGATATGAAATTACAAATTTATGGAGACCGCTAGTCGAGCCGTGCGAGAACTTTCCATTGGCTCTTTGCGACTATCATAGTGTTGACTTGGAGAACGACCTAGAGGTGGAAGACTTGATATCTCCACATTGTCATGGCTCGTACATTACTACCTTCTATTTTGGACACAATGATAAAAAGAAATCCTGATAGGTGAAGGCTATCTTGTCTATTACAACCCGGGATTGAAGTGGTACTATTTGAGTAAGATGAGAAAAGGCGAGGTGTTTCTAATGAAACAATCAGTTAGTCAACTGAACACGCCATGTAAGGCGCTAAAACAGATTTTCTATGCATTTTATCTAACATTTTGCAGTTAAAGTTCACGCAGTAGTAATCGACTCCAATGCTTCTCCTTCAGCGCAGCCACGAGAGAGCATTGAAGTACGTGCACTAGCTATAATTTCACGAAGAGCATTTCTACTTTCCGATATCCAAGCATCTGACACCTCAAGCTGAGCAGAAGTTGGAAGGCAATGCAAAGCAGTATAACTGTATATGCATGCCAGCAAAAGCCTGTCATATCGGGTTCAAATGACAGATTGAAAATGAACTAGGAAATCATAATTCCTTTCAATGTCACTAGACATGGAAGCTACAATAGGATTCTTTATTACGGTAAATGTTCCGAAATGAGAGATCACCAAAGAGCCACAAGCACAAGAAATAGATTCGTTATATATGTACAAGTGCTTTTAAACCACCACGGATCTGATTTCCATCTGTAGAACGACAGGTCTAATAGCATTTGCTCGTATGTGCGGAAGGATCCTTACAGGCACTAAAGACAGAGTTAGTGTTGATGTTGCAAGTGGAGACGGCAAGAATAAGTTACCTGTGAGTAGTATGGATTCTGGTATGTGCATGTCGTTCCTGCAACGCAAGTATAGCTGGGACCATTGAAGGTCTGGCCACCACACTGGTAGTATTTCGCGTTGGCAGTAAGCTTTGGCAGAGCAAGGATCAGACTAGCAGCCTTCTCAGATACGGTGACGACGAGAGCAGACGGGTTGGTGGATGGTAAGCCAGGGAAGATACTGGCGTCAACGACGAAGATGTTATCAGTGCCATAGACTTTGGTGTTCAGATCCACGACGGCGGTTCCGCCTTGCCGTCCATCATCGGTTCCAAGTTTAGCCGTTCCGAGCCAGTGATTGGCTCGTCGTACACCTGGCTCATATGTTTTCTATTTTGCCCTGTTAGACGACATTTGATTGAAAGAAGCGACGAGGGGTCGTACCGCATTCACCCAGTCCGCAACTGACGTTCCAGCCGGCGGCTCTAGAACGGTAAGGTTCTTCGTGGCGCTTAAAACCTTAACCAGATTCTGAACACCAGCAATGACGGCGGATATATCGTTCTTATTGCTGGTCCAGGGGTTCTGCGAGACTGTCATGGTTAGATCCGGCTTGATGGTCAGTCTGCCACGTGACAGTTGACCACGTCCGAGATATTGGCTCAAAGTCATATAGCCTAGAATGAACATTAGCGACGTGCATACTTCAATAACCGGATGTAGCTCACATCCTTCTACCCCACAATTACCGCGTGCGTCTCCTTCCACACGAGCGGTGTATTGCAGTTGCCGCACGACACCATCAGGACCAGTGATCTCTTCCCAGAACAAGGGTCCGATATTGGGGGCGGCCTGAGCGAATGGCCCAGTTCGAGATTCTAAAAATGTTAGTTAATGTCGGATATATGTGTTTGAATTATCCATACTGAGGTATTGGGCAGTATCAGTGGTATTGGGATTGTCAAATGTATTCTCCCATGCATAGTAAGAGATGTTGGGATGGGCAATGATCAAATCAGTCTGTGCCTCGTCAGTAAAATTCTTAGCCAAAAGAGGAGAGGACATACATTAAGATGATCATCCAGATTGTACCCGACAGGTAGATTAATCCAATCTGTTGTGTTGATCATCTTTGCTCCATCTGTGCTTGCTTTGACAACATTCAATTGATCAGCGGGACCAATTCCGCTTCTCATCAAAAGCTTGGCAGTTCCAAAGGCACCGGCTGAAACTATAACTCGTCCAGTAAGCGGAGTGAGATTGACCGTTCCGGTATAACCGCCATCTAGGAAAGCCTCAAGCTCCACGGCTGTAGCATGTCCTCCTGTGCGGACAATCTTCTTGACTGAAGTCTTCAACCAAAGCTTGAACTTTGGTCGAGCGCTCGCAGAGACAAGATATGTAGCCATTGGCCCACCGCGCTCTCCGTGCGAGTACATGTAAGGCGTGTACGCGAAAGTCCTGTTCTTTTGTTCAGGAACGCTGTTGGCGCCATTGGTAAGGTTTTTCCACCCTCCCGCTTTCAAACTGTTTGAAAGCACATCAACCCCTGACCTTATGTAAATCTTACCATCCAAAGATGGGTGATCAGTTCCAGGGATTCGTGAGAACACTTTGTTGGTTGCTGCTACCATGTCGGCTGACTTCCAACCTGTTGGGAACTCAACATCCCAATCCTTGGGATTTGGCTGGATTTTAGATTAACATGGCATTCTTCACCGAGAGGGAAAAATTGCCGGTTTAACTTACCTTCCACCAAAGACCTGCATTGACAGCTGTTCCACCGCCAATAGTGCAGCCAGCTCTCTGATCTATGTCCAAACAGTAGACACCTTTAGTTCCTTGCCAGAACTTATTGCATAATCCTGGAACATCAACCCAGGTGAGATTGGTACCCTTCAACCACGGAGCCTGATCAATGGATGGATCGTTGACTATTCAACGTCAGAATATCTAGATAGTATTAAGAACTTAGATATACCTCCTCCCCATCTACCAGAAGATGGTGGTCCCTTCTCAACTAAAAGGACAGAGTATCCAGCCTCCGAGAGCCGGTCTGCAATCGGAATTCCACCAGCGCCTCCCCCAATAACAACATAGTCATATGTGGTGCCCGTCGGAACCGGAATACCAGTAACTGGGACGGAAGTGGTTGTCGGGGTAGTAGTAGGGCTACCGGTGTGAGTTGCGGTTGCCTGGGCCCACGCGGAGTATGAGGCTTGCGTAGCACTTGGGACTAGAATTTGATACACGCCCATACCATTGTCATGGACTTGAAGACCAGAATTTGGGTCGCTAGGGGTATTTACAGGTGTCACAGCTTGGGCCCATCCTTGAGGGAATGCGCCGGAAGATGTGGATATGTTTGCGGAAGGTCCTCCCGGCTGGTTGAAGTTCCAGCAGTTTCTGCAGTGGTACACAAGAGTGAAGTGAGTTGAGTTCACGTTCGAGTATAGAGGAGTAAGAGTCGCGTCTCCAGTATAAAGACTAGGCTCTTGCCAGCCTCTGAATCCGAATTAGCATATTGTTTCAAGTTTCTTGAAGTAAGCTTACTGAGACCACCGGAGAGATGTGAGAACTTGGCCATTGCTTGGCCATGCTACCAGCATCAAGCCATTGTTCATTTCCCCAACACCGTGGACAACTCCTGTCCATCCTCCACCATTAGGAGCTGAACCAATCTTTCATTTGTCAGTTTGTATCTTGTTTAAAACTTCAGAGACTTCTACGAACCAGCAGACCAAGATAGTCGGGGAAGTTAGTAGTTGCGGCGCTTGGTGGAAGAGCAAGACCATACGTATAACCTCCTAAGGAGTTCAAAGATCCCCAACCTGTGGAGGTGCCATTTGGGAAGGTGGTCGCCCAGAACGTGAAGCCGGTATTAGGCTCCGTGTAGTACGCTTTCACTCCATAATTGGGATTTTGCGCCGATACAAGCTGAGCTCCTGAGACAGTATTAGCAGGATAGTCAGAATTACTTTTATTCATTTGAACACACCAAAGCTTACGACGGCAGCGACCCCGCGAAGGAGAGTAGCAGTCTTCATGATGCCTCTATCGTTAGTACAAGAAAAGCTGCGGCCAGGTGAGAGCTTCCGCAAGGGAACTTCGCAGACATGATAAACAAAATCTCACCTCAGCTCGGAACCTGCATACCGAAGGCAAAAGCCCAACCAGGAGCAGCGCAATTCCAATCCGTCGGCGATGAAACCCCAGACGATCATGTGTCAAGCATCCATCATATTTTTCCAGGGGAGGCTAGTATGGGTGTTGGTGTTCTTGGTAGGCTTTGAAATGCTTTGTGACCACACCAACGGCTGCCAGCTGCGCCTGCTGGAATTCATTTATGGAAAACAAATCTACCGGGAGTATATCTTTACATGAGGTGACTTTAGGCTCATAGTAACTCCGCGGTTGCATCGGAATAGATTAATAATGATCCGGGAACAATCTCACGGGTATATTCCAACGCCACATCGCGACTACCCGCGGCACAACTTGTTGGAGAAAATGGCACAGATATCATTGCAAAATAAACCACGTGGGTCCCGTGTGTAAATTTCTTGTCTGGCGTCAGTAGTAAGTAGAACCATCACCAAGAGTTATATACTTTGTGGAAGGTAGGAATTGAGAAAAATGATTATGTGTTCCTTGCAGAACGCGCCAAGGTGGCTGACGTTTCATCGCATGCTCGTCTGTACTCTCATCTCACGTGCAACCGGGGTCAATTTATTTATCCAAAGCTTTTCTCATCGGATATGAAACCGAACCCACCGGTAGTCACCATTTCATATCAAGCTCATTCCCCACATTCTCGGCTAGACGTCCCTCAATGTAGATATATGAGCTCTTTTGCGGGGGATTCCAGGCTTGACGGGAGGCAAACATATATCACGTGATTTGATCCTCTCGAGGAGGAAAACTCAAATTCAATAACTGAAATGGAATTGGTGGAAGTACTCAGAGAAGCTGAGCATTTAAGAATTGCGTAAGAGTTGAGCAGTTTATGCTCGCTGTGAGTATTGCGACGCCGACCTGAATTCATGTTACCTACTGTCCAACTCCCGCTAACTAGCAACCACAAACATAAACCGAACCCATATCCTGTCGAAGATGGCAATGGTATCACAAACTTATCATTAAACCTCAGCACTGTTTTCCGTCTATGAAGAGAAACTTAACGTCGATCGTTAAGCCACGTTTGCCAACCATCGGAGACCCTTCCGTCACCTCTCCAGTATCAATTAACCACTTCTTGATTCCCTGCAAATGTGTTGTGTTATGCTCTTGCGTCTCCTGAACTGCATCCCATGGCTTAAATTCAAGCTCTCCGAGTGTGCTTCGATCATACTCCGGACTCAACAGAATGATATCCTCGAGAGAAGAGTCTAACTTGTCATCCAGACACCGCATCAGAAATGGTTTGATGTAACTACATGTCCGACTTTCGTTCTGGAAGCTCTTAATATTGAGAGCAAGATATTTAGTGC
The DNA here is from genome assembly GCA_021307315.1 of Bisporella sp. PMI_857. NCBI lineage: Eukaryota > Fungi > Ascomycota > Leotiomycetes > Helotiales > Helotiaceae > Bisporella > Bisporella sp. PMI_857. Next base: position 50,779 of record JAJSPD010000136.1, on the reverse strand, counting down.
CATTGGTAAGACATCGGTTGAAAAAGTTTTTGGAACTCCTCGACGTTTCATTATCGAAACTTTCCAAGAAACAGATGCGGTCGACTTCGAAGTTGACATAGATTCTAGGGTGGGTAGTGAATGTGAAGTCTGCAAACTTGAATTCCGTTCCAAACTCCAACCGATAGTATTTGAGAGCTTCAGTTCGAGATTCTGAGCAGACGGATAGGATGGTAGGCGGAGCGGTCTTCGAGCAAAGTTTCCATATCACAAAATCCGTTTCGTCGTCCTCGTTAGCCCTGAGGGGAATCCCTATCTTCTTGCCAAAATCTGAGCTCCAAATATTGATGCTTCGAGGATGACATGCAGCGAAGCCCCATATTTTCAGACGCAACTCTGTGGGAAGCTCCGGGAAGCACGTGAATTGGGAAAGTTGAGGCTCTTCGGCGATTAGGGGTATCTCTTCCACAGTAGGCTTCATACTGCTCTCATTGATAGCGAGCCCGTGAATATTCCTAGGTATATCGTTATCATCAATAGTGCTAGATGATGAGACTGAAACATCCTCGCTCGTGACAGCTTTGCGCTTGGAACGAAAGCGTCGTAAGCCCCGGGAACTTGAGGTCTTGAAACGCTTTAAGCCAGATGACGAGGTCAACCAAGGGATTCGAGCCATTTTTCAGGATTCGATGGCCGAAAGTGATATTCAATATGCTCAGCCTCGTGATATCGAAGCCAAAATACGCCGAGTTCTGTCAAGATAATGCGCCTTGGTCTACGGAAATGGTCAGTGGGGTCTAGATGTATAGATGGAGAGATCCTTACATCTCTGCGTGACGGTGTGTGATGAACAAATGTTACGTATTTTGTTGAGAATGATAGCTGAAGTTAACTGCCGCGCCGACCGAATAGAAGACCGAAGCCACATGTCACGTGTTCTCAAGGCAACAGGTGCCAAGGACATGCAGCCTCGTTGCATCAAAAACTTCAACATTCAAGTAAATTATAGAGATGAAATTATTAAGAGCATTGATTAGCTAATGGCTTTAAGACGGCAAACAAAGCGGATTGTGGAGAATCATATGTCTGACCTCTTCAAGATAACAGTGAATATTGTGTGTAACCCAAAACCTTGGCTTGCAAAACCATGATTATTGAAAATTCCGGGAGTACTAGCTTAAAACAACCACAGCCGTAACAAGAAGGAAGCTCTCTTTGGATATTTCATCCACCGTTCTCAAGACGCTTCGAACCTTCACCACTTAACAAGACGGATGTCAGGACCAACAACATGATCACCTCCATCATGCCCTTCATGACTCTGATCATGTTTAAAGTGCGCACCATACCATATGACCACATCAGTATCCTTTACCCTCTCTCCATTCTTGAACTTGTTAATATTGGCTCTTGCAGCTATGCTCTCGGTGAACCCTACACCATCGTCCAGTTCGTTTCCACGATACTTCAAAATCCAGACATCGCCTACGCCAAAATCGTCACTAGTGCCATCATTTGGTCCAGGATTCAAAGAGTATGTTTCGCCCGTCCTGCCAGAAATCTCCCATCGTCGTCTCCGTGAGGGATCCTTCTGTCGTTGGATCTCGTAAACCTTCTCATGGTAGCGCGAATTAGCAAAGATGGGCGGATTGTTATACTCGCGGACGAGGTTATTACCCGCAGTAACAATATCGAAGTCAAGTCGCCAGTACACGTGATGGTGATGGACCTGGCATACACAATTTCGCCCGTTCAATACTCCTCCAAAACCCCAGCGTGGCCGCAAGGTCCCGTCCACATGGAATCTCCATTCTGAAGTGTATCTGTACCATCCGGCTGTCATTTGAGACTTCAAAACCACCTCCAAACCATCCACATACACAGCTACGCCGACGAAGTTGCCACCATCTAGATTTGGCGGATCAACAATTGTCTTGGCAGGAGTTTTACACAATCGCAGCCACTGTGCCCAATTCGTGCCTTCACATTGAAGTGGATACTCTTCGTGCTGCCAGTCTCTGTCATACAACTTCAAGTCAATATTATTCTGATCTAATGACTTATTGCAGTCTAATCATGGCATACTCTAATTTAAGAATCTTTAACCCAACTTCGTTCTATATCCTGAATATAATCTTTGTAATAACCGGAATAGAAAGTGTTGCAAGCAAAAGGCTCAAGCTTACCGATAGTATGGCCCACAGCGACTATTCTTGTTCTCGTACTCCACATTCAGGATAGGCACACTTGCTTTATATAGCACCTTCTTCCCTTTATATTTAACATCGAACAATTCAATGCCTCCTCCATTTGTGCCTGATGAGGCGGCAGGTCTAGTTAGTCGGAAGGTCCACAACAATTTCCCACTTTGAGTGATCCTCAAGTTTTGAGTGCCTGGTGCTCCACGAGTAACGGATGCTTGACCAGAGTTCTGTGGCGCTACACAATCCATCACTTGCGATTTTGAAGATGCTGACTCTTCCACCGTGCCGTTATTCATATTGACGTACACAAGTCTGCTGGAGTTCTGTGAGTTAATAGCGAGATGGAGCAGCCTATGAGATGTTCCGTCTGGGAAATCCCTGCTGATATATGGTGGCATATAGCTATTGACGAACTCATCTGAGCCAATACCAGCTGTCTGTGCTGCCTCCAAGATTTCTTCAGAACTGGGGTGCGGCTGTATGTTTACGTCTTCAATATTGATACTGCCATTATCAAACGGGATCCCATTCACAAGGAGGGCTCTTCCATTGGTATAATCATACACTGTAGCTGCAAATCTCTCTGATTGCGCTACGAACTTTTGAGAGAGTCCAACATCAGGAGATAGCACTCTTGATGAGATCAGTCTGTAATTTGTCCCATTCAGAAGGTCACGAATTTGGCAGCTGTCTAATGCTTGAGCCACTGTAGCATTGAGATCAGCATGGCTAAGACCGGATTCCTCGTAGCCTATGCTGGGATAGTCATGAAAGTCAAGTAGAAGTGGAAATTGCAAAGCGGCTACTTGGTGGACCCCTAGTAAAATACAGATATGGGCCAGTACCCCTAGCGTGAAATTCTGTAGCGTGTAAGCATAATATTTTATAAATTGCTTAGTAAAAGAGCCTTTACTTTCATTGCTACCGCCTTAGTGATAGCTACTTTAGATAGCCAAGGTATTGCACCTCTACAACTTGAATATCTAAAAGCTCAGGACGAATGATAGAACGGATCTAACGCGGAAACAAGCATTTATCTAGAGCATTTGAGTGATATTCGATCCATATATGGCAATCATCTTACAATCGGCTTGGCACTTTAAGCCGTCGGATATAACATCAGCCCTCTATTCAGCTCTGGTACGAGGCTTTGATAATTTGCAGCAGAATCAATAATGCCCTACAGAGTCTGTACGACAGCAGGTCAGCTTTAGTGATAATTGATGCACACGCCTGAAAACGGCCAGTCAGGAAACTAGCTGGTCCTACAACTTCAAGCCACTTCTGGCAATTGCATGCAACCCCGCACAGCTGTTTCGGAATTTGCCACGCTCAATCATGGCTTTACAAGCCTCATTGTCAGATAAAAACTGTACCCAGATCTAGATTGCAACACAGTCACGCGACGCATTTATCTTAGGGTACTATTCTTCTATTTGTAGTAAGAGTTCCAACACTCAAGGCGTATATGCCTTTGAAAAACAACCGAGAAGACAAAAATGAAAAATATGATATCCAAACAAATATACTGTAAAGGGTTATTCTGAAAAGTTAAATGCATGGCTTTGTCTGCCTTTGAGCGTATCGCTTGCTTTGAGGAGGCTGTAGAAACTGTGCTTCAATCAACGGGTTTAATGTCTCATTCGTATTATTTTCTCTACAATGGTTGCTGATTGGCTAGCGAAATAACACAGCGAAGTATGTCGTACATTATAAATTGAATTAGGGATCATGGATAAATGTATTGACAGGCATGGCGATCTAAGTTCTGGCTATGCGTGGAAACAAAGAAAGAACGAAAGGAAGAACCCTCCTTTTTCAGGGGGAATCCTTACCATGCCCCGAAATTAGATATTTCTCTTGTCCTTGACCCTCATTTATTGTGAAGACGTAACCAACTTGAAATCGTTCAGGGAGTGTTGACAATTGGCTGCTGTGGGTTAGTGAATGGATGTCGCAGTAAATAAGGATGCTGCAAGATGAGATAGAGGAGGGTGGCGGAGAAAAGCGATCAGGAGGAAGCATTTATGCACGCAGAATGTATACCTGATAAGGTGGGAAGATGTTGCATCCGTTGTCGTCGCTTCCTGTTTGCCAGTTTAGGACAATTTGAATGCTTGGCTCAGAGCGTGCGTGAGCCCCGGGGGAACGCGCGCCTGCTTCAAACTTCGTGACGACTATGTACCAGCATATCAAGATCTTGATTTGTTTTTATAATCAGGGGAGACTTGAAGTACCTTTCTCATATTAGGGTAGTATGCCCTCATTTATAGTGAGCCTAAGAACTCCTAATAAGGCCCTATTTAACTACAATTTATTGTTGCGTCACATTCATTGTAAACGATTCTCTTCCAAACGAACTTCGGAAATCCAGCATTTGTCGCTGCACTATCGTTAAGCATACATGTGTTCATACATACAGAGGGGATATCGCGTTTCCATGATAAAAGCAAAACACTCGTTCCAATCATTGCGTCCAAAATGAGCAAAATACCACGCTGACAATGAAAGGCTCCCGACGTAAAATACACCTCCGCTTTGTTGCCCTCGGTTCATCTCAAGCTTATTATCTGCATTTCCTTGCTCTTCAATTCCCTATCCTCTGCTACATATTTGAAGGAGCGATGATTATAGCTCATCCTTGACATGGGCAGTAACAGAACTAATCGCCTCGCTCACTGAGCTTGCAAAATCCTCTACACCAGCGCTTGCTTTGTTCATCGTGTCGCTAGCGCCTTCTCCGGCGGCGGCAGCGAATTCCTCTAATTTAGCTCGCGCGCTAGCGATAGCGTTACTCAGTCGCGCTTGAGCGCTCTCTATTGCGCCTTGTTCTGGGCCGTAGATTGCTGTGCTGATGGCGCTGCTAGCTGCCGCGATGTTATTGCCAATCACAGATGTAGCAGAGGACAACGTGTCAGCCACTACACTGGTCACGGATTCGTATGTACCTGTTTGGGCTCCATAAATTGCCTCGCTGATGGCTCTGTGCGCTGACGCTGCAGCATCTGCAATGGATGCTTGAGCAGCTTCAGCGTATCCGGTCCTGTAAACCACAAGTCAGTCAATAAGTTCTGACTTTTAAATAGACATGAGGTTTAGAAAGTTTGCTAAAAATGACAACCTTCCGCCATCTGTCTTCGACACGTTGACAAAATAGCAAATGCCAATCTTCTCTACAATACAATTTGCATGATCTTTTGTCATAGTGTGGCAAAAAAAAAAAACTCTTTAAAAATAACAACTAAAGCTTCGGTCATAAAAACACTACTTACTGTGTACCATATATATTTTCTGATGCAACACTTGTAGCAGAGGAGTAGGCGCTAGCGGCTGATGCTGTAGCCTTTTCGAAAACTCCCTTTTGGCTTCCATAAAGCTGAATTGAAGCAAGTTCTACAGCTTCGTTCACCTTCAAAGAAGCATTTTTAAGAATTTCTTCTAGGGCTGGAGGAGGTGTAAATACTGAGGCGACCACAGAGCTTGCTGTTGCATAAGCTTCGCTGGCGTAAGTCGTGGCACTGGACGCAAATTCGCCAGCGCCGGTGTAGTATGCAGAGCTGAGACGAGCAAATACACTCTCGGTGAAATCGGGCTCTTTACCAATGATGAGCTCGCTAACAATCGATGCCATTGCAGTATATTGTGATCCAACTACCTCGGTGGCAGAATCTGCGTACTCTCTAGCCTCAGATAGGAGACGACGAGTCATGAAGTAAGGAGTCGGCTGACCATAGATCTGTTCGCTAGCTTTCGTAACGAGAGATTCCCAATTTTCGCTTGCTGCCGAGACAACAGAATCAGTCCAAGCAGTTGCGGTCTGTGTTGGCGCAATAGCAGATGAAGCTGCCTCAAGGAAATCGGAGTATCGAGCGTATGCCATGCCAACGCCAGCATAATATTGGTTTTGCATTTGCACGAAGAGCTTCTGCTTTGCAGCGTCTCTGGTCTGGACTGCTGACAGATAGCTCTTCGCCTCATCAAACTGAGCTTTCGCTGCACTGACACCTTCCACTAAACGCGAGGATGCCAATGCGGATATTGACTCAATGGCGCCCGAGGGGGCAGACGTAGTGGGAAGAACACTTGCTGCGAAACTGTAGAGAGATTCGACACTACCAGTCGAGGTTCCATAAATAGCTGTAGATGCACCAGACAGAGCAGCGTCGAAACGGGATTTTGCGTCCAGAGTTGCGTGTGAATAGACACTTTCTGCAGAGCTATATAATTCTTCATGTACCGGCTTTGGCGTGCCAGAGATCCGGGCTGATAGGAGCGAACGAGCTTGCTCATAATTTTCCGCAGCCTGAGAAACTGCACGATTGTAGGCTTCACTGGCCTGGGCTGAAATGGATTGGGCTACAGGTGTTGGCGTCCCATAAATCACATTACTCGCAGCGGCAATGGCGTCAGCATAACGACTGGAGACGAGGCTTGAAATGTTCTCGCCACTGCCTTGCTGGGTGCCATATAAAGCGACGCTCGCAGCTGAGAGAGCGCTTGAATATTTCTCTGCTGCGAGCACAGTAACAGTTTCGACGTTCACGCCAGTCCTTGTAGGTTGCAGGATAGCTTCGCTCACAGCATTCGTAATGTCAGCGAATCTATCGCCAGCTGCACTTGCCATGCTCTGAATCTTTTCGCTGAAGGTGTCTTCGTCTGATTCTTGAATTATCTCGTCGAAAATGATTTGCCTAGCCTCAACAAACTGTGCCTCCGCACCGCCCCAGACTTTCTTACTGGCTGCACTGCTTGCCGATGAGGCAACTGAACTAATTGAGTCGGACGCCTCTGAATCGCTCTTTGATACGGAGCTTGCTAATGATGAGGACCCAGAGACAATATCACTAGTGGCTGACGAAACTGAAGCGGCCGCTGCATCGACGAGACTGCTTACAGTCCCTTTTGCAACTGAGATCACACTCTCCACACTTCCTTGAGAAGTCCTAATGACTGAGCTTGACACTTCGTCAGCCAGGCTGGTTGCTGATTCCTTCGCGATTGATACAATGGCCTCAACACTTCCTTGTGGGGTGCCAATAACATTCGACGATATAGACGATCCAACGCTTTGGAATGTAGAGCTAGCCTCAGATAATATAGACTCAACAGTTCCCTGAGAAGTGCCTAAAACTGCTTCGCTAGCATCGCTGGCCTTTTCCAGAATCTTTGGGCCTGAATTGGCAGCAGCGACAGGCACGATCTTGGGGCTCCAATCTTCACTCGCATCACTGGTTGAGATTTTCCAACGTCCTGTTTCCTTGGTCCTAGACAACTCTTTTGCCGCAAGCTCCGCTGTGTCCAGTGCATTACTTTCAACCTCCTGTGCAGTAGCGCGGGCTTTGGCCAGGCCTGGGTGTGCATTTGACACTTGCTCTACCTCAACACGCCATTCGTCAAACTTGTTCTTTAATTCGTGGTACTTTGCCCAATCCTTATGCGTGACGCCATCGAGCCATGCCCATCGCATGCCGACCTCCTGTAGGCCCAGATCCCGAATGTGGTCAATGATCTCGAAGGTCTCTTTGGCGGCTTTGCCGATAAGCATATTCAACTCCTTATTGTAAGTCAACCTCCACGTTCTGATGGATTGTGCCTTATCCTTGATTGCAACCCCAGCTTTACGAACCGCGGCATTGAGAGATTCTTCCTTCTCGTCTACAGAAGCGGAGCCCTTCACGATGGAAATAATATCACTCTTCAGTTTCCCGAGGCTAGATTTGACGGTTTCTTCAAGCTGAATATTGAGCGCTCTCCCAACCTTCTCGGCTTGGCTTTGAATCATTCTGTCTGTAATTTCAGTGATTCTCGACTCAAGCTCCTCGGAGCCCAGATCAGCCGCCCTTGAAAACTTCTCTTGCCATGTTTTGAGATCTTCAGCGACCACTTTGGCGGCGTTCTCTCGTATCTCCGCGGATGTGAGCTTAGTGGGCTCCGCAGGTTCTTCGGCCTTGGCAGCCTCTGAGGCAACTTCAGTTTCTACACTAGTCGAGCTCAAAGTAGGAGTCTCATGTGCTGCTGCGATTGATGATGATATCGAGAAGAATGTTGAAGTTGCAGCTACCGAGGAGGAGGAGCTATGGCTGTGTTAGCACACTGTATTAAGGTGATTGGGAAATCCATGCCTGTCAATGTTGTCAATAGCTGCCTTGAGTTTCTTGCCATCACGATATCTGCCTAAGCGCTCCCCAATCCTAACAAGCTGGGGCTCGACATTTTCGCCATAGAGAACTCGAAGCTTTGGAAAGACGGTACGGTCGAGAAAGATTCCGCCAGTTGTCCAAGCCCATTGAGAATAAGGAATGGCCGTAGTAACAATAAAATCACTTGCCAAAACATAACCGTGTACGGCATATGGCTGAACTGTAGTATATGTGGGTAAAATATGTCCGTAATAAGTCTGGAGTGCATTTGTTTTTGCAATGTCGTAATACGGCCCAACAGCTTTAGTCGCCTTATCAAGATGAGGGGCTAAAGCCTCGTCATATTTCGCTTTTGCAATGTTCTGATAGTGCGCTACAAAGGGTTGCACATTCTTATCCCATTGAGCTTGAGCAAATTCCTGTCCTTTTGTCACTCGTGGAGCGCCATACTTAATTCCAAAGGCCGTAGCAGGCGCGATCACCTGCTTATCCAGCGTTTGGTAGTAGGGCCGTACGGTATCCACATATGGGGCTGCATAGGTCTCGTAATATGGTTGTAGATGAGGAGTTATGGCGGATTGCAACTGGAAGTACGGCTTGCAGATTCTGGGCGAGGAATCTGTGATGAGGTCGACTGTTGCAGGACACCGGAAAAAGATTGTTATAATTGAGTACCATGTGAGTATCCTCGCATTTGTTAGCCGAGGGTCGCATAACAGGAGCTGCAGACTAACCTGGATATGATACTTAAAAGACTGAAGCCTTTTTTTGGCTTGACCGGCTTGTTTGTAGTTTTCCCGCTGGTGGTGCTAGGATTTGAGGATAAAGTATAGCCATTTGTGTTCCCGTTCCCATTGGCAAGCTTCTGCCCTGGCTTTACGCCGCCGCCATTGCTCGCTGCGGCCATTTCTCTTCCCTTATTTTCTTCCTCACAGCATACAGATCGTGAGGCGCGTCACTCCGTGATGCTTTCGAAAGAGGTCCGTGGATGAGCTTGTGGGAATCGGTTCTAGAGCTTTGTTGAAGGTGTAGATAATTTTGTCCTGAATTTACCCGGCCCAAAGAACTATAAAGGCAAAGCAAGCTGGTAAGGGATGCAGGTTGCTGGATGGTAATAAGGTCGGTCTCAATGGAGATTTCGTTGGTCGTGAAGCTGGTTTTTGGGATTACTGCATGATGGAACAAGACACCCTCAAGCACAAGCTCCGATGTCTTGGCACGATTCGAGACCTGCTTTCTCACAAGCGCTGCATGTCAAAACGTCATTCCGCGTCCGCATTCTGATAGCTACGGACATCAGATGGGAACGCCTTTGAGAAGATTTCTATTATTTTATTTGCTAGGTATCACTGAACATTTTCATGATAACATATCACTGATAATCGATGGCTTCGTTAGTGATCGCATTAATTTGAAAGCCAAACATTAGTTCCAGATGGAAAGATTACCCCCTAAGCCACTGTAGTCGCACCAGTATACTTCTGTAATCTGGCCCTAAATCTGCGGAAGCTGAAGAGAAAATGTCTATACTAGTATGGTATATTTCCATAAACAAAGCTGCAGCGCATTTCAGAGGCAAATGGAAAGCACCATTATTACTAGTAACATTTTTTTTACCATACGTACAAAAGGAAATTATGTAGATGAGGAGTTCGGAAGAGTTCCCTGGAACCCTCCTCTCCGAATCACGTGATTTTTTGATCTTCGGTAAATATATTTTCCGTGCCGGCCGGGAATCAGAATGACAGGATGAAAGAAGAGATGACTACAATCCTGCCCTCAACAACCTACCACACACCAATTTAGCCTCCCAGGAGGTCATTGTATTGACGATCTCTTATCACCAACCATCATACTTCCAGAAACTGTTTCCCAGGGACTGGAAGGGGCACCAGGCAGCCATATTTTACGCTCATTGCCTTCAGTTAGGTACTCTTTATTCAGTTCAGATGATTGTATGTCAGCAGTGAAAGGAAGGCTTGGCCTACTGGACTCTCATTTTCTCTCTCTCATCGGCTTTTGACTTCTCAACGTGAAAAATTTGGCATCATGGCCGAATCGATCACACAGAACTACAGCCTCCCAGCTGAGGGACGATCCGGCCCACCCGATATAATGAACGACCCTCAATTCGAAAGCAATACACAGGGCGGTGAAGATGAAGCGTTGGATCAATGTAGGATATGTAGAGGAGAGGGGACATCGGAAATGCCTCTATACTATCCTTGCAAATGCTCAGGAAGTATCAAGCATGTCCATCAGCAGTGCTTGATGGAATGGCTCTCGCACTCCCAGAAGAAGCATTGCGAACTCTGCAAAACACCATTCCGATTTACGAAACTCTACAATCCAAATATGCCACAGTCTTTACCGACAAGGATATTTATTCAACACTCCCTTCTTCATGCGGCACAGACACTGGCGACAGGTTTACGGATATGCCTGGTGGTCGGGGTATGGTTAGGGTGTCTTCCCTTTGGAATCAGACTGGTTTGGCAATTTCTATTTTGGTTCAGCGACGGAGGCTGGCCGGTACATTACGAGGAGAGAATGGATTCGACCTTATCACCGGCCATGCGATATCTAGGCCATCAACTCATCGAGGACCTGGCGGCAAATGGAACATCGCCGCGAATTCCTTGGCTTGAACTTCCCACAACATCTGCGCATGTGGAAAGAACAATAAGAAAGGTCCTAGCCTACATCAGAACGGACGCACAGACTCTGGAGATCAGCTCTCTAGATCCTCTTGCTTCTGGCGCTTTGGAGACTCTTTGGCATAAGTTAGGCAAGCAGGCCGTCATTGCATCAGGCCACACGTACGATACGTTCGGTCAATTTATGTTGCCTGGTCATGCGCCTTCTCCACGAAGTCGATCGCTACTTAGCGATGTGTCATTTCTGAGAAACCTCACCAGGCTTTCTTTGTTCAATCAGCTTATTATCAATATTTTGGAAGGGTATATTATCACTATCCTTGTTGTAGTCTCCTTCATACTTGTTTTCCTGATCCGAGAGTGGGTTGTCCAGCAGCAGCCGATTATCAACATGGGTGCCGCTTTCAATCCTGAGATTGCTGGACCAGAGCTGCTGCGAAATGAGCAACCCGGCCCTCTACCAGAGAATGATGATGAGGACCAAGTGCCGCAGAATCAGGAATTGGCTCAACGTCCACTTGCTCGACCACGAAGGGCAGCTAGGCCCCGGCATATTCCTATTGGTAATGGTAATGAGCGAGGACAAGCAGTTGAGGGACAGCAAGCTCCTCATCGGCCTCCACCTGTAAGAGATGCTTTGACTCCGGCTGCAGAGATTCAAAGACAGCTCGCAGAGGAACCTAGAAGAACTGAGGAATTTTTGGCCATGTGGCGGCGTGCAAACAGTGATCCCCAAGAGGTCCTTAGAATTATTGAGAGAGAGGATAAGGCAGATGAAATGCGATATTGGGTAAACGCTATGAGGGTACTTGCGTCTAATCCACCGGACTCCTGGCAAGAGCCAATCAATCATACTGAATCTCAGATGCCTGATCTCACTTCTTCACTATTAGATGACGCTGGTAGCTCTTCTGTTCCACAACTTGGCTTGCCTGGTGTTGATAAGAGCAATATAAATCGTGTTGTATCAAAATTAGACAGTGAGCGCGGTAGTGCAAGTGGCGAAAGCTGGATCGATATTCCGGAATCGATTGACTCCCGCCCTGGGAGTAGCCATACCGGTGAAAATTCGAAGTCAATTTTCGACGATCATGAGGTAGGGCAAAGCTCACTGAGTACAGCGAAAGGAAAGGCCTTGGAGCAAATAGCAATGACGGGTACCAGCAGTAGTGTCGCCGATGGATGGCAAGCTACCCCCTCTCCGTTTATATCAAACCCTCGGCCTAGAGCCACGTCAGATGGACCACAGCTTAAGGATACTATTTCCCCATTGGCAAATAATAACTGGTCTTTTCACGGGATTTCAAGTCAAGAAAATGATAAGCCAAGGACCCCAGACGCTAATAAAGGTGCTTTCGAATTTCGGGCAGGATCTAGTGTCGCGCAAGACGAAATACTGAAAAATCAGGAATGGAAAGATGCTCAGGATCTGCGAGTTCAGCAGGCTATAACCAGAGGTAGAGAGTCCCTTCGGGCGAAGGAGTCAAATAATCATGATTCCGATTTTGATGGCCCCATCCAAGTCAGGGGACAGGATGGAATTATGCATGCGTATGCCAGTGTAGAGGAATTGTTTGAGAGAAACCCAGTCGATAGTTCTGAGTCAGAGGACGAGGAATCACTGGTGGTGGAGCCTGATGCAGAAGATCACCTAGACCGCCAATATGCTGAACCTGAGCTCGAAGCAAATCCATTTGCCCTAGACACACCATTGCCTCCACCACGGGAGCCCATTGTAGAGCCACCTCCGGAAGGCTTCTTCGCAAATATTGCCGATTGGCTTTGGGGTGGAGTTGAGGGGGAGCCAAGACAAGATGCTGGCGCGAATGATGAGCATGTCATAGAAGACTTTGCTGCTGAAGCTCCTTTCCTACCAGTTGCTCGTAACGATCAAGATCCAGAAGTTCGTGAAGCTGCTAGACAAGCGGGTATAGATCTGGACGCCCTTGCAGGGGATCCAGACGGGGAGGACCAGGAAGATTTTGATGGTATAATGGAGCTTATCGGCATGCGTGGACCCCTATCCAGCCTTGCACAGAACGCAATATTTAGCGCCTTCCTCCTATCAATGACTGTAGTTTTGGGCATCTGGATTCCATACAATATTGGCAGGGTTTGTTTATTACTTCTGGCAAATCCTGGCTCCACATTGAAGCTCCCTCTGAAATTTGTATTTTGGTGCGCAGCCTTTGTCCAGGACATAATCGCGGCTGGTGTTGGAATGATAGCTGCCATTGTGCTAGCAATCATGTCAAGACTCTTTGGACTTATGGAGGATCCGTCCATGCTGGATATTACAGCAGCTTCACATCGCCTGATGAAGGAATCGTTTGACAGAGTCCTAGACGGCGCTATCAGAAACATAATTGGATTTTCGAACTCCGACGTGTTTATATTTTCTGCCGCCTCTCACGAAGCCCTTCTTACACTTCAATACATTGTTACCGACAGCCTAGAAGCTGTTGGGAGTCATGTGGCATCTCTTTGTACCGGTGATTACAGCTTAACACTAGGTGGCGCAAAGGATGCTTTTCTCAGTACGGTTATCACCAGCTTCCGAGGCTTTTTATGGCTTCCAGTATATCTTGCTAGACCTGACTCATGGGTGATCAGCCTCGAAGTAGCAAAGCGTGCTACGCCTTTAGATCTAGAACTTAGTGTTTGGGGTGGCTGGGACAGGTTCTGGGCAATTCTATCAGGCTACACTGCTCTAAGCCTTCTAGGGATTGCCTACGTCAAAAGAGGAAGCCCATTCTCCACTGGCCAAGCAGGCCGGGATTGGGAGGCCACTATTCATGACTTACTAAATCAAGCGGGAGGTGTCATGAAGGTTATCCTCATCATCAGCATCGAAATGCTGGTATTCCCACTGTATTGTGGCCTTCTTCTCGATGTTGCGCTATTGCCGCTTTTTGACAAGGCGACTTTGGTATCCCGGATCTTGTTCACATTCGATTCCCCCTTCACTTCAATATTTGTACATTGGTTCGTCGGGACGTGTTACATGTTTCATTTTGCCCTCTTTGTCTCGATGTGCCGGAAGATAATGCGAAAAGGAGTTCTATGTAAGCAACTCCAAATAATTCCGCTGCAATAACTAACATCTATAGATTTTATTCGTGATCCTGATGATCCAACTTTCCACCCGGTGCGCGACGTTCTAGAAAGAAATGTATCTACACAGCTTCGAAAGATATTATTTAGTGCCCTTGTCTATGGTGCTTTAGTCGTCATCTGCTTGGGAGGCGTTGTGTGGGGTCTGGCAACCGCATTCGATGGCGTTTTCCCCATCCATTGGTCATCGAATGAGCCAGTTTTGGAGTTTCCCATAGACCTCTTATTCTACAACTTCTTGATGCCCTTGGCAGTCAAGTTCTTCAAACCATCGGATGGACTTCACGCAATGTATACTTGGTGGTTCCAGCGATGTGCAAGGATGCTACGTTTGACTTGGTTCATGTTCGGCGAAAGAAAGCGTGATGAGGAGGGCCAAATTGTTCGACGGTCCTGGAAGGATATATTTCACCCAGTTCCTCCTGAAAATCTTCATATTCACAGAGACGTCGGCCCAGAGCTTCTCTTCAATGATCCTGATACTAAGGCTTATATTCGAGCAGATGGTTATTATGCGCGCGCTCCAGCTTCTGACCAAGTTCGCATTAAGAAAGGGTCGCCCATATTTCTCGAAGTTGATGAATTCAATAAACCCCTCGAGGGACAACCGATTCATCCTGACCGAGACGCAGAATGGAACTCTGATATGTACAAACATGTCTACATCCCGCCCTACTTTCGATTCCGAATCTTTCTGTTCATATGCTCTCTTTGGATATTTGCCGCTTTTACAGGCGTGTGCACAACGATTGTACCTCTGGTATTTGGTCGTCGCATATTTGAGAAGATCATTCCGGAGAATGTCCAAAAGAATGATGTCTACGCCTTCAGCATTGGTATCTATATACTTGGCTCTATTCTATATATCGTCCTTCATGCACAATCTTTCGCACATTACGCTTTCGCCTCCCTGTCCGTCACGGCGGAAACACCGGCAAACGCCTTCCGCCGCATTGCTGGGCTCGCGACTCGCATAGGAAAGTTTGTGTGGACCTACACTGCGGTTCTGTTTATTCTACCGACACTTTTCGCTTTCGTCATTGAAGCTTACGCAATCCTCCCTCTACACACTTACTTCTCGCCATTGGAACCTCATGTGATTCACTTCGTACAATCCTGGACCCTGGGGCTCCTGTATGTCAAATTGACTACCCGTGCAATCCAATACTATCCAGATTCACGCGCTGCAACATCATTACGCCAGGTAACTCGAAAGGGATATATGAATCCAGATGCATGGCTTGCAACCCGCTCGTTCATCTTCCCGGGGGCCACGGCCCTCAGTCTTGCCATCAGTATTCCCTGGCTCATTGCCCAGACTACAGTCACATGTATAGCAAGCAATGCATCCGACCACCGCAAGATGCTTATCTTCCGTTTCGTGTACCCGGCAGTCCTCGCGTTTGCGGGCTGGCTCTATTGCATGTATTTCCTAGCTGGCCTTGTCAAGTTGTGGAGGGCAAGAATCAAGGATGAGGTTTATTTAATTGGAGAGAGATTGCATAACTTTGGGGAAAGAAAGATTTCTAGTCCAAACACGGGTGTTGGGGCTAGGCAACATGCTGTGCAAAGAATTGATGCTTGATGAATGCTAGGTCATGGCAGGGAATATTGGCGTTTAGGTTGGGGAGATACCATATTGGAAAGGCATCAGACAATGAATGCCCACTTTCTTTGTCAGGTGTATTTATTAGAAGCGCAGAAAATGACAGCGGAATTGTACATTACTGCTAATTTCGCTGATAAGTAAGCTTCACTAGGAATCACATGGTGCCTTCTCTAATCGCTGCAGTGTTTTAATAGGCGGATTTAGGCCAGTATCATGCCTACTCTAAAGTAGACAATTTTCCACGCCAATAACTTTACATCTACTAGCTTCACATAGTCTCGGCATGCTCAAAGCAGCCTAAGACCCAACGCTTCATATCCTCACGGATGACGCGGTTATCCTTACATCCACCTCCCCAGATACCAGCCTCTATTTATCACCGCAACTTTTTTTTTGACAATGGTACTCTCAAACGCAAATTATCCTTCCTCATACCCCAGATTCCCATGACTACCGAATCACTACTGATTGGGTACCCATTACGGTTTCTGCAGCTCTCCTATTTAGCCTGGAGGAGAATCTTGGGTAGGTATCTCTGTTATTGGATATGGAGTTTGTGGAACAGTGAGATATCATGTAGCTCATGTCAGCTTTATATTTACTGCATCCTGCCGTTCCATCACCTCTCAATTTCTAAACAGGGCTGCAGATAAAGGTGTGATATAAAAGATGCAGACAGCAGAGAAGATGTTGTAAAAAATACTTGCACTTCATTCAACCTTTTGTTTTGAGCAGTGAGCTATCCATTCAGCATACATAATCTTGGCTTCAGGATGGTGAAAATACCACCACTCTCCACGTTCGCGGGGACATGGACGCTCCTCAACCAGACTACGTAAACCATCCCCCCCCCCCCCCCCCCCCCCTCTTGCCCTTCTTGAAAAAAATGTTCATAACTTCTCTAGCATCATAAACGGCACGTTGTCCGATATGATTAATGGCACGGGCGACAAGCCCATTGGACGGATCATCTACACGGCAACAGGCTATATGTCTGCGAACATCATGACATCCAATCATACGCAGCGGCCGCCTAACCTACGATACCCTTCAAACGCGGCGTCTGAATCAGACGCAGATTGGGCGTTGGTGGGCAAACATACGCTAGCGTATGCGGGCCCTTTTTACGTTAATGAGACGGGCTGGGAAGAGGAGGGGAAAGGCCAGTTGATTCATGGACCGCTTACTGTTGCTAATGTGCCGAGCTGGTATGTGGCCCTTTCTTCCTTTCTTGAGCTTCCTTTTTCTAAATTTGCGGGATATGGAGAAAGGAAAGGAAGGGGGAGTGCTGACGCGGATAGGGTTGGCACGGAACAGCAGCGGAACTACACGCTGCTTGAGAACGGAACGTTGTTGCATTTCCATTTAGAAAATGCTAATAACGGGGGCACGGTTGGAGACCTGTGGTGGAGAAAGGTGGATGGAAATGTGTCCCCATAGTGGTGGCGGGGCTTCAGCGGTTCTGTTAAAGATCTATGATCACAAAAGACCACGCTTGCAAACTTTTTCTGAGATCCAAATTCATTCATAAATAGCTATCCTCATGATTACCAATTCCAAGATACAATTTAGGCGTTCTCTTGTGGTGGCTTCATGCCCAAAATATTTTAACAGGAAATCATAGACCAATCCCTTTCAACTCCTCCCTTGAATCCAGAATCTTCAGGAATGACGATATGCCACGACAATCTTAATTAAATCATCACATTCATACCCATCAATGTAAACTCAGCCACTGATCGGAGTTGCAGTCAGGACTTGGAGGACGTAATTGGCCCGCCAGCGGACGTTTGGCTGGTCCCTTCCGCTCAACTTGGATACTTTGACACCAGATTCTTCTCAACTCCTTACTCAACATGTATCGTTCAACGAGGAAGATAAGTTGGAATGCTTTGAAGCAGCGCTGGGCATACCTATTACATGGCTCCGCTCGCGCACATCTAGTATCCCGGTATGTAATTGGCCCGGTCCAGTTCTCAGTTTCCCTCTACACGTGAGAGATATAGAGATTCTCGAGCGATGTACATGGAAATAGTAGCCCTAGAAGCCGGCATGGCGTAATGGACGACCAATTCTCAAAATTTGGGGCTAGGAGAAGGATCTTCTTGGCCTTGTGTATTCCATCGATCTTGTCGAGTCTGGCTCCCGCGTTGATACACTTGCAAGGATCGATGGCAAGGACATCTATCTCATGTCGGAAATAGAGGTTGTGCCTTTTCGCCTCCATCTGAGGTTGTCCTGGATAAGGTAATTTTAAGGAGTGTACACTTTTCGCCGTTGTCCAAGCAAAGGTACAGCTCCTATTTACTGTAATATCAGCCCCATATAACGACGGATGGAAATGACATTCCCCGTTCTGACCTGCCGGCTCGTGGCTATATTCTGCACTATACTCCGCGCAACTGCGGCTCTTCATATCTTTTCCGCTTTTATGGTAGCAGTGATCCCCTTCAGCTCCAACTCTACTCCCACTGGGCACTACATGTCTGTCATGGTCAATAAAGCAACTTGTTAAATGCTTCTCGCCGCAGAGTTTGGTTTCCACGATACGAGGCGGATGTAGCAGGAGCGCTTCTTTCCATGCCATGATCTTGAGTTCAAGAGGCAAGTCTTGGAAAAGAAATCTTTTATTGGCCCAACCAAAAGAGGTTTGGTAGATGAGCTAGGTACTCCGATCATGGCTGGATTTGCGGATTGAGTGGGAGCTGCGAATTTGTGTTGGTATACTTGCCCATTGGAAGAACCAATTTTTTCTGAAACCGCTGGATTCTCATTGTCTAGCGGTTTCGATAATGGGTGGAGATTCCTCCGACCTCTGAGTCTTGCAGAATATCGTCTTCGAAGCCTATGCTGGCGTCTTTCCACATGACGTTGATCACAAAGACCTGACGCATTGATAATTTCCTCAGATGCGTGATTGTTCGCTCGGCGCCGTTGCAATCCAGGTAGTTCGATACGAGTTGAACTTTGATGTTGAGTTGGCTCTATGAAGCTAGGTGGGTACGCCCTGGATCGGTTTTCTGGACCATAAGTTTGACTCGCCTCAAATGGTATAGGACTGGAGATGAAGTTCTTAGGTTGAGCATAAGTAGCTGTAGGTTGAGTGTTGATCTCTGCAATAGATAAATTCTGAGGGGGATGTTGGTGAGGTACTCGCATACTCGGATTCTTTTGGAATGGATATTCCATATTGGAGACCTGGCGATGATGATGAGGCGCAATGGATGAATGTGGTTGGTGGTTATAGTAATCTGGCTCGCTGATACTCCGTATCGAGATCGGAGGCACTGGCAACTATCACGCAATGACTTCATTCTAGATTCCTTAGGTTAAGCATCACGTTAAAGCAGCACGTTTCAATAAAAAGTGGTTCAGGTACGGGTAGAATCTCTATTTGTATGGAAGTAAATGAGGTTTGTGCGGTATGGTCGATGGAATGGTGTACTTTTATAATACCAGCAGTTGGTATTGAAATCCACTAAAGTTCTGCCCCACAGCCCCAACGCTCTATATTCCAGTTCAAATCATAATACCTGAAAGCAGTCAGAATCAAAATATACTGGGTCTTATTCTAAATTCAGACGCCTAATACTAGAATCCAGCCCGGTATCAAAACAGCCTCACATTTCGGAGTGTACTAATGGCTCAAGAATTCCTGGGATACTACGCTCTGCCCCTTTGAGTTGTGATCGGTGATACAGCTTGATATTCTGTGCATTTAATGACACGATAGAGCTCTGCGCATGTTTGACCTATTACATCCATCCCGATGCTGATATCTTATCGAGATATTCTCCCTGCAACTCAATGCGGAGATATATCCTACTACCTAAAAATATCATCAGACTTCTCACCTGGCATTAACACATCCACCATCCGTTCCATCGTCCAGAGAAAGCAGTAAAGAATCCAGAACCTAGATGTGGAATCTTCGTCGGTGATCCAGTCGCCTTTTCTCCTATACTCACCAAAGCCTCTCCTTCGTCCTGCGGTACCGCGTTCGTCCGTTTGCCCTGCTCCTCCAACTCCGTTTCTTTGGAGACAGAAAGAAAGAGCAGAAATGGAAGGAGAAATAAAGGTAGGAAGGGGAGAAGATGGGCACTGTGCACGTAATTCAGGTCGCCTTCCTGCCTTAAGATATTCTCCCATCTATTCTCGATGTTCTCCAAGTAATTTTGCATCCAAGTAGCTACATTAGGGTCTTTCCGGGAGCATGAGTACAACAAGTCGAGGGTCTCTGGATAATCCGATTCTATACAGGGGGAGAGCCATCGATCGTAATTGCAATCAGGGACCGCATATACTACTTGACCATTATATACTCTTGGAAGTAAATCTACGTCTGAATTTTCGTCTGTGTAAAAACTCATATTTGGTGAAGGGTCTCTATCTGCCTCGGCGCTATCATCCAGATATCCGTCTTCTGGACTGGGTTGAGCATTTGGAGGAATCGCGCGTTCGACGATGCGGGTGCGTAAGTAGCATAGTTTTTTTCTGTTCTCGGCGACCTTCTTTCGGAGGGTGTTGAACTGCTCGAGAAAGAGGCGGTCATGCTGCATACAGATTGCTTCCTCTTCGCACAGAATGTCACGCAAAATGATCGGCCCTTTATCTTCATCGACTTCATATTGGTGAGCAACAGAGAGGACCTCCAAGGCGGCGCATGGCTTCAGAAGGCCGACCAGCTCATCAGCCTTAATGCAGATAGACTCCTCTGGATTGCTGTCATTCCACTTTGGCGCTAGAATTAGTATGTTCTTGATCTTATTGATATTCCTAACTGAGCCGAAGGATGCACCTGCATCCATCAATTCATGTGGATAGAGAGCCAAGGTGTCATATTCGTATCTAAAAATAAACTCGCACTCGGCTATGGAGTCTCCAATATGCTGGGGAAATCTCAGTCTAGGAAACCGCGCAGCCTCCTTACGTGCACTCCGACAGCTTCGAGCTATCGGCGTGTGGACTTGACGCCTTGGGGTTATCATAAAATGAAGGCTGCGTCTAGGTTTGTGGTCCAGGTCGCAGGCGGTAAGCTCCAGGATTCGGGGTTCTTCGTTCAAAATCGCTTCTCGCCATACCATTAACTGGAGCTCAATGGGGAGCTTATTAAAGTGGGGAAAGCCTTGAACCGGCTTCTTTGGTCGCTGGCCGTTGCTTGGGTCGCCGTTCCTGCTAATAGTTTGACCTAATTCGGAGTGTCTAGGTTGCTCATCGAGTGGCCTCACAAGAGCTGGGGAGCAAGTTTGAATAGACTCACTATCAGCCTCTGTACTGTAGGAATCTCTGTTGATTGTTGGAAATTTCGACATTGGATCAGCAGTGTAGAGTGCTTCTGTCGAATGTATGTCGCCCAATTTCTTTGAAACTTGACCCTGCGTTTTCTTTGCAAGATTTTTGAGAGAGTTGCTGACTGAGATGAGAATACACAGAATATAACTAGCTGAAGAATTTTTCTTTTTTTGTAATAGTTGTAAATTATTTTGTACCTCTTTATTCTAAATGTAGGGCAAATGACTTTCATAAATTTAAATTCCAAAGTATGTCATCGAGTAGAATCAAGGCGGTAGAGAAGAGAAGCCAATGGACAACCTTTATATTTGCTTTGCTAGTTTATATAATAATCACAGACCTATTTGAGTTTGGGATTGGCTGCGAACTACGTGCACACTTAGGTAAGATCATTAAACATAAGTTGAACAGAAACCGGGCAACGAGAAGCCGCGGGAACAAATCATGGTTTGGATTGAGCCAGGCCCAGAAGCTGATGGAAACAGTGAATAGGGAGATGAGTATTCATTGATGCAGCAATGAATATCTAGGGACTCAGATAGATTCAGTCGCATAGTCAAACAGAAAAGGGATGCGTATAATTGTGATAGATGTCGATTCCACAGGCTTAACTTCACCTTGCAACAGAAATATGACCGGAGCGCACGCAACCTGGATATATATTGTACAGATTATGCATTGAATTTGAAACGTGTCGTGCACTATGGCTTGCAGCTCACAGCACAGAATTAGGTTATCTGCATATTTACTGTGCTGGAAAGGAAAGATATGATGAGCCTCCAGCGCTGCAGTTGAAGCTTGATCGTCGAAGCGAGCTTGGAAATCCAAGTTTCTGATTGGGGCTGGGCATTTTGGGCGAAGAGCGCATCATAACAGCATAAAAAAATTATGCCAACTCTTGCTCGAATCAATCAACTGTTCCAATTTAGCACCACACGGCATTTCGTATACCGCAATTGTATCATAACTCTGCGACAGTCGCTCTTTTAACGCTGACATTGATTCGGTGCCAATTTGGCATATTGTGAATTTGTGTTTCGGAAACAACAGGCCAGATAAATCGGGAAGGATGGAGAGAGCTGCAGCAGCGAGCTTGCGATGGTGTATGCGGTTACGCACATCAGGAAGCTGTACAGCGAGCAAGAGATTATCTCAACAACGCTGCCTTGCCAGCTCGATATGTCCGGCGCGGACTTACACCTCCACATATGCCCCTCCCACATCACAAACCCGCGTCCCCTCATTGCCTTCCTATCTCCCTCACCCATCCCGACCCTATAGCACCGAGTCCACGATTCTCGGCACCATCGAAAAGGGTGCAGGTGGTGTGGCAGACGACATCGCTCAGACGCACGTAAAACTGACCGCGCCGGAGCATCTCGACGAAAAGGAACGGAAGATATGGGAGCTGTTGATGAAAGAGCTGCAGCCGACGGAGATGGAGGTGAGGGATATATCAGGAGGGTGTGGCAGCATGTATGGGATCGAGGTTGTGAGCGAGCGGTTTCGAGGGTTGAACATGTTGAAGCAGCAGAGGTTGGTGAATCAAGTGCTTGGGGAGGAGATAAAGGGATGGCATGGTGTGCAGTTGAAGACGAAGGCGCCGTAAGGACTTTTGAAGACGGAAAGAAGGCTTGAAAATGCTCTACGGATGCGGGTATGTTGCGTGTTGTATATATGGGAATCATGTTGCGGTAGGAATGCTGGCAAAAATAAATATAGGCACAGTGGAGGGCGGTCAATTGTATTATATGTATCATATATCCGCGAACAACCAGGCAAGGAGTAATATTAGCTATTGTGAATGATATTGGGCATAGCTACAACTCTTCTCGCCTAAGATATTAATCTTGTGTTGCGCGTCTGTCAGAATGGTTTGTTTCTTATATTAAGCTACGGATACTGCTCAAATTGTCGCTATATCGAACACCAAAATCCGGACTTGAAGTCTGCTGCAAGGAAAACCTTTCATGTGCAACTCTAGCTCATATTCCTTCTCCATGAAATAAGACAATTTCCGATCTGCAAGTTGAGCTTCCAATTTTAACATGCAGTACTATGACTCTTGTGTCTCCAGGTTTTATGCTAACCGTGTCTGCTCTTCCGGTCAATTCTCCTTTCCTTTATATACACTTTCTGTAAACAGAACTCCTAGGCTTTCCCAGACGAACCCATAACATCCATCTGGTACTCAATCTCTTTCTGTATCAAGTCCGTCCCCTTTCCCATCAGCTCCGTGAGTGGGACTTTTCCTGTGTTCTCCTTCACATACTCGTTATACCTGAACAACACCAGATCATTCACATTTATCCGTGTCATACCGCCTTTGATACATTGCTGCGTTGTCTTGTCTGGAAATGTGTTTGTTCCATGTAGCACAAGCGTGCATTTTCCAGATGTTGCTGCGCGGATCTGATCAAGCCTGCTACAAGTCAGCGTTCCGCATATAGAATATAACCTTCCAGCATACTATGTTTTCTCAACATGGCTCCAAGCTTACCTATCATATTCTAGCCTGATCTTATCAACCCCTCCGTAATTTCCATGCACATTCCCAAAAGCCGGTGCCAGAAAATCAATCCCCGTTTTCACAAACCTCTCTGCTTCCTCTGCGGTCGTAAGCAAGCCCTCCAGATCCCCGGTATCCTTCACCCCATCTTCTCCCCCGTTGATCCTCCCCGGCTCCGCTTCCGTGGCAATACCCTTCTCATGCAGATACTTTGTGATTCTTTCTGTCTTTTCGAGATTCTCTTCCTTCTCGTAATGTGACATGTCGACCATGATGCTGTCGAATGGGTATTCCGCAGCCTGAATGATCTCTTCTTCAGATTGCGCGTGGTCCATGTGTAGGGCTATAGGCACGGTGGCCGTGGAGCATGCAGCAGCTGCCAGGTGGATTAGGAGAGGCGAGTAGTGGAGTGCCCAAGGGAAGAGGAGGATCTGTGCCGGTGAACGTTTAGCCTCTGCAGCGCGGACTACAGCTGTTATAGTCTCTAGGTTGTACTATGCAGGTGTTAGAATTTTCATAACTCAGCGACTGCTGAAAGGGCAATAAGGGACCTACGGAAACAACGCCAATGACACCGTAGCCGCCTGCTTCGGCGGCCTTGAGCATCTTGACGGCCTTGTTGTCTGCCAGTGATATCGCCATGGCTGCAGATGTGATAAAGAGTGATAGAAAGTCATTGCGAGAAACCGGAACAAGGCACTTGATGCGAAGGTGGGAGGTTGTTCCTAGCAGTGGGGTTGAGAGTTTATCCAAAGGCTAAGAGACGTAGGCCAAGATTTCGCATTTTAACCTCCTTTTACCCCGCGACCTAGCTAGGAAAAGTGTAAATATTGCCGTCTGTCTGACTAACCACCACAGTTAGACTGCTTAGACGTGTTTTGAAAATCTGTTGGTGCTGATATTTCTAAAGCAGTAGCAGGGAAATAATGTGTTGAGCTACGGCACAATCGCACTCTTGTCAATGAATACATTGGTTGTTTTGACTGGTATAGTTAATGTTAATAAGTATATTCAATACAATTCAAAAACTATCTCTTCGATTGCGCTTCACAGGATAATATAATGATTCAGACTGAAGAGGCGAATAATTCAAGTAACTATGCGCGACTATATTTCAAAGGTATTGTTTCCTAATTGTCTCGCCTCGATTTCCTGTTTCATCTAACCTCTATAAATTAATGACTGCAGTATTGTCGCTCTCACCATATTGTCTCATTATCATAAATTAGAGCCACAACCTTGCTATATTGGATCCATGACACCGCGCTCCCAAAACAGCATTTAATCCCTCAGATTTATATCTATAACAGTTCTGCTGACCTTACGAAAAGCACGAACAAACACGATCCGAAACGTTAGCGCAACCTTATGCCGCAGCATATGTCACTTTTGACCGCGGCTTTGGCAGCTTCTCCATCAATCAATAACTTTTTATCATCTTACCCTGCATATATACAGGGTTATTTAAATCACTGTTGCACAGAATGCATATAACATCTGGAATAAGTTCTGTAAGTGTTCTGCTCCAAAAGGTTGTATATTAGTACAGCTAAGGCAGGGGCTGAAGCCTGTCTTCTAACGGGGTTTGGGTGCAATAGGGAAGGGTACATCCTTGCTTAGATACATTGCCAGAAGAATTGCTTTTGCAAATATTTGGAGAGGTTCGGAAGATTCAAGTGTGGCCAAATGAACTCTCTCGATTGCGTCTAGTTTCGAAGCGTATCAGTGCTGTTGCTGCATCCGCACGATATCAAGATATACTTGTAACACCAGCAATCCTCAGCCTTGAAGAGTTCCTCAGCCCTGGAGTGTATGTAATGCTCAGAAGCTCTTGTGTGGTCTTTCTAACAACCTTGGCGGTCTAGAAGCCTCCAGACTGTCCGAAAAGATATAATGGCACATGCTAAGTTAATCCGTATCAGAGATGACCCCCGGGATTGGAGGATCCTTGCGGGTAAGCTTTGACAACAAAAGGAGGGTCCCCTTTGCTGATACCATAATGCAGATTTTATTTCAGGATGTACTAGGATACAAAAGATAATTTGGAACTTTCCAGAGATTGGGATCAGTGGGAGCTTTTCAGTCTCTGACTCCAGACTAGTTTGGAATATAGCTCCACATCGCCCCATACACGGACACTTCGAACCTGATCAAGTAAGCCAATTAGAATATGAGAATTACTTTGCAACAATGCGATTGCTACAAGCCAAGGATGTCGAGATACATGAGCGCTGGGAAGTCGATGACTACTCCTACAGAGCTATTGACCCTGCACCTCTTCATAGGCAATTGATAAAAGGTGGACTTAGCGCTCTGAAGAATCTTCGGATTCCATACTTAATCCACGAATTTGACGTAGAATGTCTGGCTAAACTTCATACATTACAAACACTCGGCTTCCGTACCTGGAGAGCTACAGCCCCTGCATATGTAGTTACGCCCAATATGATTCTCCAACCCTTGTTGCGGATCCAAAGCCTTTGCTCCCAGCTGGAGTGTCTCTCTATTGGATTAGATGTCGGCGATTGTAATGTATGCGCATTTCTGGCCCTTGGGTAGACAGCGTATCCTAATAGCCTTTTAGATATCAGCTGTGTTAGACAACCTTGTAGAGTTTGGAAGCTTGCAAGAACTACGCCTTGTAATTGCGCGCGAGAACAAAATCTACGACCCGAGTCTCCTCGAGCTCGATGTCTCGAATTTCAAGCTCAAACGAGCTCAGCGGAACTTGACCTTCGAGACGCTCGCGGTTCGTGTAAGTCCTGTACTCTTTTCTCGTAACCATCTAACGTTTCATGAACCATAATAATGGAGACTGACTTTTGAAAATAGCTCATACCCTATGGGATTTCAGGACCTTTTCGATACAGATATTTGGCGGAAGATAAGCGTGAACGGATAAAAGAATGGGGCCTTGAATTCTTTGAATAGGGAAGTATGAGATATGTGCCATGAGGCGGCATTTGGAAACGCTTAATTGCGCTGCGTTGTCAAATATCCTAGAATCTAAAAACCAAATCTAACATTTCGTTCATACGTTGGTGAACCGTCAAATCTAGTATCCACGGTGGTGATGTGTAAATACTTTTACCACATTCACCAAGACTCTCACTCCACTCACTGATCCAAACAACTTTATCTTAAATCCCACCCCCCTTTCCCTCTTTTTAAATTTTTTTTAACTAAAAACAACAAATTTTGGGGCTCTAAAAGTTCGTTCCATTATAAGAAGTTCAAATTGTACATAGAGATGGTGGGCTGATCCTTCAGTATTTATAGTAATTTTGTGTTGAGCTCGGTCCTCATAGATGCGTTTTATCAAACCATTCATTTACCTCTTCTCTCAAGCAATGCAGGATGTCGCATAAATACGGTCATGTAATAAATAACACTTTGGGTTTCCATATTGAAATCACATGCGAAAGAATTTGCAGATACTAATACGCAGCTTTCCAAGCTCATGGGATTGAGTCAGTTTCACTAACTAGGCTCCTGGTGTATGCCAGCTCGGCTGAACTCCTCCAAGTGCTAATTAACACCCGATCTGGTTTCATTGCAGCTTATCTACTATGTTCCCACTGTAATAGAGATTGTAGGTTAGTACTTAGATGCAAGTCTGAGCCGACGGCCAATGAGCTGACGTATACAGTCCACCGAATGTCGGTGAGGCTGTCATAGCTGAGCCCCAAGTTAGTAGGATAATAAACTTTCGTGAACCCCTCCGGTCACAGGAACAAAGACGCAAATGATCTAGATTTGTGCCGTTGTACCCTGAAATCTGGTTATTCGGCCGGCATTATCGTCCCGATGGATGGCAGATGTACCACTCGGAACAGGATCTTCGATTCCAAATATTTCCGACATTGTGGCTTCTCCGCAGAGCTCTAGACCATTAATTTTCAGCTATCATTTAAATGCAAATCGGTGTGTCACTTTTCGATAGCCTTGAGCAAGGAGGAGCCACTAGCCAAGAGATTTCAGGTGTGTGTTACCATCTCCCAAGATAGCAAAAATCAGCCATTTACATCACGCCAAGGACGCCATAGGGTCATTAACCAGCCTTGCCCTGTTTACTCATCAGTGCTACCACGAACTCTATGGTGCAAAAAAAAAGAATGACAAACCCCACGCCGCGTGGGGTGCGCCATGTTTCTTTAGAATCCCTGTGTAGGCGCCTGACAGCCTTGCAGCATCTGGCAGATTGAAAGATATTTATCGTTATCAAATCCCGAGCTGAGATGTGCAGATCCCAGACGAGTTTTTTCAAGATCAAAAACGTGCACAGGGTGATAGTACGTCATGGTGCAGCCCTGCCTAGCGTAACCTCTCTTGGTTGAAGAGCCTCACTTATCTGTATTGGTTCGACGATCACCTATGGCTATATAGATGTCAATCTAGAATTGAAGGCATGACTCGCGCGTTTGCGTACGAGCCTCATTTGGAATACCATTTGAGCTTTTGTTTCCTGGTCGCGGTGCGGCAAGCTTGATCTGCAAAGCCGTTTAATAGTTCTAGCCCCTTGGGACGGCCGGCAGATGCCATACGAAGCTCAGCCATTGGCTGCGATTCTAAGAATCAAAACTTCTATTGTCCATTCTTGCAATTAATGCTACAATATCGACACGGCCATTACGACATACTGAAGTTCGGTGTAGCAGCAGAAACAAAGTTGTGAAAAATGACAAATTCATATTTTTAAATGGGCAAAAGGGATGTGAAATCAAGATTTCTTTTTTTTTATTTTAATTTTTAATTTTATTTACAAAAATATGTTTTATGTATAATTATATACAGTTGGTAATCGGTTGTATTTGGCTCAATAGCACAGAGCTTTAATACTTGCGAGATGAGATCGCTCTCTTTGACCGAAAATGTTAAAACTCATGATAGTGTCTCATTCATTCTTGCTTCAATGTCATCTAAAAGAAGCGTCACGTCGACTGATTTTATGTGGAACTATTAGCGTCTTATTGGAGTCCAAGGTGAACTACTATAACAGTATTCAATTTTGGTGGTATCAATTAGTATCAGGATATTCTCCATAATAGTGTCAGAATAAAACAATATCCTCAAATGAGACTTACTTTGCGGTGGTTACTTAATAGGCTTATGCCTAGCCCAGCAGCTTATATTTAAGGCATATAATTACTAAAACGTCACATCATAGTAACGGTGCGTAAGTGTCCTAACATAGAGCAAATTATCTAATACTAAATCATGGGTCCTGGGACATGCTGAAGTTCTTATGGATTGCTTCGCCACATGTTTTGCTGCTTGAACGGTGTAATTTCTGAGAAAGCAATCGCGTTTGTGCTTTCTATATGCGAAGCATCAGTGTCGGCCTCTGTCGATCCCTCTTTCAGTCCATTCTCCTTCTTATGGCGATCTCCCAGCGTGGCGTAATGATGTATGCAAATATCATCAGCCCAGAATGCGGACGGGTCGTGAAGACCTGTTTTTTCGGCCTTTCCTTCGATGCCTGCCTAATCCTCACCGCAGCCATCCTCCTGCTGTACTACAAAAATCAATCACAATGTGAAATTCTATGGCGCAACTACTGATCAGCTAGCACTTCTTCTTGACAAACATTCCGTGAGTGGGATATAATGCTGAAAGGCCTGGGAGGCCTCGCTGTGCCACGCGCGATATCCTTCTGCAAAAAGCATCATTAAAGGAAGGCACAGGCGAAAATGCGATTATTAATGCTTCAGGACTATCTAACAGCGGAACCACTGCACACCCTGCCAACATAATACTCCCCAATTTGAACTCCATCACACCCATGATATGCCGCCCAGTTTTGGTGGTCCTCAACACAACTATATCGATCTGCGCGAGCAAACAGTTTCTCCTTTAACTACTCTATCGCTGGGCTGAAAGGCCTGCTCCCTTAGCGCCAGAACATAACGCCCATGAACTTAGGCCTCATATGGAATTATCTGGCTCTCATCAGTTGATTTCGTGCAAGTATAGCAAACAGTTTTTAGAACATAATTGTGAGGGTTCATGAACGATAAAGATAAATAAAGTGATGCCAAACCGTTGGCGACCAAGACCGGAAGGCACAGATACTTACCTTCGCTATGCTAAGTATTTTCCGACCTTGGGAGACACTGATGCCACAGAGTCATCTATTGTTACTGGAAAGGAACACGGGGGGAAGTGCCATCTACGCCTCCAGTCCGGTGGAGCGAACCAGCGATGATTGTCTTCCTCCCAGATGTATTTGCGAAAGCCCCACCTGCTGCTTCAACACGCTTATATCCACTCCATCACCCCGCGCTCAAGTTGAGAGTACCGCTTTCCAGGACAGCGGGTGAGGCGTGTGAAGATCACCTCGCTGACCTTTGTGAATTTTTCGGCGGCGTTGCATCTCAGAATTAACCCCGAAATATATGATGATTCCTGTGATGCAAGCACCTACTGCAGAAAAAAGTACTATGAGGAGAGGCTGTTGGCTGATTACGGGCGGCATCTTGCTCATCGAAGGATGTGACTTTGGGATTTGATTGCATATGCATAATGCCCAAAGAGTGGCATCAGGATATGAATAGGGTCTAGAGGTTTATTGGAGGCTTGATGAAGTGAGATAGGATTTTTAGAAGTTTGGGCAAAAGGTCAATCAATGCTGTTTCGAATAAGCGGAGTTGTATCGCACAATTTATTACCAGGCAGGGAAGGAGCGACGAACACCGCAATTCTTCAAGAATTCACAGATTTTGTAATGAAAAATATATGAACCGATTAGGTGCTTCATAAAGGGTATCAATATTTCAACTAAATATGTGCGTCATTCGTTCGAAAATAGAAGTAGGTTTGCAGACTCCTTTGAGCACTATCGCATCATCGCCGTTAGCAGCCTCTTACTCACTGTTACTGCATTGCAATTCTGAAATGGCATCACAAAATTGGTATGCAGAAGGATAAATTATACGATATATATCATGTTACACGCCTTGAATGTTCGTGCTCAGAATTATTGCATCTTGTAATGCGCCTAATAACTAATATCCCCCCGGGTTCTGCCGTTCGAAATGGAATAAGGGTTTTATGTCTATACAAAGTAATACAAGAATCTACAACTAGGCTCAATTTTAGCTCTTGTGCACCTCTACAGCCAAAACAAATATTTTTACCTGGCCATTTGCTTAGAAAACACCATTTCATGTTCACTGATAAGCAAGTTTATATTAACAACAAAGACTACGCAGTCAAACACGGTATTCACACGAGGTATTTGACTGCCAGCCACAGCTCTCTTACAGCGGCTCAATAGCTTTAGTATCCTGACTAAGTCAGTAGATTCTTCATGTGCACTATCGTCCAAATATTTTATAAAAACCGAAAAAAGAAATACAATAATTCCTCAATTCAGATTACGACGAAATATACTAGTTTTCACAGGCTACACGTAAACTAAACATATTGGGATTTTCAGGGCTCGAAAAAGCAATAATTCAACAGAGACCCCTGTCCGCATTCTGAAACCTCTCAAAACCTCCGAAAGCCTATTTTTTCAGCCCCTCTGCTCCATGTCTCACCTTGGGCCAAGTTTCAGACTGCCTCTTGTGGTAGAATATCGGAGATCAATTACAAACTATCCTTTTTCCACAATCTAGCTCTTTTTCAAAGGTATAATTGTGTCATACATCAGCCGGCTTGGGGGCTTTATGCAAGGCCCAGAACGACTACCTGAAAATTAAGTTAATCCTAAAATGGATCATTAGTGCTTTGAAGCTCTAGATATATATACTAGGTGGCTTTCTGATCCAAGACATGGATACATATACAACCATACGGAGATGTTCCAGGAAGAAAAAAGAGTTTGGCAAAAGCCTACTGCCCGTTATGAACACAGTAGTCTCATGCTGTAGTTAACAACGGTTAACACAGCACCAGCGCAAAGCCATTAAATTACACAAATTGGCTTTGGAATGCCTTCTTGACTCTCAATTTCACATGTTGTGCTACAGCATCTGCTTGACACGGTTCACCGCAAAAACATGAGTGTGCCGATTCACCGCAGCTCCGATCCAGTCAAGATACACGTTAGGAGGCATCATTCTGGTTTGATAAGGTTGAATGAGAACGGAGAAGGCCATTGCGAAAAATTATATAACGGCGGCAGTGTCCCCATTTTGCCATTCCCCATCACCAAAACATTCTAAATTTGAACCTGATCCATTAACATATTATATCGAGACCTAAAATCGTTTGATCGGAAAAACACAGCTTAGCTAGCTACCACAGACAGTTTGCATACCAGCTAAGCGTGTTTATCGGTTCCTACCCAAATTTGCTGCTGGTGAGTCATCTTGCTCGTCAATAGTTATCATGAAAATGCATTTTTCTGGGCCCAGGGCATCGAGATGGGGCTAATACATGTTGTGGCATAGTATTGAAGAGGGAAGCCCATAATAGACCATACATTAGGACCGCGAACAATAATTATGTCTATCCCACAGTTCCGCTTGCTCGCCGAGCCTCGAACGGCTAGGCCAGACGGAACGGTCTACCCACCAATTGCTATCGAAGTCTCCAGCGCCGACCCTTACTTCATCAACGATGAGAAATATGCCAGTTACAGTGCCACAGCCCAGCTATTCAAAGACGGCGAATGGGCGTCTTTTGATCGAAATTCTACTTACACTGTATCAATGAAAGCTCTGTCTTCCGACAAGCAATACAGGAGTCAAAGCGGTCTGAGGGTTGTTGCGTATTTGTATATTGGTCATCTCAAAGTCTCTGGGCCAGAAACTTGCTCCATTACCGTGCAGATTGACCAGACATCATATAGCGATGGCTATGCCACAACAAATACTGGCCATGTTCAAACCGGTACATTCCTGGTGAATGGCCCCTCCCAGAGCGATGTTGTTCTCAGTAAGCAATCCTTAATCTAGAAGCTAGAGCTTGGCTAACATTGCATACAAGGCGAGGCTCAGAAAACAGGATTCCAATCTATATACAGACAAGGAGAGAGTGTGCCTTCTTCGCTCCGTTAATCAAGGGCTGTCGCACAGGGTTATGGTTATTACAAGCAATGGCGTCTTGAGAGTTAGTTGGGCCAACGGCGGATGGAGTAAAATTGATTTTTGAAATATGAGAAAAGCAAAGAATGAGAACGGAGATCTAGCGTTAAACTGTACCCTTCCAGGGCAGCCAAATATATTTTATAACACTACTTCATGGCATACTACCGAAGGCTTTGAGATTTTTGCTATTTTAATGGGCCAAACTTCACGCCTCTAGCAAGCGTTAATGAGACCTTTGAATGGGGCGCACATTTGGTGAGATTTAGAAGCCCCATATTAGCGCTTCTCAAGTTATAAGGGGACCTGCGGCCATTGGTAAGTGCTTCAAAAATTTAATTTTCAGTCTCAATGAATCCTTTCTCACAAAAGCACCAGCCAGTAACAAACCCCTTTATTAAGCGAGATTATACGTAGTGATCTGGAAGTATTTCCATACTGTCCTTAACCTTGACATATTGAACTGATTAATACAGTAATGTGCAATCATTTGAAATTAATAGAAGATTACCGTGTACACGGGAATGCGTTTATGCTTTCTTTTTGTAAATTAGAATGAATAAAAGATCATGGCGGCCATGTCTGTGTGTTATCACGTGCATCATGCTCACCGCCTGCCTGAAGAGATTCTTGGAAATGCGGCAGCCGTGAGTCATCATCCCCTCCATCAAAAGCTTTTTGCAACGGTTAAATATCAGAAGGGTCACAGTCGCGATTCATTTATTTTGATGAACATCTCTTTAACTTGTATACCGAGAACTCTGCGCTTTACACCAATTCTGCGACGCCATAAACTTATATCTGCGACTAGGTACACTACGGTCCGATTGTTCTCTGCCCCAAGATACACTATGGCGGCGTCTGATCCCCAGACGTTGGCCCAGAAGCTCCGATCCCTAAATCTAGAGAAAGATTTACCTGCATATCCCAATTGTCACCCAGAAGTCAATCCAGTTGATGTCTACCGTGCGCATCTGACAGAAATCCTTGCAGAGGTCACCGGCGTGGACTCCAAAATTGTTTACCCAGCGCTACAATGGACACAAACGTTGGATAAGGGAGATATGGTGCTGGCCATTCCAGCTTTGCGTGTGAAGGGAAAGAAGCCCAATGAGCTCGGCGAAGAATGGGTTTCCAAGGTGCGCCTCCCAGCGGGCGATCACCCTCCAAATGCTAATATGCACTCTTGCAGTTCCCCGAATCACCACTTGTGCACAAACCTACCATATCTGGGACTTTCCTCCAATTTTTCTTCAAGGTCGATAAGCTCTCGCACATCTTGATTCCCTCAATTATTGCAAAACAAGAAACTTTTGGTCAAAACAAATTTTTGGGGTTAAAGGATCCAGCAGACGCATCCAAAGGACAGAAGAAAATCATAGTGGAATTCTCATCACCAAACATTGCGAAGCCTTTTCATGCTGGCCATCTTCGAAGTACAATCATTGGCGGTTTCCTGTCGAACTTGTATGAGGGTGCTGGGTGGGATGTTACTCGCATAAATTACCTTGGAGACTGGGGCAAGCAGTACGGAATCTTAGCTGTTGGTTATCAGAAGTACGGTGATGACACGAAGCTGGAGGCGGACCCAATCAACCACCTCTTTGACGTCTATGTCAAGATCAATAAGGATAAGGAGGTGGAAGAGGAGGAGATTAAGAAAGATACAGAGGCGGGCAAGGACGTATCAGAGCTTCGAGCCAAGAGCATTGACGAGCGTGCCCGTGTATATTTCAAGGCTATGAGCGACAATGAGCCAGCTGCAATTCAGCAATGGTCTAAATTCCGAGAGCTAAGCATCAAACGATACAAGGAGACTTATGCCCGTCTAAACATCACTTTTGACGTCTACTCGGGAGAAAGCCAGGTTAAGCAAGAACAAATGGATCTTGCTGCGAAGCGCATCGCTGATAAGGGCATCTCGAAAGTGTCAGAAGGGGCTGTTATTATTGACTTTACTGAACATGTTCCCGGGAAAGCTGGGAAGAGTCTCGGGAAGACACTTATCCAGAGAAAGGACGGTACTGCGCTATATCTCACTCGAGATATTAGCGAGTTGATGGGACGAGAAGAGCAGTATAACTTCGATCATATGATCTACGTGGTTGCATCGCAACAGGATCTTCATTTAGCGCAACTGTTCAAAATTGTAGAGTTGATGGGATATCCAGAGCTTGCTAAGAAGTGCCAACACATCAATTTCGGATTGGTACTTGGAATGAGCACACGCAAGGGTACCGTAAAGTTTTTGGATGACATATTGAGGGATGTCGGGGAGAAAATGCACGAGGTTATGCAGAAAAACGAGGACAAATATAAACAAGTCGAAAATCCGGAAGCCACGGCCGATATCTTGGGAATCACTAGTGTTATGGTCCAGGATCTTAGTGGCAAGCGGTAAGTATCCATGTAGCCTGGTGATGTGACATGTAACCTGGCTAATCAGTATTTAGCAACAACAACTATACGTTTGACATGGACAGGATGACATCCTTCGAAGGTGATACAGGTCCATACCTTCAATACGCCCACGCACGTCTATGTTCCATCACCCGCAAAGCTGAATTATCCGAGGAAGACATCGCCTCCGCAGATTTCTCTCTTCTCACCGAATCTCACGCCGCTGACCTTATTCGTGTCCTTTCTCAGTACCCGGATGTTGTCCAAAACACGCTTAAGACCTTGGAACCTACAACAATCTTAGTCTACTTGTTCAAGATGACGCATACACTGAGCAGTAGTTACCCACATTTAAAGGTCGTTGGTAGCGAGAGGCAATTGATGATTGCGCGTATGGCTTTGTATGATGCGGCTAGAGTGGTTTTGGCCAATGGAATGAGGTTATTGGGCTTGACACCAGTTGAGCGAATGTGAGGGATATCCGAAAAATAAAAGGCGTTGGTGGTAGAGCATAAATGCCAGCATCAAAAATTGCTGTAACACAGTAGACTATGAAGTCGTTCTCCAATTA
The DNA here is from genome assembly GCA_021307315.1 of Bisporella sp. PMI_857. Taxonomy (NCBI): domain Eukaryota; kingdom Fungi; phylum Ascomycota; class Leotiomycetes; order Helotiales; family Helotiaceae; genus Bisporella; species Bisporella sp. PMI_857. The sequence goes on along the minus strand of JAJSPD010000136.1, from coordinate 15,272 downwards.
AGTGAATTTTTCTATAGTTAACCATTTCTAGTGGGTGAATTCGACAAGGTCTGTCAGGTGGCGTTCATAGTACTTGGCTGTCGTGTTTGTAAGCTGCCAAAGATGGTTGCGTTTGGGTTCAAACTTGCTAATCATTGACACGAAATCAAGGGTATTCCTGGATGACGGCTATCGCAAGTATCAATGCGTTGCCATTAATACTGAACGAACATGTAATAATTGGAAACGCTCGCCTTGGCAGGAACTGGGTCGTGTCACCAGAACAAAAGTTCCGTTGCGACAACCGAAAGACAAAAGTTCTGTTCTGCGCCTCAGCCCTCTATGCATACGATGCAGCCACGCCAGGGTTCCTCAACCAACCAATACCCTGTCTATATCAGCTGAGGCTTCTTGACAAGCGCATGCAAGCGTGACTGCAATTGTTCCCATCCTCTCTATAAGAAAGACATATGCTTTCGTATATCATATCTGCCTTCAGACCTCAATGTACTTTCTTGATTTGACACTTAGCACGATACAAAAGTCTTTGATTTTTCTGAAGATCTCTCACCATGTCCAAGGCTCCTCTGGCGCCAAGGCGTAGCCTTGAGCAATGGGAGGAGCACCGTCCTTTGATCAGAGATCTTTATCTGGACCAAAGCAAACAGCTTCCAGAAGTAATCACAATCTTGGCCGAGTCCGGCTTCAATGTGACGTGAGAATCTCCTTCTTTGCGGGTGATTTCAGTGAGGCTAACAAGCACGGCTTAGCTCCAAACAATTGAAGACTCGCCTTAAACAATGGGGCATCGATCAGAAGAACATAAGGGGAGAAACGATGGCCCAGATTGCTCGTACACGAGCAAAAAGAAATGCCATGTCAAAGAGTTCTGGCTTCCGGGTTAATAAACAATTGGTTGATAATTCAAAAATTGAACGGTTTATAAGAAGAAAAGGCTTGACAGATAAAATATTGTTAGCAGCAACAAGCCCTGCTGAAGGTAGCCTCACTTGTCCCCATTTTTTACCAGATGAAAATTTACTGATTAATTAACATGTAGCTCCATCTCCAGCATTCAGTGTCTTCACTCCAGCTCCAACGATACCAGAGGACAGTGCTCTGAGTCCACAAATGGATGACCACAGCCATGACATGCTACCTCCACCCAAACGTCTCTCCAAGAGCAATTCACTCATTGCTCGCCAGAGAGATTCAAAATCGCCAGGTCCACCAGATAGAAATTATCACGCCGAGAGCCCTGTGGCTTTCTTGAACGCTGGATCACCATTTGATATGAACATCGACATGCAATACTGGCCTCCCAATTCCCTTGCTACACCTACGTATTCTGGCGACATACGAACACAGCCAACTTCTCCGGCATTACCATTCTCTGTTACACCAAGAACTCAACATGGTGACGTTACGCAAGCTCAACACACTCATAGCTTACAACTCCAACCAATTGACCCGACTGCTTATAATGATCCAACACTGGACTTTTTCAATCTGGATATACTTGACCGAATGGAAAGCCAATTGAGAGTTGATGATCCAGAGCCCCCTTCTGGCGGATGGGTATACAAACGTCAAGAGGAAGAAGACTTGAAAACCAAGCTTGCTATGCTAGAGCAAGAGCTAGGACCGGAACATTCAGACATACTGGATGTGATAGAAAACCTTGGGACGGTATACTATTACCAAAGGAGGCTTCATTCAGCAGAGAAAATGTATCGCCATGTAGTACACTTCAGACAACACGATTTAGGTAATGCCAATATCACAACTTTGCAAACTTTTATAGAACTTACAGCTGTGTACGTAGCTCAAGGCAGACTCCTGACAGCTGAAAAGGTACTGCGACAAGTGCTCGGCGTCCAAATGGCGAATAATAGAAGCGATCCCTCGGTGATAGAGGACACAAAATTTTGGCTCGGTCATGTACTAAATCACCAAGAAAAATACGAAGAATCAGCATCCGTCTTACGTGAAGTTTTGGATTTCAGGCAGAATAAATACGGATCTGAGCATGTAGAAACACTCAATGCAACATCAGAGCTTATGACTGCTATCACTAATAATAGAGGGTCTTACAATGACGAAAATCTTGCCCGTAACCTTCTTGCGATTCAAAAGAGGATTCTTGGAGTCCGTGATTCTCGAACAATAGATGCAATAATCGACCTATCGCGTGTGCTGAGTGACAAGGGTAAACATCAGGAAAGCCAAGTCCTTCTTTCAAACACAATTTCAGACCTAACAAAGGCTTTTGGAGAAGAATATACAGGAATAGTTCTTCTGCAGCATGCTTTAGCCATGTCCTTTTGGAAAGGAGGTGGAGACCTTCAAAATGCAATATCTATGATGGAACTTGCGTGGTCAAAGCATAAACGGATACGAGGAGAAGCTCATTCTCAAACCCTCGTCGGCGGACGGAGTTTCGCCACGATTCTGCAGGATGATGGACAGTACACGAGAGCAGAAGATGTATATGCTGAGCTATCTGGTACTGCAACACGACATCTAGGAGCCAATCATCCAGAAGCCATCAATATTCTAAGACATATCGGTACATTAAGAGAAAATCGTGGTCTACATCGAGAGTCAGAGGAAATCCATCAGGAAGTTTTGAGGAAGCAAAGAAATGTGCTCCCTAAGGCTCATCCAGATATATTTGAAAGCGAAGCCTCTATTGGTTATAGCATTGGAATGCAAGAGGGGAGGAGTGAGGAGGGGATTGAGATCTTGAAGAATGTCTTGGAGAGATGTACGACGGCTCTTGGAGAGGAACACCGAGTTACATTGATAACTCAGCGGGGTATGGCAATTATTATTGCAGATCAAGGACGATGGGACGAGGCAAAGGCTATTTTTCAAGATGGACTTGATAAGGCCAAGCACGCTCTGGGTATAGGTCATCTGACGACCCAATATTATATCAGTGGCTTTGAGTATTACGAAGAGAAATTCTTGGGGAGACATAAACCTGGTAAGTCTGATATCGTCCCCACATGCCTCTAGTAGTCACACTTGTGGAACAGAATTACGGTCCTGCTAATTCTCATGCCCTTAGATGACAATGATATTACCAGTGGCGATGAAACCACAACAGAAGATGGAGAAGTGACAAGTATGGATAGCAGTGAGTTTATGGAGGTCACTGAAGAGCATCAAGATGATCTTTACGATGCTTGAAATCGTCGCTTATATCATCACGAGATATCGGTCCAAAATTCTGCTCAGCTACGTCTCTTTTTCTAGCTCATGTAGTTTACGCATCTTGTTTTCAGATATCTGGTCAGTAAAAAAAACTTCTAAAATTTTTAGAACCACTATGTATTTACAGCCTATATAGCCCATGACTATGCGCCTATGACTATGGCACCATGTCAAACTTCCCACAGCCTATGCTCAACCAATCTGCAGCACCGCCTTTTCTTGAAATATCAGCTCAGATCTTGAGCTCATGACTGCCCTTTGGGAAGAGACTTCCACCGGAGAGGAGATTCTCTCCTTCGCCTTTTGGGTCTGCACCTACAATACTACTTCGCCACGAAGATAGGGCTAAGCACTAGGCCAAGGCCGGCCAAGCCAACTGAGACCAAAGAGCGCCACGGTAGCCGAGAAGCTCTCCTAAATTTGTTAATGCGCTATTGTTGGTGATAATTTTAATGGCACCAGCAAAGCCAAGACCAAGTGAGATGCTGTAGTTGGCGACGGCCATGACTATGCTTATACCCATATCTTGTTAAGGAGCCGCGTTCGAAAAGGTAGTTGGGAGCACAATTGGCGATCCAGTCCAGAACACTTGAATAAAAAAGAAAGCTGCGCCGAAAATGACGCCAAAGATCAGGCAGGCGTAGGCACAGGGCCGTCTGCCAACCGACCACGACGGCTTGATTTCATGCAAAGTTGAACAGCGCTAGAGATATGATACCGGCCAGTCCTCCAAGAATATCGAAATCGCCTAGGTCCATTAGATCCATAGCCACCAAGCAGGAGCAAAAAATCTTCCGAATAAACCCCCAGCGATTCCTCCAAGAGGGGCTGATCCGCCAAAATAAGCCAAAGATATGTTCCTGGGCGGTCCTGGGAAGTACGACGTGCCCAAAATGGCAAGAGCATTGGGTGGGTCATCGCAGAGCCGATATCTCGAAAGACGCGAGTCGCCTGCAACCAGGGACCACAATGTGTACCAGCTCATACCAATTACTAATGGTTTTTTGTTTCCAAATTCATCACCGATTCTTCCACCAACAAGGATAAATGTGCCAATTGTTAAAGCTATATCCGGCCACCACCCATGATAGCTGGCCCGGATCTGTGATACTGAAGGGCTTTCCAATAACATCCACGGTTGCGAGAGCATTCCCTAAGCCGACTTGGTTGGCGAACATAGCTATGATCATTTTCTCTAAACTGGTGCTCGCCCCTTCTCAAAGCTGTAGAGGCCTAAAACTATTCTTATGTCTGGAACGGAACTTCCCCTGCTATACATCTTAGAATTATTCTTCAATATCTTCTAGCCAGCGAATATGTGAAGACATAGTGGGCGATATTAATCAGCGCCAAGAGATGCCGTATGACCGTTTGCAGATTCAGCTTTCCAGCTTCTCTCTCACGTAGCATATCACCCTTGCACGACAACTTTCAAGGGGCCTCCGTGCCGTCTAGGGAGTACAGGAATATGGCCGTAATAAGCCCCCCCCCCGGGCTCAGAAAATATCATCAATCTGACTTGCGAATGGTGTAGTAAAACCTATGATAGACGCAAATTTCTCGTGTCCTTATGCAGCTGAATGCATCAGCGAATACTATTGCTCAGGTATAGTTTGGCATACCGCAACGGGCTAACAGGGTACATGAACAGTGATGCCATTTGCTGGTACTCCTCGTTCATGAGCAAGTCAACCTCTAATCATTCTCGATCCTTCAACAGGGCCATGGTTACCGACCGCCAAACGTCGATTGCAGCTTTTGTGGGTGTCATTAATATATGGAGTTGTGCTACCAAACTGCTAACCTCAAAACCAGCCAATTTACGAGTGTATGCAACAGTGGGATGCTCTACATGGGATGCTGATTTATGAGGATCTGGAGCTGCGAGAAACTATCTGTGATGCAACTGAGACGTGGAATTATGACCCTAGTGTGAAAGGACTTTGCTCATTTTTCTCTCGAAGGTATGTTTTGTTATGTCATTTCACATGGGTTTTTCGAGACTTAAACCTGCCAAAAACATCGGTTTAGAGGTGATACGCTAATGCAGATCTCAGATGACACAGTGTTATTCTCAATCATAAACTCAGCTTCGTAACCACGATATCAATACTTTCTCCGACCCTAAGTAAATTCTGATCTCATCTTCCTCCACTTGGGTTATGGCTCAAACCGAGACTGCAAGCAGAGTGATTTTAGCCAACGTGCTCAATTCCTATACTAATCGCGATTGTGGTACGGAAGAGCAGCTGACATATTACGAACCATTTGATGACGAGCTTATTCTCAATATGCTATTGCCGTGCAGTAAAGTCGTGTGTTTGGGATATACTGAGGAATCATGGATGTCCACAATGCAGAGCTTTTCTACAGGTTTTACATTTGGGTGTTGATAGTTTTCAAGACAGAGCGCTTTCTTCGCAAACTAGTTTAAATACCATCCTTTCGAGCTACAGCAGCGATATTGGAGAAGGTCATCGGGAGAAATTTTGTTTTCGGCGGCTCTAATACATCGAGAAACCTTATAGATCTTTGCGATATAGAGCAATTCGCCTGATTCTGCAATATGGCCAATGCTTTAGATGTGCATCTTACATAGCTGCTTATTCAGATCAGCACACCCCATGACCCTCACACTCGCCTGGCTCTGCTTAATCTTAAAAATACTTGGCTTCGAGCCACCGCCCTGATCCTCAAGAACCAAAAATCATCGAATCTCTAATTATCAGCTTGATCCTAGATCAGCTGCCCTCTTCAGTCGGTGGAACAATCTGCTTCAAAACATAGGCAAGACACTCCTCTGAGCTCATCTTTGTATCAACAACAACATAGTTATCAGCCGGGCGTCGTGGATTCATCCACTTCTTGAACAGCGCAGCCTGATCCACAACCTGACCCTCACCCGCGGCATCAGGCGGCGGCCGATCCACGCCTGTCCGCTGGCTTCTCAAAGGCTCTCTGCTTCTCAACCTCCCATCAAGCAACTCTATATCGTCCACCCTACATTCCACATACCGATACTCATACCCGTACTTCTTCGCCAGCGCGCTACCATTCTCGATCACCTCGTCGTAGTTGCAGACGCTATCGATAATCACGCTCCGTCCCTGCGCGATCATATCTTCGGCCAGCACCCAACTGAGCGGGTACGAGAGCTTGGCCGCTTGATCGAAGGCGTGGGACGTGGAGAGGAAGTAGGATTTGATCAGGTCGTGGTTGATGACCACCCCTTCGATGGACCGCGCGAGGGGCCTTGCCAGGGTGCTTTTCCCAGACCCTGGAGCGCCGGACATCTGGATGAGGAATTTAGCTGGCATGGCTCTTATTTAACTATATATATAATTAAATATTGGGCTTAGAATTGGGGGAGACAGATGTGTTTTTTACAAAAGCCAACATGTAGAAGCAGAACCTTTTCCTAATTTATAGTGGAATTGTGGGGCTGGAACCCTTTCTAGGCGAGCCCCACTTGCTTTCCTTCTAAATGGCAGCCTATCAGTTTTCAGTCGTGTTTGTCCAACAGCTCGATGAGTGAATACGAATTAAAACATAAATTGTTTGCAGCTCAGAAAGAAGATGTGTCTCGGTGCATGTCATAATACCTATGGATGTGTCGCTGCGGCTCCAGGCGTATATTCCTTGCGCTTAGGGCTTGCTGAACAGGGCAGTCTTCGAGACTTTTGTGGTTCCAACCAAATGCTCCACCTATCGAAACTCGGCTGTGGCTGGCTTTTCTTGGCAGACCTCGCTCGCACCCGATATATACACTCGAAGTTTGTTGTCTATGGCGATATCGGCCGCCACAGTATCCTTATTCTAAAACGTTGGTGACTTTGGGGCTCTAGAATCGATAATGGAGAGTCGTTGGGTATTAGTGACGAGATCCGCAACGTAGCAGGGCACAGGAGATTCGATCAGCTATCAAAACGAAGCCTTTTGCCTTGGACAGTGCCATTTATGAAATTATAGCTTGGAATATGCTATCTTATGGGTTGCAAGGCGAAGAAATAGAAAGGAAGTATGCGGGAGGGAAGTTCCCTGACGTTTTGGAATTGATAGTTGGAGATATCATTCGCCGCTACTGGGACAAATAGGTCGATTTGGCAACAGATGTGCTTAAATTCATAACCTCGCATTTATACGCTAACACGCATAAGTGAAGAGATTATCTTCGAAATGCTGCCGGGAAATCCCTTTGCCAAAAACGAATCTGCAGAGGATTTCCCCTCCCTCTCTGCCCTGGTCTACGGATACATCCTCTAAAACAGCTTTACAATCCTCCTCTATCTGTAATTTGTCCCTGCAGGTGGAGCTGGTTTACTAGAGCCAGGCTTTGAGACTCCATCTCTGCGCCAAGCATCTTAAACCGACATTGGGAATCCCGATTTCAAAAGGGCTCCTTATCTTACTCCGCCCAAAACAGGCCGATGTACCTTGGCAGTGTGACGTTGGGAACCGCATTGAAGATATTCATGGTAGATGGTATTTGTTTTAAGCGAAAAAAGAATAAAGCTAGATCGAGCCAGTGGCTTAAGGTGCTCAATCAAATCATTTTACACCTATGAGACATCGCTTACGAGTCGACAGGTTCTTGATTCTATCCCGCCGCTAAGACGAGGCTTGGGGCTGAACTGAGGTGGCACCATCTATCACTCTAGCCCACAACCCGCCCACCATCCGCCCTTATATGTAAGAACCTGGCTTTTCATCTTTATCAAACTTGCCGTTGTGCTTCTGGAGCCTTGTGCGCATCATGGATAAAAGTGCTACCTATACTCGTCACAACAAGCTTCCAGAAGCGCATCCCACTGGGCTTCCTCAGAAAGTACACTCAAATGACAACTTCCCTGAAGTCGTGCAACCTAGTTTACCAGAAGTTGTACCGTATGACGACAAAATTCTGGGTCATTATGAGTCGCAGTCCCAGGGCCAGCCAAAGTGGTGGAGGCGACATTGGATCTGGCTCTTGATAGCGGTGTTGGTGGTCGCGATCGCAATTGGTGGAGGGGTTGGCGGAGGTTTAGTACGCGATTTCTCAAGCTTGAAATTGTCTTTATTACATGTTGAATTGGGTTGTAAGATGCATCCTTCAAGTGTAGTTTGTAGGTCCTCCGTTAGTGACCGAGGAAATTCAGCCTCAAGATAAGTCTCGCCTGCTGGTCTCTCCTATATAAATGGTAAAGGCTGACTATGAAACGCTGTAGGCATCTAATAAGTCTCACCCACCATCTCCCAATAATGGCACAGGGTACGGCAGCGTACGCTCTATATATGAATTCCATTTTCCTTCTGTGCAGTTACGCGCTGCTAATTTTTGCTGGCAGATTTACTTCGACTTTATTGCCAACGAATTCGGCAACCCCCACGATGTCTGGATCTGCGGCCATCCAGACGGATTACTCGTTCCCTACGGCCGTAGCCACCGACCCAACAAGTCGACTGGACGTATTCACCACAAGTTTCGGCCCGGCGCGCGCTATTTCTCACAAAACGTACCTGAATAATACATGGTTTCCATCTCAACAAAACTTTGAATACATGCCTCTTTCATGGCCTGCTAGGGTGAACAGCCGGACCGGGTCAAATATTGCAGCTGTCTTGCGGATGCCTAATTTAACGGACTACTTTTATATAGGTAACGACAGTGAGACATATAATGGTTATGTCGTTCCATCTGGCTGGGGTCCACTTGAGGGTTTAAACCACTTGAATGGCTCAGTGGTTTCTTCAATAGATGGTGTTTCGTGGAACGCGTATCGAATCGATATATTCGCTCTAAGGGGCGAGGGCAAGCTATGGCAACTCACATGGGAACCTGGGCCTTCATGGGGGCCATGGACCCCGTTTGGAGGAGATGGCGGAGACTCTACTTACGCCTACACGCCCAGCGCTGTATCGTGGGGTATTGGCCGAGGGGATGTTTTTGTCGTTGATAAAAACTCGCTGGAGGTCTTGCATAGCTCATGGGTTACCGAAGGCAAGCCAATTCTATTTGAGAATATAGGCGGATACTGTACCTCACGCCCGTCAGCCGTTTCATGGGGTGTTAAAAATATTGCATTGTTCTGCCGTGGAGGAGATGCCCAGCTCTGGCGCACGAACTACAACTCCTCGAACTGGACTGACTGGGAACGGATTGGGGAAGATAAGGAAATAGTCAATGAGCCTCATGCCATTTCGCAGAACCCTGGCAGAATCGATGTGTTCGTTCAAACGGTGAACAATACCGTGGGCATCACGGCGTTTGATAGTTCTTGGGCAAATCAAAGCTGGAACTGGGGCTGGTCGGAAATGGGTGGTAGTTTCATAGGCCCACCAAAAGCAGTTGCTTCAAGTTTAGAGGGACGGCCGCGAATGGATATATTTGCGTATGACCCAAAAGGGAATTTGATGCACAAATGGTGGGATGGCTCTGAAGGTGGGAAATTCTTTCCGGATATTTGGGAAAACCTCGGTACGCCATAAACGAACCACTTAACCTCACAAATGGAATGTAAGGACTAGTTCATGAGCATTGGAATATATCTTTCAGTAAGCCAAATAGCACTTAAATATAAAAATGAGGCGAGTTTTATGTCATTTTTGTCATTGAATCTAGCAGCCTTCGTTGCTGTTTTATGTGGCCCAGATACTAGGCTAGTGTACTAAAGCCGGAGCCGTTTATTACCCAAATGGCCAGATGATTTGAATGAAAACTAATGTGTTTATTCGTTCCAGAATGGTTAAGAAGAGAGGAGTTTAAGTTATGGGGCTCAGTAGAGGTTAAATATAATGAATTGTCAATATATTTGGAGTTGTTGGTAGCTATTTGTATGTGGTCATGATCATGTGACCAGCACATGAAATAGTGGGACTTCGATCCTACTCAACTCCGTAGAACTAGAGCTTAGAACAATCAACGAATATCAGAACCACGCCAGCAAGAGAGTAGTCGATAGCTACTACGCCTTTTGCCACGTGGTAGGTATTCCGACAGGAGTAAAGATGTGGGAACATTAAGATAGACAAAGATTCAAACGGGAGATTCTCTGTGTACTGTGCAAGTTCAGTAGCATCCAAAATCCAAAAAGAAGGATTTCAAGATGTTGATTAAGGGGATGAATTGCCTTCAGTTAGTTCTATTTGCTCTCGGACAAGGCAGAATAGTATGGATGAGCCGTTTTAGCGTCCGGCTCAAAATCCCAACCAATTTTCTATAGAACGTGCAATATCTCTAAAGGGGCCTTACCACCCGAAATATTTACCTCAAAGAGATCAACTGTATATATTTTAGGAAAGCCAACCGGGTCCCATGGACCAAACATTTATTTCGACTATAATCATATTTCTCTCGAATAAATGAGCTACGGCTACGGTCTTTCACAGGGCAGCAGTCTCTCGGTCTCTTGGAAACGATCTGAATCTGAAGCAGGCTGCGCCAGCCCAGACATCATTATCGATCTAATGGGGCAGGACTATAGGGGTTCCTGGAAGCTGTGGGCTGAGTGTGTAGTGGTTTTGTCAGAGGACGTTGCGAGGTAATATCACTGGCCGAGAGTGTAATCTTTTCAATGGCACTCCGGGCTTGCGGCCGTCCTGGGAGCTTAACCCTTGGGGAGTTTTGAATTGGTACAGGTCCTATCACTTGGCGTCAATAAGTGAACACGCTTGTAGTATGTATTTTTGTCCTCTTGGACGGTTCTTGTGTGTCTTGTTGTGCCATAACGACTTGGATGGTATCCGAGGTGTGGGTTTCAACAAGTAGCCTTCAAAGAATTCTGTGTCCTGCACACACTTCTTCAGTATACGATAAGGCCAGTGCGCCGAGGCTCGTGCCTGCTGCGGATTAACAACGGGCATCTGACTTGCGACCAGATCAAGAAGGTCATGGTCCGAGCATTTCTCATTCTGATGTAATCTGTCAATCCACTGAAGCACTTGAATGCGAATAACTGCATTTATCTCATTTGACGTACAATTGATGATAGTGAAAAGTTGCATTAATGCTTAGACCAGTCGTCTCTCGTCCATGAATACCTGCGAATCCATCGAATTGACCAGCGCCCATCAGTACCCAAGTAATAAACTCTAGATATACGCATCCCAAACTCCAGATATCGTATGCACGAGAGAGGGGGGTGGAGAGGGGCATATGTTAGTGATGTTAGTATAGAATCAGGGTTGACCCTTGGAGCGAGAATCATGGCCATGAAATCTTCCCAGACCAAAGTCAGCGATTTGCAACACCCCCGTTGACTGTGTTTCGCTGCCCTGGTGGAGAGCCAAAGAATATTTTCAGGTTTTATATCCCCATGGCGCCCAAACATTTCTGCTCATCGTTGACCATCAACCCCAGCTTGTGTCAAGGGGTAGGCCCCGCTGAAATTATGGACAGTCATCAATCCACTAGCTATTCCTGCCATTTGTTTCACGATCCGCAAGACCCTCTCCTTGTTAAAATCTGGCCTTGGACGATCATCACAGTATTTTCTTCCATTTGCGTCTGCAAAAGGAAACAGAAGATGGCGTTCCTGTCCATTTTGTAAGTGGCCAAAAGTCGGATGAGGCGGGGATGGTTTTTGGAGCCAAAAGTTTCAAAGATGTCAACCTCTTTGTGGTACTCCACTTCATCGCTGGAGAGAAGTCATTTTATTGCAACCGACCGCTCGCTTTTCTGTTCTATGTTGGCTCTGAAGCATGGCCAGTGGAGTTGCCATACTTGCGTGGTAGATCGTGGCCAGAAGGACTAGTGAGCAGGACAGATTCTAATTGTAAAGACTCCAGAATAGCCACCCTGCTTGCTATGGTACATCTCGTCGCTGTCCTGGAGTGAAGTGTTTGGCAGGTATGTTTTTCGGTCAAAATCATAATTTTATTTCTCTTCGAAAACGGGTGTATTCATCCACCATCGTGCACGATCAAAAGCTTCAAGCATTTTTCCTGCCATCAATCCAAAGTTTTTATCGATTCCCCGTCTGCCCGATATAGAGCGAACCTGCTTAAGTTATGAAGGTTGGTATTCTGGTAGGAAGATCTCTGGGAAGGCAGGTTCTTGTCCGAGGGACCTTCGCTCAAAAATTTGTTTGTCTCGGAACTCTTTTAGAAATAAATCGGGGTCACGAACATTTTCTTCGCGGACTTTGAAACTTACTCAGCACGTGTAATTGCATCTTTCTCGTTGATATCCGGATCCCTATCTCGAATCTCGGTCCTGATCGAATAGACAGTTAAAAGCCTTCCAAAACATCACTAGGTACGAAAAATGCATGCGGTCGATCGGCACACTCTATTCTAGCCTCCGACAGCTTCTCTTCAAGTGTATACCAAGATGACTCTGTAAGTGTGCGGGATGAAATATCCTGTGATATCGGAGGTGGGGACGTGGCTTGTAGAGGAATAACCAAAGGGAGGGCTGTCCTTTGTGGACCAACGAAGGGAAGCTTCAAATCAAAGTCGATGCAATCGTCTAAAGGGAACGGATTCCATGTTGCCCTTCTTTCTCTCGTTTCATTTCGCCCTTTTCTGTTCTGGGATTCCCACTGCTATGTTAAACAAATATATAAGAGCCCGTAGGTCTATAGTTGAGCCAGAGCCTACCGTAGCGGTTTTCCGAGCCTCCTCATCACTTGTACAGCAATCTAAAAACTCTGGGAACTATCTCAGGCGTTGTAATTCTTGTAAATCATCGCGGGGAAACGCTGGCAGCTGAGAGCGGGTGATGGGATGGCGAGGTTCTGCAGACCTTTGAGCTTAGAGCGCTGAAGACGTCGATGGTGATTATCAAGTAGTCTGAGTTTGAGTGACGATGATGCACTGCGTCATGCCACATCCACTTAGCCGTGGCTTGGTCCCAACCCACCACCGGCCCGCCCAGCCACACACAGACAGGTACAACGCGGCCTAATAAAAAGGGAGATAGTTGCGTGTAGTCACTTAACTTTATGCCCAACTTTTCAATCTCCGATTTCAGGGTTATATTGGTTCGTGTCATTCACATTCTGATTTTGTTATTCTGTACCAATGTAGCAGTTACCGTAATATAGAATAAGAAGGCTATGTCGTCCTCCCGTTCGCAATAACGAGCATCGATATGCGTCTATATATATCTGTCACTTTGTAAACTTATATACGTCTATAGCCATCAAACAGGAAAAGTAGGATCAGATATTTTGCGACTTGAACCAAGCAACGGCTTCCAAACTCGCTCTCCCGAATGTATATGAATTAGTCTATCGTTTCTCGGTTACATCAATAGCCTTTAAAGACGTGGATGGCTTAAAAACATGCATAGGATTAACAATATCAGATGCTTGTTGGAGAAGGGTAACTTGGCACCAAATTTGAGACATTCGTTTCTTCAAGTCCACAGAATCTGTGCATTTCTGCGGCAATCACTCTATTCACCTAGAAGCATAAATAAATATCATAAATTATATTGCACTACAAGTACCAATAGAGCCAAATGGCGGGGCGGGGGGGCATCAAATCTCCCATAAATATCTGCAATTGCTTGCTGGCATCCTACAATGTAACAGGGGAAGCAAACGACACAGAGTAGGGATATTCGGTCCCCTTCCCGGATACCACTCTCGTCTCGCGGATATCCTCTTTCCTGTGTCACGATCACTTTTGCGTAGTTTTTGCGCCTTCAGGATCAAATGCCACCACCTCTATCTCGACTCTCATATTGTCCTCGCCGAGTCGTGGTGTACCGACACAGGTCCAAATAGGACTATGATCAGGCATCCACTTCTTAAAATTTCTGACCATTGCCGCAAGTGCTTCATCATTGATAGGAACATGGTACGAGTTGACCCGGAACACCTGAGGCCAACCTTTACCTCCCGCGTCCTTTAGATTGAGGTCGACATTCTCAAAAGCTTGGTCAATCTGGGCATTGATCTCCGTATTGAAAACGCCGGTTTCAGGATGCCAACCACCTGTAATATAATAACCTAAATTAGCATTGGGAAAACCAAATAAGAAAGCTAATGACTACCTTGGCCAGAACATTCAATGCGGTCGCCAATACGAACAGCCTGTTGGTAACCAAATCGCGCCAGGTTCTCCTTTCCTTTGCCCTTGTACGCATAATATTGTAAAGAAGCCATAGTATATTAGGGTAGTCTCGCTGGTTTTGAGGATACTGTGATTCAGTGATGAAAGACGAAAGAATGTGTTCGATATAATGTTGTATATTAAACTGAGAGCACGCGCGGCGAAAGAAATTTTCCCTTCGATAACCATACACTAGCTTAACCTAGGTATGGAAGGACTGGCCTGTAGAAATTAAACTTCCGAAAGCTTAGGTAGCCAAGACACATCGTCCTCGGTACCGATGTTAATGTCCACTAAGAGTTATTATTATTGGTGCGGCCATACGTTCGTGAATATGTTAATTTGCTTGGCGCGAAATGAGTAACGGCGGCATGTGCACAATGGTACTAGACAGATGAATTTCGGCGAGCTATCCCAACCGACGTCGGCACCGAAATTTAGTCTTACTGCACAAAGGGGAAATTAGGAATTGAAAAGAGTTGTCGCCCTAGATAAGTTAGGTCCATGTCTCCACAGTTTAACCTAGACTTACTACATGACCGCCACGTACTATATGCTAACCTCTTATCATTTCCATGATACATTTTTTGCTCAAACAACCAGGGTTCCTCTAGTAGTCTGTAGATAAGGCTAGCTTATACCAAATAGCGGTAAACCGCATTTATATAAGTAAACGTAGTTCCCACTGTATCAGCTTCACCACGTTGACAGCCAAATTTCATTATGACAAATCTTAAACAAGACCCTCCCAATCCTATGGATTCAGTATTAAAGAGTGATGTAGAAAAAGACGCTACCAGTGTGAGGGCGGGATTCTCTACAGAGGAAACCACATTATTTTCCAGACTTTCATGGCTCCGAAAGCTGGGTGCCCTTGGTGTCGAACTTCGAGGCATTACTCCTGTATCGATCGAAGATAGGACCGACAAACGAGGTCTTAATCTAATCTCTCTGTGGTTTACGGCAAACTTTTCTCTCTTGCCGTAAGCCGGCCTCCCTCTCCGTGTCTAAACAGAGGTACTGATATACAAACAGGA
>JAJSPD010000135.1:0-64227 GCA_021307315.1 Bisporella sp. PMI_857 | reverse complement strand
GACAGCAGAATCAGTCAAATAGGCCGAAAGGTCTATGCTGACACAAGTGGCCGGAAAGGAATATTGTTCCAAAGGATACAACTACTATTTAGTAGTTATCGACGACGCCAGTCGATTCGGATAGATAAAGTTTTTGAAAACACTCTAAACCACAGAAATCCTACTACACCTCAAAAAGATTTTCTTAAGAATTGAGCAGCATACAAGCCAAGAAGTAGCATGCTGCAAAGCAAATAACGAGAAAAAGGAGTTCGGTCTTTAATTTCAAAGGTATCTGGCAGATATAGGAACAGCATTTGAACTTTGTCCACTATACAAACACTTATATAATAAAGTTGCGAAAAAGACAGTCAACGTTATAAACTCCAAAATAAGGTTAATACTATTTATGTCAAGCCTAGATCCGGAATACTAGTGCATTTTTGTCGAATATGCGATATATGTTAGAAACAGAGTGCCGACTTCGGCTTTACTTTTTGATACGGAAAACAACCACCTAGTTAGCAAAACAACAACGCTATATAAAAAGTACACTGGAAAGCTACCAGATTTGGCAAAATTAGTAGTGTTTGGATGCAAAGCCAGCCCGAAAATCCTTAAAAAGAAGTACTTTGGCAAAACTAGGCCGAGAGTGCTAGTTGACTATATATGTGTAGGAATAAAAAAAAGCAAAATTTATAAACTATTGAACCTTTACTCCAATAAAGTAATACTGACTGCTGACGCGAGTATTGATAAATATAGTTTCCCTTTTTCAGTTTACAAGGCAAAACTCCAGTTTATAGCGACTGCGGGAAACCAATTGGCAAAAGAGATCTCAGTAGGAACTGGAGATATGTCAATAGAAAGTAGTCAACTTTCAGCCGTGGAGGAGAGACTTACTGTAACGGTAGAGAAAAGACCCACTAGTATACACACCGTAGAAAGCACTGCTACGAAGAACAGCATACTTTATACTGAGCATACTTATGCTAAGCTCACTAGGTCTGGGAGGTGGCTCTATGTATATAACGATACAATCGTTCAAAGTATTACGGCTTTCAAAGCTTTTTATTTGAAGGATGATGATACTGTATCGCTGGGTGCACCTACAGCTCTTTTTGAAGCAATTGAATTAGATACGGCCATGCGAGAGGACGCTCCTGGCTGGCGCAAATCAATTCACGAAGAACTCTAAGCACTTTTTGATATGAATACCTTTGATATAAAAAGAGGGAGAATACCGCAAAGTAGACAAGTGTTGCTTTGTCGTTTAGTATTGAAAAAGAAGTTTAATACGAAAGGAGAGATTATTAGACTCAAGTCGAGACTCTGTGTTAGAGGAGACAAGCAAAAACCGGGGATCGACTATTTTAAGACGTTTGCATCGGTAGTACGATACGACACTTTGCGATTCTTTCTAGCAAAAGTCGCGGAAAAGGATCTGGAACTAGAGCATATCGACGTCGACACAGCATTTTTGAATCCGGAGCTAAAAAAAGAGATCTATATGCAAATACTTCAGTTCTTAGAAAAACTAGTCTCTGAACTGAAAGGACTAACCGACGCTTACATTAAGCTGAACAAAGCTTTCTACGGATTGAAGCAAGCGCCGAAAGAATAGTTCAAGCTGGTCAAAAAGTTTTTCGAGAGTTTAAAACTGAAAAGCTCAAAAGCAGACTCAAACTTGTTTACGGGCAGAAAGGTTTATATTCTTCTATTTGTTGATAACATGCTAATTGCTTGTACTCGCCAGCAAGTCGAAGTAATCAAAAAAAAGATTATAACGCAATAGAAATGCAAAGATCTAGGTTCTGCTGAACTATTTGTCGGATTTCAGATTAAACGCAACAGGCCGAATAGAATTTTGAAGATCTATCAAACCTTTTATATCACCAAGCTTTTCGAACGCCTGGAAATAAGCAAATGCAACCCAAATAAGCTGCTTTTACCCGCCGGAACAGTAATGCAACTAGATAATGATCTACTGTCGGAACAAAACGCTACAGTATATAGGCAAATAGCAGAATCAGCGATATACCTGTCTGGATGTACTAGAATCGACATTTCCGAAGCTGCAAAGCAACTATCTAAGCACATAGCCAAGCCAGGAGTTTCTTATTTCAGGCATACTAAGCATTTGCTACGCTACCTGAATGGCTGTAGATCAGCCGGGATTGTTTACGGAGACGACCTGAACCTTTTAGCACCGTTACAATACAGGGTCTACACTGATTCGACATAGGGCACTGAACACGACAGGAAATCAGTCCAAGGAATGGCAGTAGTACAGAATGGGGGAGCTTGTTGCTGGTTCTCAAACAGGCAAAAGTCAATAGCTCTGAGCTCTATAGAGGCCGAGATTATGGCCGCGTCGGAAGGAGCCAAAGAAGTGCTATGGCTGAACAAGCTGAGGGATGACCTGAACGAAAATCACCCTTTTGTTCCTACACTATACTGCGACAACCAAGGTGCAGTGACGCTATTACACGACACTAAATTTCATCGGAAAGCGAAGCACATAGAGATCAGATACCTATTTATTAAAGAGGAACTGGTTCAGAAAAGGAAGCTGGTAATACAGCATATTGAAGGAGCCAAACAGCCAGCCGATATATTGACTAAGCAGCTGCCTGTCGAAGCCTATGAAAGGCACAAAAGAGTCCTGGGAATGCGAGCATAGAACTGGTTAGAGGGTACTCTTGTACTGCAATATGGAAAGGTTATAGCCCATAGGGTGCTGAACTCCACAGGAGACGTAGGCACCACAATACGTACGCAGGTGCTATTGTTGCAGGAGTTAATGAGGCCTGAATCAACAGCCTATTCTATTCTATTCAGGAGAGCTACAGGTGAAGCAAGGAGACCTGTCACCTAGGGGGAGTGTTAGGATTTGAGAATCTAGGTAGCTGACATGTCCCTGACTAAGTGGGGAACGCTAGCGCGGAAGACTTTTCACACACGCACAGTTCTACAATTTTGTATGAACACACACATATAGACAACAATAGAGAGCCTGAACGGCATCCCCAATACCTTCTGAATATCATTGTGTATTTCTCGTTCTATCACCCCTGGCGGCTCCCTTCGTGCCCATACATGCCAAGTCTCAGTGCCTTTACCGAGCCCCCTTCATTGCCCCTCAGCACGTGACATCCTGGCGCCTGACAGTAAATTTGGGTGATCAAGTTGCTTATACAGTCAAGTTGCTTATCAAGTACGTTAGAAACATCTTCCCCTCATTTACGGCTCAGAACTGTAGATATCAATCATTAATGAATAACGCTCATACAAGCCTGTATCTCCATCACGGTGATACCTTCACAGATCCTCTAACTGACTCCTCTTGCCTAATAAACCCTATTTCTGACAGCTAAATACAAATATATAGATCACGTGTGACAGCCCGTGATCCATGTCACATGTAGCCCCGCTACAGTAATATAATTTATAATAGTAATAAAAAGGTCTTAACTAAGGGTAGTAGTAGTAGAGGATATAGGAAAGAGAGATAATAAGGTAGGAGCTAGTCTTTAACTATACTTATAGCTATAGTCTAGTCTTAGACTAGCTAGGTCTTAACTAGATCAAATAGCAAATATAAGAACAATGTAGTTAGCTTATAGCCTTAGTTGCAAGAAGCTTATTGTTTGTATCAATATTTACCAGTATAGATTAGTTACTGAATGGAGGATGGGTCATGTGACTTCGTCACATGACTTAGGGATGAGGCATATCCTCATCCCTTGATTCATCCTTCAACAATCAGATCACATTCAACCCAACAGGCAACTGCGTAGCAATTACGTGGTGTTGCCACGGGTAGAGTGATCCGACACTGATCAGTTAGATCTTTTAGATCAGAATATCGAACCCAATTCAATTACAACACACCTCTCAACCTATACCTCGATCCTTTGACCCCTGCAACGTTGCATCGAATCCACAACCCTATTTGCTTCGAACCAATCCTTAAATCGAACCCCACGCACACTTAGCTCGCTATGGCTGCCTCCGCCAGCCCTTTTAATAGCCAAGAACCAATCGACTGTCACGATCATGGATCATGTGACCTAGGTGGGCTTGGCACGACCCCTCATTTCTATCATGATCGCGCACAACAATTGCTTTTCCTCCTTAGTTTAGTATTCTCGTAATAGAACCACCTTACTAGCCGCCTCACCAGGCCAAAGGATTAGGCTTTCGTGACATCGACGAGGATAAATGGCAGTATAGTATTGATGCGAAAAAGGCTACAACGGAGGACCTCAATTCGTACGTGAATGCGAGAGTTAAAAAATACACTCGCCATACAAAGCTGGACTTCGACCTTTAGGAGCTTTTTCAAGATGATTTTCAGAGCTTCGACAAAGAAGAATTCAACAAGATTACGCTCTCGAACCGTCAAATTCTTCGAAGCTACTTGCACACTGGCAGTGTTTACATACTACCTCGTACAAAGTCAAAAACGCTAGGCCAGACTTTACATAAAGCGGCAAATGTCACGGCGCTGGCGCGCCTACAGCTCCTTTATGGCCTAACAGCCCGTAAGGCATCCACATTGGGGATCACGCGGAACGCCACGTGGCCCAAACACCTGTATATATGCTTCCCTCTCTGCCTCCATAGTCCTGTAGTTCTATTATTCTCGATTCTTACCCGTATTACTTTGAGCCGTTGCTCTTATTCTACGTGCCGTGACAGCAAACGAGAAAAAGCGTCATATATAAAGTAATGAAAAGATTGCGGCCTTGCTGAAGCAGCCGGGAAGCTTAAGCAAAGTAAAATCCGAAGAACTCTTAGAAAAAATACAAAAACGACTTGCAATTCAGTTCCGTCGAACTTCAATTCCCGATTCGTTAGATATCCCGGAAAAAGAAGAAGAAGAAGAAAAAGAAGAAGCTCAGCTATTTTCCCTCTTTAGCACAGAAGCACAAATAGAAAGAAATCGTACTTATGGCAAAGAACTAGCTGTTTTGACTAAGTTGTATACCGACGATATCAAGTACAGTGGAAAAAACGACAATTTCGACTTTAAGTTGACAATATTTCTCGACCTGTGCAATAAAGCAAGTATGCCGAAAGCAGCGCTGGCTTAAGCTTATTCAACTATGCTACGAGGCCTAGCTCTTGATCACTACTACACTAACTTTAGGAATACTAACGGCACCGTTACTTTTGAAGAGATATGCGTTGCAACTTCTAATTACTTCGAAGGACTTAAATACAAGCGTAGCGTACTAAATCGGTAAAACAATACGACTTTTAAAAGCGTGATCGCTAGCAACTCCGGAAAGCTAACTACAGAGTGCTTCCAGTTGCTAATCAAAACTTTACGACAGCTCCAACATAGCCTAAAACTCAGCCTTCGAACTGACAGCTTTTTTCACAATAAGCTTATTACGGCTTGCCAACAAAATGAAGCTTGCCGATATACTTGTTACAAACTATTAAACACTGTAGCAAGTCTAATTAACGACTTACGCTTTTTAATCGAAATTCATGAAGCAGCTAGCTCTGGCTTTTCAGTGTACTTTACGGACCGACGGTACTACGGGAAAAAGCACAATACCGGCCAAAGCAATCGCTAGTACAGCCGCCGAAAAGGCCGTTGCTTTGTTTGCAAAAAAGAAAACTGTCGTTCGTAGAAACACACTCCCGAAGAACAAAAGGAAGCAAAAGCCCGATTCAAAGCTTGTAACTTAAGCAAGTTCGACACTAAAGCACCTAACTTCAACAAGCACTTCGATGTCAGGCGCCAGGATGTCACGTGCTGAGGGGCAATGAAGGGGGCTCGGTAAAGGCACTGAGACTTGGCATGTATGGGCACGTAGGGAGCCGCCAGGGGTTCGGAGGGTATAAGTAGGGGACTCGGGACGTAGTAGAAAGGGTAGAGATTAGTCTTTGTTCAATATATGAGTTGATTCGTGCCACACTACTCCAGCACCTTACATTCGACGACAGTTTACGCTAATACATTATGACCTTTGAAAGCGACGACGATAGCGAAAGCGATTCTAAAGGTATCAACGAAGCCTTCAGCGCTTTAACAGTCAAAGCTGACTTTAATTTCGACTTTCTTTCTGACGTGAACCCTAGCTCCGGCGATCAAATAGGGTGCTTTGCAACAAGCTGCTTTGCAAGCAGCGACGCGACTTTACTGATTACGGAGCTGAATGATCGAGCTGTAGGCTATCTGATTGCAGCTACGGGCCGTACCCATGACAACAGCCCTGTAAATAACTCTGAAAACGATCTGTACAACGCTAATATTTACACCGCTACTTCTGCCAACTTATTACGCTACAACGCTAGCCAATTCTATAGCATTATGATCGATACCGGTGCTTCAAAACACTCAACTGCCGGCTATAGCCAACTCCAAGCTTTGCAACGTTAAAGCAAAGCTAATATCGATATCGACGACTTTACAAAAAAAATAGTCAAAGTACAGTTTAGTATCGGCTTTACAACGTCAATCGGCTTAATTTCTTTCGATACTCTATTAAAACAGATACAATTTCATATTGTCAAGTCGGATACTCCGTTCCTTTTTAGTCTTGCGAATATAGATTCTTTACAGGTTTACTTAAACAACCTGAAAAACGTTTTAGTTACTCCGAACGGCAACGTACTAGTTGTACGTCGTTTTAGCTACTTATTTTTGCTCTGGGATACTTTTTTACAATCTTTCTTGAAAAACTTTTTCGACAACAACTTTTGCTATTTTACTGACTTAGAGCTACGCCGGCTTCATCGTCGATTCGGCCACCTTTCGGTAGAAAGGCTCGAAGCAGTACTGACTCGCGCTAGCTATAAAGTCAACAAAAACGCTTTAGAGCACTTAACTCGATATTGCTTTTACTGCCAAAAGCATAGCAAATCCCCCAGTAAATTCAAGTTCACAATCGAAAATAGCAACATTGATTTTAATTACTGTATTATTGTCGACATTATGTATATTGGCGGAAGCCCATTGCTCTATATCGTTAACTAGGCTACTCGATACCAGACGAGAAAATAGCTTCAAAATATCAGCGCAAAGCACATATGGGACGTGCTACGCATATGCTGGATTGACACTTATTTAGGCCCTCCCGACTTGATTGCCACCGACGCCGGCAAGAACTTTGTCAGCAAGGAATTCAAGCAACACGCTAGCTCTATAAGTATTAAAGTCAAAACCGCACTAGTAAAAGCCTATTACTCGATTGGCCTAGTCGAGCGATATCACGGCTCGTTGCGACGAGCTTTTCAAATTATCACAGCCGAAATTCAAAATATCGACAAAAATATAGCTCTACAAATGGCTTTCAAAGCTGTAAATGACTCCGCAAGCCCTAACGGGCTCGTACCAACGCTATTGGTCTACGGGGCATACTCACGAATCACCGAACTCGACGCTTTTTCAGCTACTATCCAACAACGAGCTACGGCTTTCAAGAAAGCTATAAATGAAGTCAAAAAACTCAAAGCTGTACACCAAGTCAATAACGCTTTCAATATGCGAAACGGACCTAAAATCGACGCTATTTACGACTTTCTCTTGAACTCCTTTGTGTTAGTATAAAAAAAAGGAAATACAAGCAGCTATAGCCACTGGAATAGTCTACACAAGCTGATATCAATTGAAGGAGAATTTTGCGTAATTAACTTACTTTACGGCCCAACTACCTTTCGATCAACAACCGTAAAGCTTTTTAATACGGAAAAGAATAACAGCGACAAGCCTGCACAACCGCTACAACCTGTAAGCTTTATCACGAACCTCGAACTATTGCCACAACCACTTTAGCCAGCTAAGCGCGGCCGAGAAAGACCCCGCAAAAATCCTTTTCTAAATATCACGGCTTTTATACAAAATAACGAACTTTTTGCAACTTCTCGCCAACTGGAAATTACAGGCTTGCTAAAAAAAAAAGTATTTGAGATTGTAGACTTTGCTACTGTTCCCAAAACGTACGAATCTTCAATTCGAGATTCGTCGACGAAATTAAAAACAAAAGAACTGACCGAGCTTTTGAGAAATCACGCTTAGTAGTTCAAGCTTACAACGATTTAAAGAAAGGAATCGTACTGACTTAATCACTTACAATTCAACGAGTCAGCCAACGTTTAATACTTTGCTTTGCAGCTTGTTTGCAGCCCGAAAAGACTTTATATCTTCGAGACATCACTTAAGCTTACGTTTAATCAGCTACTAAGCTTAACCGTGACTTCTATATTACACTTTTACCGGAACTAGCTCGCAATTTAAAGGAAAGCTTAATTCTCAAAGTAGTCAAGCTACTTTACGAAGTTCCGGAAGCCGGCAATCATTGGTTCCAAACTTACTACACTTACTACTTGAAAGAACTCGGAATAAATTAATTAACATATAACCCGTGCTTTTTGCTCAGAAACGAGCTTTTCGGATTAGTTGGCTTATAAACCGACGACACGCTGTTTTTCGGAGACTTCGACTTCGTAGATCTAAAGCAAAGCAAGCTGGAAAAAGCTCAACTTCTGGCCAAGAATAAAAAGCTTTTATACTCGACTACCCAATTAAGTTCAATAGAGGTTTTATAGAGCTCGACAAAGCCGGAACTATTACGCTTTCTTAGGAACGCTAATGCAAAAACTTTAAACTAGTCGATAACAGCTTTTTTTCGACTACTAGTTCTAAAAGCTTGACTCGTATTGTCGACACCAAGAATCAATATATTGCTCAACGCGCGAAAAGAGCCTATATCGCTTTTGTATTACAACTTGAAGCTTTTTTTGATTTATTCTTTGCGGCCCAGGCAATCAACTCTGATGAAAAAGATATTAAAGCTTTCAACAAACGACTCTAATGGCAAATTGACAATTCAACCCGCGGCTTTCGATTCGTCAAGCTAAATATCGAAACCTTGAAACTACTAGTATTTACAGATTCATTTTTCGCCAACAACAAAGACTTTTCATCTTAAATCGGATATATATTAGTACTAGCTGACAATCAAAACCGCGCAAATATCGTTCACTGGTTATCGGTCAAGTGCAAACGAGTAACAAGAAGCGTACTAGCTTCTGAACTCTACGCCATAACCCACGGATTCGATATCGGCGCTTCGATCAAAGCAACGATCGATAGAATCCTTAATATCACTTTTCTTTTAGTTTTTTGTACGGATTCGAAGTTATTATACGATTGCCTCGTAAAACTAGGAACTACTCAAGAAAAACGTTTCATGATCGACGTTTTTTGCCTTCGTCAATCGTACGAACGCAGAAAAATTGCGGAAGTCAAATAAGTAAGTAGTGATACCAACCCTGCTGATTCCTTCACCAAAAGCAAAGCTTTTACGGCCCTCAAGCAACTTATTGATTCAAATACAATCGACATACGAGCCGTAGAGTAAGTCGAAAAAACTTAGAAGGAGTAATTTACGGAGCGATACGGAGCGTTTTGCAAAAACGTTTTGTAGGCACGTTTTGCAAAAGCGGTTTGCAAGAGCGGTTTGGAGAGGCATTTGCGAATAGGATTCTGGCCAATAAAGAAGCTCCCTTGACCCAATTGGCCAATCAGAATGATTCTTTTCAATAGGGATTTCGGGCATTCTTAGAGTATGCCCAGTGTTTGTATCAATATTTACCAGTATAGATTAGTTACTGAATGAAGGATGGGTCATGTGACGAAGTCACATGACTTAGGGATGAGGCATATCCTCATCCCTTGATTCATCCTTCAACAATCAGATCACATTCAACCCAACAGGCAACTGCGTAGCAATTACGTGGTGTTGCCACGGGGTAGAGTGATCCGACACTTATATAATTAATCAATTAATTAATCAATTATCGAGTAGGATCCTAGAGCCTAGCTTAGAGCCTTTTCAAGCAGTTGCTGTACTACCCAATTATGTCCGTTCGCAACTGCCAAGTGCATTGCTGTCATTCCATCGTCAGCCTTTGCCTCGGCGTCTGCCTTGTGTTCAAGCAGAAGCCGCACTACTTCCTTATGCCCGCTCGAAGCTGCTACATGCAGCGCCGTCATTCCTTCATCAGCCTTCGCGTTAACATCCGCTTTGTGCTCAAGCAGCAACTGAACTACGGCCTCGTGCCCATTAGTAGTCGCTATATATAGTGCCGTCCTTCCATTGTTATCCTTTGCGTTGATATTCGCCATGGCATCTAGCAGCAGCAGCACCACCGCCTTGTAGCTACTCACCACTATCTCAACTGAACCACTC
Source organism: Bisporella sp. PMI_857 (assembly GCA_021307315.1). Lineage (NCBI taxonomy): Eukaryota > Fungi > Ascomycota > Leotiomycetes > Helotiales > Helotiaceae > Bisporella > Bisporella sp. PMI_857. Next base: position 54,034 of record JAJSPD010000135.1, on the reverse strand, counting down.
GTCCCATCATCCAACCCGCTCTTTTGCGATTCAATCTCGTCCTGCTTCTCTGCCTCCTCATGCTTTTTCGGTATGGCTGCATGAAGCGCCGTCCTTCCGCCGCTATCTTCCGCCATAGCGTCGGCTCCCTTCTCGAGCAGAAGCCGCACTACTTCCTCGTGCCCTTCCTGACTGGCCGCATGTAATGCAACCCGACCAGCAGTACACTTTGCTTCGATATTAGCACCCTTTCCAAGCAGTAGCTCCACTACCGCCTTGTGTCCATATTCTGCGGCCCATGTTAGCGGCGTCTTGCCGTTATTATCCTTAGAGTCAAGTTCGGCTCCATTTTCAAATAGCACCATCACAGCTGCCTCGTGCCCATATTCTGCAGCCCATGATAGTGGCGTCTGGCCGTTATTATCCTTAGAGTCAAGCTCAGCTCCATTTTCAAGCAACATTGTTATCACTGCCTCGTGTCCAAATGCTGCAGCCCACGACAACGGCGTCTGGTCGCTATTGCTCTTAGAGTCGAGCTCAGCCCCATTTTCAAATAGCATCTTCACAATTGCCTCGTGTCCATATTCAGCGGCCCATGACAGCGGCGTCTGGCCGTTATTATCCTTAGAGTCAAGCTGGGCTCCATTTTCAAAAAGTACCCTCACAACTGCCTCGTGTCCATATTCAGCGGCCCATGATAGCGGCGTCTGGCCGTTATTATCCTTAGAGTCAAGCTCGGCTCCATTTTCGAATAGTACTATTACAGCCGCCTCATGTCCACATTTTGCAGCCCATGACAGTGGGCTCCGGCCGTTGTTATCCTTAGAGTCAAGCTCAGCTCCATTTTCAAGCAAAATCTTTACCACTGCCTCATGTCCCGTCATTGCAGCCCATGACAACGGCGTCTGGCCGTCATTGTCCTTAGAGTCAAGCTCAGCTCCATTTTCAAGCAAAATCTTTACCACTGCCTCATGTCCCGTCATTGCAGCCCATGACAACGGCGTCTGGCCGTCATTGTCCTTAGAGTCAAGCTCAGCTCCATTTTTGAGCAACATTGTTATCACTGCCTCGTGTCCAAATGCTGCAGCCCACGACAACGGCGTCTGGTCGCTATTGCTCTTAGAGTCGAGCTCAGCCCCATTTTCGAATAGCATCTTCACAATTGCCTCGTGTCCATATTCTGCAGCTCGTGACAGCGGCGTCTGACCATGTTCATCATCCTTGGATTCAATGCTGACGCCTTTCTGAAGCAGCAGGTTCAACACTGCATCATGCCCGTTCTCTGCAGCCCAGAATAACGTCATCTGAAAACTATTATCCTTCAAGTTAATTTCGGCACCTGTCTCAAGCAGCAGCTCTACTATCGCACTGGACCCTATCTCCACAGCCCGCGACAGTGGCGTAACTTCTCTCCAATCCCCATCTTCTGCTTTTTTTTTAAGGACAAAGTTAGAAAGTCTAAGCGTTTTAGAGATAGGATCTTTCTCTTCAAGTTGCCAAAATTGTTCAAGTCGATCAAATCCATTTTTTTCTAGAAATCGAAGCTGAATCTCTTGTTCGTCAAGTCTTGAAAAAATACTATCTCCAAAATAAAGAATATACCGGTAGTCCACCTTAGCACCATTCGTGAGCAGCAGCTTGATGGCCGCTTCAGACTTATACTCAATTGCTAGAGCTAACGGTGTACCATATTTCATGGTCTTCATTTCGGTGTCGGCACCATTCTCCAGCAGTTGCGATATCACTGCCTCGTGTTTTCTCGAAACCGCCAAGTGCAGCGATGTCATTTCATTCTCATCTTTCGCGTCCATATCGACCCCCTTCTTGAGCAACAGTTTCACCACTGCCTTGTGATCATTTATCGCGGCCCACAACAGTGCTGTCCGACCAAAGCCGTCCTTGGTTTCCATCGCGGCGTCCTTCCCGAGTAGCACCTTTACAACTGCTTCATGTCCGTTTTCCGCCGCCCATATCAGTGCCGTACGACCAAAATCATCCTCTAAATTCACTTTAGCACCCTTCAGAAGCAGCAACTTCACAACCCCCTCATGTCCATTCTCCGCGGCCAACGATAGCGGCATCTTGCCATTGGTGTCCCTGAAATCCAGCTCCGCGCCATTCTCAATAAGTAGCCTCACAACCGCCTCGTGTCCTTTCTTCGCGGCTCGTGACAGCGGTGTCTGACCATCCTTATTCTTGGTGTCAAGCTTAGCACCCTTGTCGAGAAGCATCTTCGCCATTGTCTCATGTCCATACTCTGCGGCCCATGATAGCGGCGTTCGACCATAATAAGAATCTTTGATGTCTAGCTCAGTAGTCGCTATTGGTGTATCCGACAGAACTGAACGGATTCCAAAATATGCAGCAATGTGCAATCTGCAGAACGATGTAATAAACGGCTTTGTATTAGATTGGCCGTTTATATGGTTGCAAAGGTGCCATTGGCTCCAGTAGCGTTCCCTCAGCTCCATTGAAATGTATGTCTGTGCTAAATTAACTACGGAATCTTCTGTTTCGCCAGACTTTCGAAGGTGATTTCCCCACTCGCAAGCAGCATACTCAGCGAGAGCAAGGTCATTTGATACATCTTCCGGATTTTTGGCTTTGTCTACCATAGCTCCTGAGTGTGTGACAACAGATTGAAACATCAAATAAGTAAGACATGTTTGTGCGATCGTGTTATGTCCATTTCTGAAAAGATCCCCTCTCTTATCTAGGTGGTCCTGGAGGAATTTATGAACAAGACGAATTGTTGACGTCCGCACATCCAGTATGACTAATCCCAGGCAGTTGTCTAGAAAATTGTCTTCTTCTACGAAGTTGTCATAGTCAAGATCAGAATGTTCTTTCTCTGTGGCAAGTGCATGGAGAAGCTCCTTTACCGAAAGCAGTCGCGAGGCTAGATATACCCAGGTAAGAATTTGCATTCCTCGCCAGCGCCTATTTTCTGATTGCCGCTGGATCCTTTCAATTGTGGCATTGAAGGCATCCGAGGCACTGGTAGGTAGCTTACCCAATTTTGACCGACGTTTAGACTTGGTGTCGGCGTCGAGAACAAATTTTATCTGGTGTGCAGATAACAGAAAGCTATAGTGTAGTTAATAAGTGTCCTCAAAGAGCTGGAAAGGAGTAGCTAACTTCCCCGTCGATAAAGAAACGATTCTCTCTTTAATTTCACGCTCCAAAGTCTCGTCCATGCGTTTGGGATAGGCCATGCTATTTTCCATAATCTCATATTTGATGAGATGTGTGACATCAATTTCCATGGCCTTGATTTGAACCATTTCGACTTCGTCAAAATAGGATTTGACGTTGGTCTTGACATGGTTACGGCCAGTAGTGAAGAGATAAACCGAGCGAGGAGTTTCTTGCAAAGACCTCAAAAGAGCGATCCTCTCTCTCTCCTCCAACTCATCAAGCGCATCAATACAAATATAGACCAAATCAAATGCCGGACACGTGAGAAGAAGTATCTCAATGGCTTTATCAAGCGAAATTTGCTTATCCGCTTTTCGGAGCTGGTTGTATATATCTATGATCTTCTTAGGAATTTCCAAGCCTAACAGCCGCAGCAGTTGCTTCGCGATGGCAGCAATAAGCTTTTCTGTCGTATGGTCCTGATTCTTATAGTCGCAGTATACGTAAGCCAGCCCGATTTTTGTCTTTCTCTCTTCCATATCGCTTCTGAGTGTGTCGATAACGAGGGAGCTAGATCCTATCCAGTCAGCTGGATCAGGTTTTATACATTATACTCGCAGTCGAAAAAGATGAAAATCGTTTATTTACGTGATATACGTCTTTCCAGCTCCTGGCTCCCCGAAGCAGCAGATCGCTCGACTTTTTGGCTCAGCTGAACGCCACTCTCGAAATTTGGAATTATCAAGCATCCATTGCCCGGTTCCTGGCACACGCTTAGAGCGGATGTCATCGTGTCTCATTTTGAGAGGAGATAGCCAGTCAAAGAATTCTTGGTTAAGTTGCTCTGGAGTAAAGTCAGATGTTATTAGAATGACTGGATGGCTCGGTTCAACCCACCATCCACTTTGGCATTAACTGTTTTGCTGTTACTACAGAATTCCTAGACAAGGGAATAATGACAGGCTAACCATCTTTCACCCCATCGACCACCTTGGTCATAATTTCAGACACTACCTTTTTCAGTACAGTCCTACGCCTCAATTTAATGATAGGCATTATGACTGACCTCTTTTCACTGCATCCTCTACCGTAGGCGTGACTTCCACTTGCTCAGGTGAGATGACGCTAAGAAGCCTCTTGGCATATGCAGCGGCTGTTAGCGCAGCGTACTGTTGCCAGCCATCGTTCTTGTGGGAGTCTGCATAGTCACAGATCCCTCGTATGACAAGGCATGGGAAATTATCCATCAAACCAGCTGCTTCCATTTCGATACAGCATGCATTGCAATCTTGTCTAAGCCGTTCTCTTAGAACTGTATGCCTGATGAGTTGATTCCCAGATGCAATAATGCCGTAGTGAATGGCCGGCTCGTTATTCTTCGGTCGAGGACGATCGTTTGGTCGAGGGTCTACCTTACTCTTGTCGCAGGAGTCGCAGGTGTCGGTATTATCTGGGTGAAGATAGTCTGATTGGAATAGGCGATCGAATTCCACGCCCTGATAGTGGAACTCCTCTGGATTGTCAAAATCCTCAACCTGCAATTCTTTGAGTAGCGGCCCAAGCTTTTCTCGTCCTAGTCGATGTTTAGCTTTAAGAGCCGCGACTGCAGTGAGCAGGACTTGTGGCGGCTTATTCAGTGATCCTTTGCGTGTGAATTCGCCGTTTCCACCTGTTTTTCCAAGGTCATATTGCACAACACCTCCAACAATGTCGGTTGGCGTACTGATCACAACATCGCCAAGTCGAATTTGATGCTGATTGCTTGGAATGCCGGCTCCAATTCCCACCATCAGACCGAATCTAATTGATCCGAAACTTCTTACCATATCTTGCGCAACTGAAGCTGCTGATATAGTGCCATATGATCCTTCAGGGAGACATGCAATAACAATATTATGCTTTCCCATCCGACCAAAGACATAGGTGTTCTTGTCTTTCCCATGACATGCAAGGGGATCGTGCTCCTCATCCAGCATCAGCATTGCTGCAGACAACTCTAGGCTGAGAGCAGAGATCCATCCCACCGTGTAATCCCGGTGATCTGGCTTTTTGGGGCGTTCTGAAGAATTCGAGGCAGACATTGTTCCACAATAACCTAAACAGCTCGAAGGCAGAATGCAATTTAGGTATAACGCAAGAAGACTTGAACGCAATTGCAGTGCTTCGTAATTTACTCGTCCGAAAATAAGCAAGAACAGTTCGATGGTGAGGTATCAATATGGTAATGGAGACTAGAAAGGATCACGACCCATCTTATGGGACTTGTTGCTACGGCTGAAGCAAGTATTGAATGTGCGGCACCGAGCTTTCGGGGCTTGCTTGTTTATTGCAGTGGTACTACCATTTCACAGAAAGCAGCGATGTGTATCAGTATAATTGGGCGCCTAACTCACGAGCGCGTGACCACAGCCGTCCCAAACAATTGCAAATTCAGCCGTGGAGATAACCTGAACCAATTGACAGACGTCAGCTGCAGTGACGAGCAGCTGCCGCTAACTAACGCCAAGTGCTGAATGCACCATGCCCTTGGTGCATTTTCCCACTCATACAAATTCTGCTGGGCGGTGAGAAAGGTAGGGGGCATAGTGCATTTTTCGAGGGGGCATGGTGCATTTATCAAGAAATCATAGAAGGAGCAGTCGGAACTGGCTCAAACTCGAGTATGTGATAGGGCCAATTAATGCGACACCAGAACTGTCGTGTTGTCGTCGTCGCAGGACGCAGGACGCAGTTTTGGTGGGGTAGGCCGCAAATTCGACATTTCAGGTAGGCGCAAGCAAAATCGCGACGACAAAAATAAGAGCCGTAGTCCGGATTCAATTGCGCAGGCCAGTAAGTAAGCCAGAAAGCAAGTGCATACGGTGGGATGACAAAAGTATTTAATCGTCGGTTTTCTCGTCTCCCTGGCGGTCGGCGAAAGCAAGTGGGACGCTTCGCAAATATCTGAGCTCTTCCAAAGTATGCTACAACAATGTAATAAAATAAGATAGCTAAAACTTTGTAATAATTTAGACAGCCTATATGAATATCCCATGTAAGAGTCTTAGGTAAATTGAATTTACTAAAATGGTGATTTGTTAGTAGTTTAGATATGAAGGTGAGGTTTTGATGTTCCTCGCTTGAATATGCTTACTATTGCATCACCAAAATACTAGCTGAGCAGGTAGAGACTCAATAATTAGCAAACTTAGTATCGCTTTTAAGCTTAGATAATATAGACTAAATAGATTAGAATTATATAGATATAATTAAGGATGCAAAAACAAATCTATGTTGATATGTATTTGTATCTATTCATACAATGCGATAAGACTGTGGTATAAATTGTATAGTGAGCCCATCCTCGTCTATGCTTTCCCGTCTCACTTGGTTTCGCCGACCACCAGGGAGGCGGGAAAACCGACGATTACCCTCGGAAAAAAATAACCGAGAACACGAAACCCCACCTAGGATGTATTATTACAGTGTGAGAAATTTCTAATCTACTACTCGAGTAGTAATCTAGAGTGTCACGGCGCTGGCGCGCCTACGGCTTCTATAAGGCCCGACGGCCTGTAAGGCACCCGTGGGGACACTCGCGTAGCACGTCACGTGATCCGAACTCCTGTATATAGGCTTCCCTTTCTACTTCCATAGTTCTGTAGTTCTATTATTCTCGATTCTTACCCGTATTACTTTGAGCCGTTGCTCCTATCCTACGTGCCGTGACATTATAATAGAACTCACATCACATCACAATTCTACTTGCGGAAGTATAACCCTTACCCTTACACACGGCTTGCACGCCCGTCGTACTCAGTTCCAGCCTTTATTGCGCTAAAGATTCAGGATCTTTGTGAAACAGAGATCACACAGTCAAGCGTCGATACTCGAGAAGTACATACGCGCCCGTACGGCCCCGGAAACCCCGCTACGGCATTATTATCAATTACTACAACAGTCACTGTTAACTCGCTTTGCTGATACTATGGCTGAAGCTATTCCCAGAGATAGAGTAAGCAGAGCAAAAAGCAAAGGAAAAGCAAAACCGACAGAAACGCCAAGCACTGTGAATACTCCAGTTGATACCCAAAAGACCATAGTAGTAACCCTACAACTGTCAGTCAGGCAACGTTGATAGCACTGATAGAACGACTAAGAACAGTCAAAAAGAGCAAGCTCGGGCTCAAGAACGGAGATTGGCAGCCCTGAAGAAAAAGTTCACTAGTCGAAACCGCTCTCAAACAAGTGATACAGAGGACAGCCCTAACGCCAACCGCCCTAAGCGCAGTCGGGAACAGCGTTCAGAAGCTCCAACGCACGGCGGTTTCAAAAGAACCAAAGACGTCAAAAAGCTTACGGATAGTGTAGACCCGACATACCGTTCTTGGAAAATAGCGCTTTCAGTTAAGTTTCGGAACTCTCGAGCCAATTTTCTGACGAACAGACCCGTATAGATTACCTGTTTATTAGCACTGGTGGAGATGCACAGCAACACCTGGAAACACGCATGGAATCAGAAAGCGCGGATCCTTTCGACTCCGTGGATAACATGCTAGCTCACCTCGACATGCTATTTGTTGACTCGAACGAGGTTAGCGAAAGTAAGGTCGCCTACCATGAGCTAATGATGAAAGAAAGCGAAACGTTTGCAACGTTCCGCACCAGGTTTCTGCAGCTGGCAAGCAAAGGTAACGTGCCTAAGGAAACTGGAAAAATGACTTGTTTCGGAAACTTACGGTCAGTTTGCAAACAAGCCTTATGCCCGTAAAAGCTACTCTCGACAGTTTCCAAGAGCTGAGCGATCGAGCTCACGGCGTCTACCAGGACCAAGCACATCTTCAGAAGCGCTTGGCTCGTAGGAGCAAGCGAAGAGCTTTCCCGAAGCAGAGATGATTCATCTCCAACTACGACCAATCGTAGCTCGTCAGAGAAGCTCCCAGTAACAGCAGCGACGTCAAGATCCCTTTTACGGGGACCACGCCTACAACACAGCCACGCAAGAGCCAACACCTGCCCAGCATCTGAAGAAGTATACTACAACTGCAACAAGCCAGGTCACTACGCATCCTCGTGTCCGTTACCACGCAGGCCAACGCCTGTAAAAACCCTAGAAGCAGTATCGGAAGAAAAGGTAACAGTAGAGTTTGTCAGTGACTCGAAGATCAGGGAAACGAATCACCTAGCAAAGTCTCCTACCTAGGGCAAAGAAAGCAAGTCAACTCCAAAGGAATAGACTTGAGAAAGTTGATCGGCGGGCCGCCACTGAACAAAGCATGTACGTTAGTTAAGAATGGATTTGCTTATAACACTGTAGCTCTTCTTGATACTGAAGCGAACGGATAGCTTTTTATCGACACGGCTTTAGCCGACCTGTTGAAAAAACGTTTTGGTTGTACCGTACAACAACTGGCCAACCCAGTACCTGTAACTGGTTTTAATGACAAAAAGGAGCCGTAATCTCTCAGGCTTTAATTACTACGCTAGAGATCGATGGGAAAAGGTTCACTGACTCAATATTTTTGATCACCGACTTAGAGCACCATAAGTGATCGTAAGTAGAAAGTGGATAGCAGAAATGGATATAGCTCTTGCGGTTCGCAAACGCAAGCTGGTATGGCCTACGGCTTTACCACGAACCGTAACGTTTGACCGTTCTATTTTGTATTCCAAGGACATGCTGGAAAAGCTCCTGTAGATCACGCAGCTCAAAAGATATGAACAAAGGAATAAAGCGTTCAACAAAACCGTTTTGTTCCTGTTTACACTATTCTCCCGCGTCAAGAAGCGTCTTTTTCACTATCTTTTTCAACGACTGACGCGTCCAGGATCGACGTGGAATCTACAGCTACTTCTAAGTCAGCTGTCGAGGAAGTGGCTAAGCTTGTTGTCGCAGCTAAGCCGGCAAAAAACCGTTTCTAGTATGCAGGCAAAACGGATTACAACTATCACATAAAGACAACTTGCAAAAGATAGAAGAACAGCTTGCGAGCGTAGTCAAGCCACGTTTGACAAAAGCTACCCGCAAAATAGTCAACAAGATCCGCAAAGTCACAGCAAGCACTCTCGGCTTCGACATTGCTGTAATTAGCGCTTCCGCATTCACGCTAAATCTCAAGCGAAAGGACAACGAAGTGTTCGCAGTTAGCTTGTACGAGCTGGATAGACTGCTGAAAAAGCGTCGAGCGTCGGAACAGGTAGGCTTATGCAACATAGACTATGACGAAGACGAGCGGTTAGTAGAAGATCTAGTACTAAGCGAATATCAGGACTTGAAAGATATATTCTCGAAAAAGGCATCAGATAAGTTACTTCCGCACCGAACTGCTGTAAATCACAAAATCGAACTTACGGGTAAAAATACTCTTCGGCATAGCCCGCTGATCCGACTGACGACAAAGGAGCTGCAAACGCTGAAGGATTATATTATAGACAACTTGGATAAAGCTTTATCGCTCCTAGCCAAGCTCCATTTGCAGCGCCAGTGCTGTTTGTACGAAAACCTAACGGAAGCTTACGGCTGTGTATCGACTATTGCAAACTCAACAGTATCACCCGTAAAGATCAGTACCTTTTTCCGCTTATTGACGAAACTTGTCTCGACTCACGAAAGCCAAAGTATTCACCAAGCTAGACATACGACAAGCGTTCTACAGAATACGGATACACCCCGATTCTGAAAACTGACTATATTCCGTACTCGTTACGGAACATACAAATGCAAAGTGCTACCTTTCGGCTTGACCAACGGCCCTGCAACTTATCAGCGCTACATGAACGAAGTATTGTTCGATTACCTCGATGATTTTTGCACCGCTTACTTAGATAACATTTTGATATATTCAGAGAACGAGCTAGAGCATACGGAGCACGTCCGCAAAGTGCTACTACGACTTCGTAAGCTGGACTGCAAGTAAATATCAAGAAAACCGAATTCAACGTCACCCGAACCAAGTACTTAGAGTTCATTGTGACTACTAACGGTATCGAAGTAGACCCAGAGAAAGTACAAATTGTTACTGACTAGAAGCCCCTACATCTGTACGCGGCATACAGTCATTTTCGGCTTTTGCAATTTTTACCGACGATTCATTAAAGACTACGGAGCTATTGCCCGCCCGTTGAACCACTTGACAGGCAAAGACGTTTTATTCGACTTCAATGACGAGTGTCACGCATCGTTCGAGCAGCTGAAGCAAGCGCTGGTTACGGCCCCGGTACTGACCCATTACGACCCGCAAAAAGAGGTTTTGCTGGAAACAGACGCTTCTGACGAGTGATTGCGGGAGTATTGTCTCAAAAAGCTACAAACGACGAAAACGCTTTATAGCAACCTGTAGGCTATTTCTCAAAAACCTTGACTCCTGCAGAGCTTAACTACCAGATACACGACAAAGAAATGCTAGCTATAGTTCGCTTTTTCGAACAATAAGAGCTGATTTAGCACGAACCGACCACAAAGTCAAAGTAGTTACTGATCACAAAGCACTGGAGTATTTTATAACCTCTAAAAAGCTCAACGGCCGCTAGGCTAAGTGGGCTGAAGCATTATCCGAATTCTTCTTTATAATTACATATCGACCGGGCCGCAAGAATGAGAAAGCAGACGCGCTGACACGAAGAAATCAGGATACGGAAAATCTACAAGCCACGAAAAAACGTCATCGCACGCAACAGTTTCTTACAGATGACCAGGTCGACTCCCGTATCCGCGCAGAACTGCTAAATGATACGCAGCACACACTCGCACCAATAAAAAGCCGACAAGCGGACAAGCAACGACTTTGTCAGAAACTCTATCCCTATAGATGCTCGCAGATCGAATTGTAGCTGCTAATCGCAGCTCTCCAGAGCTAGCAACAGACTGTCAGCGAGCAGCGAACAGAAAACAAAACTGGGCTGTAAACAACGAGTTATTGCTGTAGCAAGCCGACTAGTAGTCCCTCCTATCGACAATTTCCGCACGAAGTTAATTCAGGAAGCTCACGCTCAAGTGTCGGCAGCACACTCTGGCCGAACCAAGACTGTGGCTGTAATAGCTAAACGATACTAGTGGAAAAGCTTACGCACCGACGTAGAACGATACATGAACAACTGTAGAGAGTGCAAACGCGCTACAGTATTCAGAGACAAAGCTCCAAGCAAACTACAACTTTTGCCAGTTCCGAAAAGCCATAGCAACACGTGGCCATAGACTTCAAATCGTACCCGACGGATCGTTACGGCTACGATTCGGTTCTAGTAGTAATAGACAGATTTAGTAAACAGTCCGTAACGATGCTATGTTACAAAACGACAACCGCAAAAAACATGGCACAGCTGTTTATCGATCACGTTTACAAGTCACGAAAAGCACCAACTACTATTGTATCAGACAGAGGTCCTCAGTTCATTTTAACGTTTTGGCACGAACTTTGCCGAATTCTCGGAGTGAAACTTAAGCTTTCGACAGCGTTCCACCCTTAAACTGACGAGCAGACAGAAATCATGAACCAGTACCTTGATCAAAAGCTTCGGCCTTTTATAAATTATTATCAAGACAACTGGTCGAGCCTAGTGGCTTTAATGGACTACGCGCAGCTGACTTTACCCTATGAAAGCTTAAGTATGCTGTCCCCGTTCGAAGTGCTCAACGGCTATGCGCCAACTACGTCCTATAATTAGAACAGGCCGAAAAAGCCTTTAACAGCCAGAGAAAAGCTAAGCGTAAAAGAAGCAACCGCTTTCGCTAAAAGAATGCACTTTACTTGGGACACTGCTCGTAGCTTGCTCCGTAAAGCTCAAGAACGAATGGAAGCATCCGTAAATAAGCACCGCAAAGATATTAACTTCGGTGTAAACGACTGGGTATACGTGTCGACAAGGAACTGGAAAACCGACAAGCCTAGTAAAAAGCTCGACATTCAGAACGCTAGCCCTTACAAAATTCTAGCTCAAGAAGGGAACTCTTACCGGCTGCAACTGCCTGACAATTTGAGAATACACCCCGTGTTTGCACCACAGCTGCTCCGCAAAGCTGCAATGGACCCGTTACCAGGCCAATTACCTGTTCCAGAACCACCTATACAGGTTACGGAGGACGAAGAGTGGGAAGTAGAAGAAATTCTAGCTGTTCGGGTCCGTAATCGACGGCTACAGTACAGAGCAAAATGAGTAGGTTACGATATCGATCCCGAATGGTATCCAGCCTCCAATTTCAAGTATAGCCCACACAAGCTCAAAGACTTCCACCTACACAACCCTACGCTCAGAGGACCGCCGGCAAACTTACCGAAATGGATCAAAAAATGGGAACAGGGCAAAGACGACTACGATGAGCTAAAGGGCGATTCGGAAGCATCAGAAAGCTTGAGGGCAAGCTTTTTCGGAAAGGGGGGGTGATGTCACGGCGCTGGCGCGCCTACGGCTTCTATAAGGCCCGACGGCCTGTAAGGCACCCGTGGGGACACTCGCGTAGCACGTCACGTGATCCGAACTCCTGTATATAGGCTTCCCTTTCTACTTCCATAGTTCTGTAGTTCTATTATTCTCGATTCTTACCCGTATTACTTTGAGCCGTTGCTCCTATCCTACGTGCCGTGACATAGAGTAGTAGATTAGATTAGATTTAGATTAGATTAGCAAAAATTTCAACTAATCTAGATTAGATTTAGATTAGTTATTTTCACTACTCTAGATTATTAGAGTAGTAAAGTTATTTTTAGAAATCAGATTTTAGGTATATATAAATATTTAAGTTATTATAATAGTATAAATATAAATATATTAATTAAAACTAATGATTAAAACTAACAATTACCTTTATTATTACTATACTTTCTGTTGCAATATAACTGAACTACTACAATTTTGTCTTAGCCAAAAAACAGTGACATTTGTAACGGGTTGAACCTGTCAGATGCCAGGGTTGATAAGCTTTACCACAGCACTAAGCGGGCCAAAAAGGTACAATATCCGACGTCGCATGTCAGAAAGCTTATCCTACTACATATACCAGTACGGAACCTGACAGGGCACCCCCCTTCAGGAATCCCGTCCTCGGGATTCGTGCCACGTGATGCTCTTCAGCCGCCTCCGATGTCTCGTGCTATCACGTGCCTTTGACACGTGACGCGTCGGCTATTCGCCACGTGCCCACAAATGCATAATATGCAGTTAACCATAGAGGTAATCACGTGCTTGCAACTTTCACACGTGACGCTCTTCCGAATGCGGATCCTCGCTAAGCAACACCAGAGAACCTGATGCTTGGCACGCGGCCTCGCCTAATCTCAGAATTACGTATTCAGGTGACGTCGGATATTCTGTCAGATGCCAGGGTTGATAAGCTTTACCACAGCACTAAGCGGGCCAAAAAGGTACAATATCCGACGTCGCATGTCAGAAAGCTTATCCTACTACATATACCAGTACGGAACCTGACAGAACCCGTGTTGATGCTTGGCTGCACGTGATCACGTGCAGCTGTCGCTTGCTTGGCAAATTTCCTATAAAAGCCTGTAATTTCCTCGAACCCCTTTTCTCTTCAGTTGATTCTTTTCTTGTAAAATACAGTAGTAGCCAATTGAACAAGTTGCTATTTAGCCTGTCACACATTTAAGTCAAAAGCACGCTACAGACAAAAAAAAATGAAAAGAAAGTAGTGCTTTATATACAGGAAACTGGCCAAGAGCCAGTGTAAACGAGCCCTGTATTGTCAAGGGCCGAGCCCCAAAAGGTTCTATTTACAGCGTATGTTGGAAGATATCTCATATACCATAATTTTTTTGGCCTCTATCTGAAATACCATTGTTTTAAAAAGGTGGTATGGCCAGATAGAGGTCAAAAAAAAAGATGGTATTTCAGAAATATCGGCACTGTTTGATGGTATTTGAGATATTGTAGGAAGTAGGGGTTTACGGATCCACATACGACCCACAACCCCCATTTTGTAGAATCTAGAGTAGAACCTAATACAAAAACAATTACCATATCCACCAAGAGCAAGAGCACGGCCTATGAGCTGTGCCTTTTGCCCCGTGGAAGGTAAGGAGGGGATACCAACAGATATTAACCGTTATTTAAACCCCATCATGCGAATGACTTAGCCAGTATCTTGGGCTCGCTGGAAGCAGCCGTTAGCACTGAAGCCGCAACAATGACGATTCTAAAATATCCGATTGAGCCATGTATTTGATGTCCATACCTCCTCTACAGGATTGAGGAGTCAGGATGGGCCGTAGTATTGCCTACTGGTCACTCATTTACGTCTACGCTCCATGGCCCAGGAGCCACAAGTGCAATATCTATGAATCTTATACTAGACTTGTCACGGGAAGAGCACAGGCCCTCAGCTTGCCAAGCTCGCCAAGCATGCGGAACCTCCTATTTTTTAGTGAAGATCTCCTCATGAGTTCTCCTGTTCTCTAGACAACAATATCATCACGATATCTCTGCGCACGCGACCCACGCATACTAAGCTCATGAGTGAACCTAGTCTGTGACAAGACTTAAATGATCGTGTTTCAGGAAGAGCGCCTCTATAGAAATATACCGAATCTGGTTTCAAATAGCTATACTAGGACTCGTTGACTCTCATAGCTCCCTTCAGGATGCGCAGCAGACTCCAAGTCATGCAATTCGACCCCTACTGTATCTCTTCCGCGTACAGCACCTTGCATGGTATTAAATCCTTGATGCTGTTTATCTCCTGGATGGGCGTAGAGGCCATAGCTTCCCACACCCATTCTAATTCCAAATGCTGCGTTTCGATGCCTGGGTCCCCAAGCCCACCCAGCACCACGACGAATTGGAAGATGATAAAATCGAAACGCAAACCATGCGGCAAGTATGCCCTCTAAAGAGCCGAATAAAACGTCGAAGCCCGAGTGTTTGTAGTCTGTGAAACGAGTGGATGCGATGTAGGTGGCTGCACCAACGGGGATTAGAACAATAACCAGGAGATACAAAGGTGCTGCAGCCGCAGCTTTTTTTCCCTCCCAGACCCCTCTAGGAGAGAGAGAGTCTCAAGATATGGGTGGAAGCTCCGGGATGATGGCGGAAAATTTAGTGGCGAGGAAGAGACTAAGATAGGTCAAGCCTGCGAAGGCGACTGAGATATCGGAGTAAGCTTTTTGATCCAGGTGCGGTACGTGGGTAATATACGTACTAGTGCAGTGCCCACTCGGAAAACTCCTAAAGCCATCTATAAATTCCGACTTCCCCACGCCGCTCCCGTTCTTACTTATACATATGTCCCACCTCACAAGCTGCGATGTGCCCTCGAGAGCTTCGCTCGTATATCCTCCCACGACATACTTGCTCATTCCGAAAATGTCAGGATTACAACGCACAAGAAAATCCGGGCGATGTTTTCCGAACATATTCTTCAGGGTCTGAGTGATGAAGAGGGAAATTGTAATAGAAAGGGCGAGGCCCAGCCAAGCAGCATGCAACTCCCATAATTTTCGCTTCCACATTGCGCTGCGCGATGATGTGGTGCCTGGTCGGGCTGGTAGTCGAGCAAAGACTATGCATGAAGCCGCAATGATAGCTGCAGGTGCGATAACAGCAACGACAACGAGAAGGGGCATTGAGATTGTATCTTTACGATACGGAAACGAAATGGACCTGTCTGTAAGAGAGAAGTCCCGTTTAACTGGCTCCAAAATGCTAAATGCCCCAGCGATACCTAGAAAAATGACAATAATGAGCCAGTCTAGACTATAGGAGAGGAAAGTACGGTTGAAGGTAGAGCGAATGTACTGCGTGAAGGCCATCACGTCCGTTTATTGAGCCTGGTGAGAGTGGTAAAGAGGATTGAAGAACATTCACTGCCAGATCCTCATGGCTTATTCCCCATCCCCCTCCCGCTTGTGAATCTCCAGCCGCCCAATTACGCGTTAGATGCTAAAATAGGAAATGATATGCATGACCATCCTTAAAGCCCCTCGTATTCAGGCAACCCTTCTAGCGGATAGGCTTCAAATTGCTAGCTTCCCCGTCAATAAACACCATCCAGACAATATGCAAGGATGGTGATCTCTTCGTCTGAATGCGCCTTCATTACTAACCTCGGAAACATTTACCGACCTCAACCCAAATGACTCTGTAAGCCTTTGGCTTTCGTGGTCGACGCCTCACCATCGCAATCATATCTAGCCCTACCTACTGGCCACACAGTAACTCTAATTTGCATGCATATGGCTCGCGGCCGCATAGATTCTATAAATTTTCTCACTCACCGAAGCATCTCTTAGTCCGTCATATCATAAAGAATGGCTTGAATAAATTTGCATTGTGCAAGGTCTGAGCCCTTAACTTCTATTCCTACTCACAGCTAGCTCATTTTCCACCAGAAATAGAAGCACTCAAAGACAGCTTTTTGAGTAGAAGGATTTTGATAAAACACCTCAACCTTCTGAGTGGAAACGGAAGCGCTCGGAAATTTGGCACACGCCATTCATCCTCCCTTTACCAAGAAGTCCAGAGATCCGGTACGCAAGTTCATAAGCCTCATCAGGATCATCTCGAGTGTGGTGTAATTGTCTTGAACATAATATATCTAAGCGCGCGTGCGTGTATGCAACCCATAAAACATGCACTACACTCATATGAGCTCGCTAACCCTATTCTCCTCATTCACCGTTGATGTCCCTCTTCACTTCTCTGGCCTCCGCCTCCTCCAGTCCCCCCAACTAGCAGCATCCAAATCGTCGGCGTTAATCAGATCCGCACCCTCTCTAACTAAAATATGCCAAACATGATTCCGAAGACCCCTGGGCCATTGCGGAAGGCCCCAATACCTGACTTTCAAACCTCGTTGATGCGCACCTCGTATTTGACCTCTGATAAGCTGCAATTGCTCTTGTGAGAGCCGGGATCCCTTAATGTGGCCAATGGAGCGTGTGAAGGACGTGGAGGCGTAATAGCTATTGGCTGAATTGTACTTCGTAGATACGCTCTCTGCGCTCGGGCGAGGGGTGTCAAAATTGGTTATTCTGTGAGAATCCGAAGCCAAAGTTAAATCTGGATTAGGAGGCTCAGGTTCCTCTTGATGAACGGCGGTACCTTTTAACAAGCTACACCCCGGTTTCAACCTGCCATCTTCCGTACGACATCTACTTGGATCCATCTCCAAATTGGGGTTTGGCCAGTTGTGCGACAAGTCAGCTAGCTCCTCAAGCGGCGCATCGAAAAATATATCTCGATAGGTTTCATTCGCACTCAACAAGTCGAAGGGAGCGTCGCCTGATGCCACAACCGTCACGGGGCGATGAATCAACCCTGTGGCATTGTAGTGTGTAAGGTAACCATTTCTTCGCAAGGGAGAGAGCTCCACATTCAATTTCTCCAATGTCTTAGGACCCGATGTTTTGAAATCGATAAGAAGAATGAGGGTTTGTGAAGGCGCGCTTTCGAACACACCGTTCAAATCCAAGTCCTTATCTCCGCTGTTTTCGGATCCAAGTCCTATTCCATTCTTGCGGTCTTGAGGTCCCCGGTGATTCTGCTGCTGCAACAAGTGCATGAGAGGCCGAACATACAGATCTCTTAAAGTTTTCTCTCTCGTTAAGGTCCAACTTGTATGACCCACAAAGATGTCTTCTTGATCATCAAATGACCACACATCAGCCTCAACACCCACACACCCTGATGAAATGGCCGTAAATAGCGGTACCGTACGCCAGTAATCGTTGTGCGAAACGCAATTTACAGGGTAGATATTAGCGGTAGTGTTAGACCACTGGTGCGCGAAGTCTGAAGAACTCCAATATGATACGATTTTACTCAGGAAGCTTGGGTAGCGAGTGGTGCCATTAAGGAGCCAGTCAAGGCTGTGGATGAGACCGCTAGAGAAGCGTCAGTGACTTGAGATAAATTCTGTAGCCGATTAGAATGAAGGAGTCGAATCAACTGACATTAACAAAGGGAATCCAAGAACGAGGCACAGGAAATATTTGAGTTGTCGGTTGTTCCAGGTTCGACGAAGGGGCTTGAATCGGCACCGAAGGAACGCGCTTTCGGAAAGATTGGAACACATTACCAGTGTAGGCTGAAATTGTAGGCGCCTGAGGAATGTTTCTCCTTACTCTTTCTCTTCAATATGTCTATATTATCAATTCGTGATATTTTTATGAACAGAGCACCGATGGTCCCACTCAGGAATTGGGGTAATGAGAGCATGCCGATTTAAGGTTCAAGTGCTACCCGAATTAAGCTTGAAAGTACGCGTAAGCCGATCGCAAGCAACGCTAGCCATCAGGCTTACCCTCCTCCACCCCTAATACTTCCTACTTTCAAGCCTTTGCACTAGGATCAATACAAGGATAGAACAGGGTATCATACATGGTGGTGCACAGGGAATCAACCTATAGGAATCGATATTTTCTCGTATTGATCGTCGCACAGAACCGCACTCGTCATAAGCTGTAATATCGTCGTAGATGAGTGCGACAAATCACAGCGAACTTTTACTTAAGAGATTATCTCTATCACCAGCTGTGGCGGAGTCGCTGCGAAGTCTGGAGCAAAAAAGCTTAACCTTCGCCCAGCCTTCTCTTCCCCTCCCCCTAAAAAAGCTTGAATGGTGGGCTTACGGGGGTCTCTTGCCACCAAAGGCGCAGGGATGTAAAAAATCAAGCTTATAAGCCTTGCCCAAGATGTGTTTGTGCAGCAGCTGGCGTGTTCTTGGCTGGAGTCCGTGCTTTGTGGTGAGATCGAGAGCATTTCCCATAGCGCGCGAATTGGTCCGTGTCCCTCTACGAAACCGCTGAAATTCGTATGGCACAGCCTGGGCTCAAAAGCAACTTGCACACGGTCGAGATGCTAGGTATTCAATCTTATACCCCTTAATAGACCCGCCCCTGTCCCACGGTGTTAAAAAAAAAAAACACCCCCCCAGGCCTCCCTAAAAACAAAACGTTGGTCGCCAATTGCTGTCATCCAGGACTTTTCATTCTCCCTTCCGCCCTTTCTCTCTCTCAAATCTATGCTGTACGAAGAGGGTGACCTTTCTATCATGTTCTCGTGACGCCACTGTTTATCTGTACACACAGTCGACCAGTCCGGCCATGGATACCTCCGTGGTCGCGCGGAATTTGGACTGACCTGATACCGATGATGACCCTCATGTTACGCATGTACCTCTTCAGTCGATCTCTCGTCTTGCTCCTTTCAGCGCGCTCATTATTAGCATCATCTTCGTCAATTGCTTCCTCATTCGCGTCTACATCCTTGAGCGTTTTCTGCTTCGAAAAGTCTATGGCGAGACCTACACCTGGATGGATGAGACCACAAGGAGAGGATTCATCAATCACCACATAGCAGGAGCAACCAAGATCTTGATCTCGATTCTAGCAACATATCCTTTTATCGACGTGGCGTTCGGAAGCGCTACTTTCCGTACTTCGTTTGCGGGATCGAAACATGTCACACAAGGTGATATATTAATAATAGCTGCTCAAATGCTCATTGCAATGTACGTCTTCGAGCTATTTTACAGGCCGAAAATCTCGCCAGTTAGTGTCGGCCACCACATTGGAACAATATTGATTGGACAATCTGCTATTGCCATCAGTTTAAATCTGGTGAAAGAGAAAGACGCGACAATCGAGTTTATTCTGTGCACGGTTTGGGTTCGTTTCTCTAATTTATCATCTTTTATTCCGTCCTAAGCGACTAGCCGCTAACAATTCACACATACAAGGCGCCTTCGACATTGTTTCCGAATTTCTCCCTCACGTCTCGATCATTCTTTACCGCGTATATCCCACCTCGCACAAGTTCCTTCTCAATCTCTTCCGAATTGCTTGTATCACAACCCTTGCAGGGACAACGGTAGAAACGATACTTACGATGTATCTCTTTGGCGGCTTGTGGTCCCGGTGGACGCTTGCCTTCAAGATTGCCACGCCAATGCTGCACGTTCTTTTCTCGTCTGCGCAGTTGTGGGGGAGCTGGTGTTTCTATAAAATGCACAAGAAACAAGAACGGCTTTTAGCGATAAATGAAGGTAGGTTGGAGGATCATCTGGAGCCGGCAGCAAATGCTGTGGAAGGGACAAGGGACGGACGACTGGCGACGGACGACTGGCAGTTAGCTCGGGAGAGGAAGCCTCGAAAGGCGGACCAGAAATTGAGCCGGCCTATGAGCACCAGCGGGAATCAATTTGCAACATGTTTTCACAGCAGTTATTCCGGGCATATGTTTTATTTGTTAGTTATGTGCTCGGGAGGCGAGAATTCGCGGTTCGAGCAAAGCATAAAATTTCTTAGCGGGATATATGAATATCTCTAGAAAAATATACAAAGGGATACATTAAAAGTCATCGACCTAAAAGGGTAGGAGCATGCTAGAACGATCCAGTCTCTTAAGGACAGTGGCATCTACACAAGACCAGAGGCAACAGCAGGATATGGTGAGGTGGATGAGATCTGGAAATATCTGCGAGGGTTCATGGATAGGTGATGCAATTTTGCCGAACTTCTGAAGAGGGGATTCCGTCCGGGCTAGAGACACACATCCGCTGTCCAGTCGATAACGGCCACAAAATTTGGCTGATCTTGGCCGCAAAGAGACAAAGAAAGAAATTTGATATTTACAGTCTCTAATTCCTATGTTCGAAGCTTGCCATATCCACTGTATTCCTTCCCAAGTTACTATATCCTTGGTGGTATACGAGGTAGCTGTCAGGCGGCTGTTTCAAAAAAGCCCAGTACCATTCCCCATATAAGTACCGCCGAAGTAAGCACACACTTTTGTCCGATGCATAGGCCGCGCAGCCAAGATGGGTATGGTTTTTAGCCTTGAACTCCAGTTGCTAGCGGGGGACCACAGCTTATACGCAGCTTCCCTACAGGCTGTGTAGATGCCTCACTTGCACGATCTAGCGGCACGTGTGGCATGAGAGGAAGATCTTGGTAGCAAGCTCCAGATCTTCGCCGAGAATCGCGAAGCCCAGTATTTCGTGGTAGAGGGCGGCGAGGCGGCTGCCAAGTGGAGCCACAAATGCCCCTCGGCGGGGGCTTAAGGTGCAGGATCAGGACTTTTATGCTGCTTGATGAGGATGTTCCTCAAGCAGAAGAGGATGCTAAGTCGAAAGCTAATATCGGTCATGGCTTCGAACGTCACAGATCTGCTGTTATGCGGTGGCTCAGACGAACGGGCATCGAAGAGCACTCAGCATCTGCACATACTTAGTGTCAAGCCAAACAACGAAGATGTGAAAGGAGCCGGATAACTACAACATTTACTTGTCAGGCTTGATCTGGGTGGTGCAGCTGATCATATTGCCTGCCAATATCTGTTTGGAGAAGGTGGCTGTAATAAAGCGTTCTTGCAAGCTGGCAGCAACATCTCTTCTCAAATGACTCGTAGATCAAGCGAAGGTCAAGATACGGAACTCGAACCAAAGATCGTAAGTCGCACTCGATTGACCTCCAAAATAAAGTACTAACCAGAGGCCAGAGCCAAATCGGTATTATCATATAACTTACATCGAACACAACCTTGACCTTACCCCTCTCCTCGAACAGATTATAACAGAAGGGGGAATATATACATATACTATAATAGGGATGGCAGTCTATGCAACGTCTAGTTGCTATCCAATAACTGTGGCCTGATTCGCCGATAGTGGCCAATCCTTCGAGGTCGAAGAGTACGGTCGGTGGGACAAAGCATATAATGATTGGGAACGAGAATCCTCCACTCAGAAATTCGAGCACCAGCTGGGTGATTGCAGGAAAGGCGAATGCACTTGCGTGCCTATCCCAAGAAACCAACAAAAAGCAATTACTTTATCGCTGATCGTACGCCTCGGTTGTTGAGCGAGACGCTTGCATCTGTAGCGAAGACGCGCCAAATCTACCGTTCACCCAAAGCATTTCTAGACCACGTACAAAAAGGGTCCTTGAATAAAAATCGCCACAGCCATCCCGCAGACCCTTCTCAACCAGGCACGACATACAGGACTTTTGAGCAGCCAGTAGTTTCGAATATCTCCTGAAGAGGAGAGTCGAGGTCCGAGTTAAAGCAGTGTGCGTTTGACATGATCCTCGGGTCTTATACAAGTACAATTAGTCTTAGTAGTTACCACACTAAAGGCCAACTGTATCATCTTTCCCAAATACAGTTTCCAAGGGTATCCTATCATAATAGCACCACTGCCTTGAATCTAGTGATCTGTTATATCATCTATGTAAATAGATGTCAGATTCCTGTGGCGCTCTGAAGATGCTCCAATAGATGAGACTGAAGACATGGTGCCACATTGTTGCGTAATGGTGATGATTGTCCTACCCTCTACTAAAGAAGGAAGGAGAACAGCGCTCATGTCACGAAATAATTGTAGGGCATGGTGAGGAATGTAATCTTGAAACTCCAACGGCGCAAGTTGAATGGCGGTAGTCGTGTGTAGCGAAGCGGGGCAAGGCTGTTGAACGTGATATAAGGCGCAATAGTACTTCTGCAAGGAGCATTTGCTTTTTGCTGTTTGACAAAGCAGCATAACATCATAGGCTTACACAAGTGAAACATGATTGACTCAACTCAAGTGCCAAGAAATAATGAAACGAGATTACGGCCTCCTACAGTACCTTCAAAGCTTGACAAAGCTTAATTTCAGACATCAGCTACCAGCCTGATCAAAGGGTTCCAGGGGTGGGGCCATCTCCTTGCTTAGGCTCAATATCCGGGTTTGACCACAGCGCGTTATGAAAATTAGAAAGACTTGGCTTTTTATCAATGGTTCAGATTTCATAAACAAGATAGACGGTGGCTTGCAGTGAAACACCGCTATACTACCCGACGGCATTGCGCTCTCCCGATAATAATGGTCCGGGTCCTGTATCAAGAGTGTGCTGATAAAGAGGAATTCATGGTAAGGAAGCGTAAGAAGACTTCTGAAGGATTAACCTTATATTGATCAGATATAGATTCTAAATATTGTGGAAGAGAGAGACTATTGAAATCATTGTATTTATACTTTACGATTGCCGAACTTGGTTCCTGCAATCTCAATTCATTATGATTCCCCCAGCATCAAGCGGCGTGCTATTAGCGCTTATTTACACAGTAACAAGGGTCCTTGCTCAAAACATAACAGATCCATCACCACAACTCCCGACGTTCGGACAGCCGGTCGCGGTCCCCGGTGCTGTAAGCAAAACCTGGAACACGCTGTAGTACACAGCATATCTTGGATTTATCATTAACTTTCATAGATGGAAAGATTCGACCAAGACTTCGCAGATGGTCTTGCAATAGATCTTTTCTCGCCAAAAAATAGGACTCTTGTAGTCAATCAGAACACCAACCCGCTCGGGGCCCAATTTGTGACTGCCTCGAATGGCGAACCATTTATCGGGCTACAGGCCTACTCATATATTATTCAGATGAACGAAACAGCGGATGATCTTATTGCGAAAATAGAAATCCCATATGACCCAGTTATGCTCAACAGTGTTGGCGTACAAGAGTCGAATACCTACGTTGGAAGGCTTTCAGAGGACAAGATGAGCTGGGTAATCGATGACTTTACTAGGAATGTACACAGGAGCGAGAACAATACTCGAATCATCAAAATGACAAGCATAACGGGTGAGTTTCGTTTATTCGGTCGACAAACGTTGGATACATCCAACATTTTCGTCCAATACGGGCAGGGCGCAACAAGGACAGTAAACATTACTGCAGGTGGACGGCAGGAAGCGGAATTTATAGATGGCTTGCGCTTGTCCGTGGTGGCATCAAAAAATATCACCATGAACGCCGATATCAGAAACGGAATACCACAGGGTACTCTCTCATCGGGTATAATGGCAGTAAACTCGTTCGCCTGGGTCGTTAATTCGAGCGATCCAACGTCCGCCTTGTATGCGTCGATGAGATTCCCAGGTACATGATGCCGACCCTAAAAGCATAATAAACAAACGAGCTAATTTTACCGACAGTGAATCGAAATATAGTGCAGGCTCTCAGCCCAGCAGGGGGTGAGACGAAACTTGCGATTGTAAATCGTCAACTAAACTCGCCCCCCACAACTCCTTTCACAATGGCAGGGAGTGCGGCTGAGCTAGAAGAGGTAGAAAGAGGAGGCAATGGCCGAATAAGGATTGATAATCTGCAGCAGTTGGATGGAGAGTACCTCTTAGTGTTAGCCCTAATGGATAAGGGTATAGCAAGCTCTCGGACTTGAAAGATGAAAAAATATCAAATTTAGGCGAAATATACTTGATGTTTGTATATGTTAAATGTCACATTTATAAGCGATATTAATACTACGTTAAAAAAAAGGAAAGGCAGCAGAATAGTTGAACAGTCTTAGTAGGTTTGACTATATTTTGTTTCTTGTTATAAATACTCATTAAGTACTACTATGTGTTATGCAACTTAGTCGTTTTCAACATATAGCCAAGTCGGTCCTTTCTAGCTGATAAATTTGTTGTCTTACAGGGTTTAGTGACTTAGGCTTTAGTGTGCTCTAAGCTCTAATATGTCTAATTAGTAATCTTCAACATATGAACTATAGCACTAAAACCAGGACTGCTCTACAGGATATCATAGGCGCCGTTAGCTGGTAGGAGCATTAGAAAGAGGAGTGTTGGGAGCCGCTCCCTTACGCATTTGAATTCTAGAAAAATACATAGAGACCAAGAATTGAGCAGGATTGTGCGGATTAAAGCGCGGAGTAATTGTTGCCAGATGCTGGTGGCTGATGTGAGGCACCACTACGCCCTACTCTGAGCCACTATAACATTCATAGATGTAGTTCAGCATTTCAGTCAGAATGAAAAATCAACATCAAATATGCTCGCGCGATCGGAGATGGATACTTGTTAGGGAGAGAATTGGGCCAGAGTTTGTTTCCTGCAAAGCCTCTTAATTGAATGTTGCTCTCGCGATCCTACTGTTGAAGGTTCCAATATTTGAATGAGTCTATTTTTCTATGGTTTAGTTTTCCTGACCACTCTAAAGGCCAACACCTTTCTGCGCAACATTCTTCTCCTCCATCCTCTCCATTCTCTCCATCCTCCACTTCCCACCCCAATACCACTGCACCACCACCATAGGCGTCACAGCTAGGGTGATAAACGCAAGACCCAAAAAAGCCCCACCTGGCCCCATCTGGGTAATCATCTGCTCAATAAGCGAAACACCCACGGCTCCTATACTGCACCTCACGAGATTATTTATTGCGGTGCTTAATGCACCTCTCCCTGGACACAAATCCGATACCATGGTCTGATTAATTGCAAATACCGCGTTTGAAGTAGCAGCGATTAGGAATTGTAACATAAAGGGAATAGCAATCCATCCCGGCATTGATGTGAAAGCAGAGAAGGCCAAAAAGAAACCGTAAAGCGCGGTGCTGAGTATAAAGAGCGGGACTATCCATTTTATGTGTCTGAGTCGCGCGTGCTCTATTGGGAAGTCTGCTGGTAAAGACTTTTTGGGTAGCGTATAAGTTGACGGAAGAGAGTTCCGTTGTTTATAGGCTTTTTCCGTTTCAAGGTAGGACCGGTTCATCAAGTTGCCGATTATTGTCGAGCCTACGATCGTGCCAAGACCTTAAAGGTAGATTAGTAGAATGATAAAAGTAAGGAATAGGGAACCGACCATTGGGAATAAATGCAAGACCAAGCAAAAGTTCATTCAAATGAAAACTCCCCTTGAATAACCCTGTTGTGCTAAACGTCACCATGCTCCAAATTGCATATACTGTACCTCCGAATATCAAACTCAGTAAGATGTCCTTTTCTTTCAAAAGAAGTATAGGCTCTACGAAAATCTTCGCCGTAATCTGAGGGGATGAATAGAGTTCGTCGCGGTCTACAACGTACTAAGGGGTTTTCCTAAGCCTGCGGATTAGAGGTTGGTGGATGCCTCTAAGTCGAAAGGAGCCATTACCGGCAATGCTGCGGAGCGTTTCGGGGAGGAATATGACGATTACAATAAAGGTAAAAGTTGAGAGTGCGAGGAAGAAGATGAAAATGGGCCTGAAAGTCAGTGATCATAATTAGTCATAATAGATCAAGGTCAGGAACTGCTGCACCTAAATCCAAGGAAGTTTGCAATAAGACCGCCGAGCACGGGGCCAATCGCAATGCTGAAATTTCGAACTGAAGACAATGTGAGCTATCCTTGCGAATCGTCCTCGCAATCGGGATGTCTTACTGGCTTGATAAAAGCTGATGAAGCCACCCTTCTCCGCTGGAGGGATAATATCTTGGATTACACCGTTTCCTACATATGTTATTATTCCATTACTGGTTGCCCAATTAGTTTCAGAATGTTACATACCAATACTGACGGTTGAGGCACTTCCGGCTGCCTGCAGTCCTCTAAAAATGAAGAGCACTATAAAACTCGGAGAGAAGCTAAGACCAATATTGGCAATTATATATACCAAGAAAGAGTATATGTAAATCTGTCTCCTCCCAATAGTATCTGAAAGAGACCCCCAGAATAACGGAGACACCTCTTGGATGATCAAGTAAAATGTGATAGTGAGCGAGACAGAATTTAGGCTCACATTGAGATCCTGAAGAGGCAGTTAGTGTGACACTGATTTCCTGACTCAAGGATTGCGGATTCGTACTTTTGCTACTGTGTCCAGTGCTGGAAAATATATATTTGACGAAAGTCCAGAAAAAAGCCCCGCGACTCCAATCATGACGACCACCAACCATTTCTCTTTGTATGAGAAGACATAATACGGGGTTTCCACTCGAGCAATTGACGCTCGATTGTCCATCCAAACATTGCTAGTGTTCCCATTTGGAGTCGTTCCATTCCAGCTTTCCCATGAACGGACTTTACCAGCTTTCGATCCATCCGACAATTCCCAAGCCGCCCTGTCGTCTTCATAATTCTCAAGGTCGAACTGATGCTGAATCGAAAAAACCCGCACGTTGGACCCTGCAACATACAGCCCACCGATTTCGCGAAAGCCCTCCAAAGTCGTGAAGCGTCTTGATATTCTTCTTGGAATGTCTGCCCACGAAGCGGCACTGCTGAACAACATATCGCTCAACAGCACGAAATGACTTAGATTGCTATAGAAAAGTGCAACAGAACTAATCCAGACAAGTAGGGAATTTATCCAAACATGCTCGAAGATGATCTGCACGATGCGGACGCGAGATCTGCGACTACGCGTAAGCGAGACGTGGATTTTTTCTGTTATTGAAGGCTGAGGGCAACTAAACGGGTACGGATAGAAGATGAGAATAGGTTTGAAACAAATTCCGGCCCACGAAACCTGCCGCATAAAACGTTTGATTGTGGCGAGTGATGAAACATAGAGTAAAGTAACAAAAGATATAAGCCGTCGGTATGTCGTACCTCTCTCTGATTTGGTATAATTAACACATTCCTATACGCTACTTCATGCATCACGCGTTGGCTCCTAGCGAGCGATTGATTACTACATTCCTATCATTTTCTCTCTTTTTCTTCGTCTTTTCTCCATGAGCTCTATAATTCATGATGATAGAATCAAACCGCAGACGACGACCTCCTCCCATCCAGATACTGAAGCTCGAAAAGAGGCAAGATGTTGAGGAGTATAGCCCTGGAACGTCAGTCAACAAAACCCCATCTCTTTTCACAATACCGACTCCGACTGTCACCTCCGAAGAGGGTGGTCGCACAGGCATAGCCTGGTTACCAAATGTTGCTACCAGTTCAAATTTCAGTCCAGGAAGGATGGGATCAACCCAAGTACCAGCACGATCGACATCGAGCTTGGGACTGACGACACACACCCAGCTATCTGTGCACACATCACGACTATCTACAACTTCGAGCACGTCACCTACCACAACGATATTTATGATAGTCACACAGTCTCTCAACACTCCAAAGGAGGAGCAAGAAAGTCCAGGCGCGACTCGGACAGTTTTCAACTCCGGGCCTCCATAAGTTGTGACTGTGACAGCAGCAGCGCAAGTCACTAATCCATTAGCCGATGATGCTGGAACGTCAAAGACACAGAGGGAGAGTGCATTGCCACCCGGCGCTCTGAAACCGCTCATTACACTAGGCGTTATTGGTCAGTAGGACAGGTCATTGGGACTACCTTGCTAACCAGAATGTAGCCAGTGTATCGGTGGTTGTCATTGTCGCTGTTATCTTATGGAGGAGACGAAAGAGGAAAAAGAATAAGACCGTCGATTAAGAAGCTGCAGAGCGGGTAAGCATATATGTGCCTCTTCAAAATGGGACCAAGAACTAATAGCCATCTATTGCAGTGTACCCATTAGTATGGCCGTATTTAGAAATATCGAGTCTCAAGTCATATGAGGTCGACTTTCTGATACTACGCTAGTATTAGTATGGAAATTAGATCTTATATCACATTGGAATAATACTAAATACTGTGATAAGGCCAGTTAGTCAGCCGAAGTGCGCTTTGCAGCTAAAAAGTACCTAAATTATCGAGGATTTTCTGCTTCCTGTTATTAGTAATGTAACAGCCAGGGTCGGTTTAAGACGGCCATCATGACAGCCTAACAGCCAGCCGAAGGCTTTTCAGCTGTAGTACTTTCAGGGCTGCAAGCGGCACGCTCCGCCCATGGCCAGCCACAGGCTTACAGCTACAACAGCTACAGGCTCACAGCTACAGCACAGTGAAAGATATAAGGAACAGCTAGAGCTTTCTGAACAAAACAAGCTTGAGTTTTTCTTTCCATGTTAGACTTACAAGCATACATATAATATCAATTCATCACTATTGCAACTACAGCTTTCATCAAGTGTTTTTACCTGTTATATTGCAATCCCTCCTGCTGCCCTCTATCTGTTACAGCTCCCCGTTTGCTATAGTAACTGTCATCTTTGCCAAAAGCTTATCAACCTCCTCCTTCGTGTCCAAATATACAACTATTGAGCGATGCTCCTTGTCAATCGACACACTCCCAAACCATCGCATCTTCTGAACCTTGACCTCATTTAGCTGACCGAAAACTGAACAACCCATCCTATCTACCGCTGCTCCATGATATGCTCTGTCAACCCTCATTGGATACCACCGCTCTCCGTACAGCGTTCCCCCATCAAAGTGTGTCCTAACCCAAGTGTCATCCTTCCGTAGGTTGTCGACGTCCTTACCGTGGAAGAGAAGCCGGTACCGGCCATTCCCCTTAGAATTGACTCCTAAGCACGTTATGTCCCTCTCCTTTAGAGCCTCATTCACACGTCTGCGCACGACGCCTGCGTTTCCCTCCTTAATCTCCGAGATCTGACCCGAGGCTATCGATAGCGGTAGAGATGATGGAGGTGACGGCGGGCGTGAGAGACTTGTATTTCTAACCTAAGCTATAGTACAAGAAGAGGTTCGACGTGCTCTGATCTACACAAGAGCCCTCTTAATATCTTTCATGCTAATCAAAGGGTCATCGCGTTAGCTTTCCATTTCCCGATAGCTTCGAGAGTTCCGGGCCTAATCTATCCCCCTATATCTCTCCCGCTGTTTGCTCCCTGAGCCTACCCCATGCCTGTCACTCTACTGGACTCTGAACATGCTATTGTAGACCGACACGCGCCTCCGTCCTTTCGAGCCATATAGACAGTGTCTCTGTCGCTGCCATTATACGCTGCGCCCTATAGCTATTAACTACTTCGCGCTACCCTGCTACATCTCTGCTCACAGCAAGGCCGACCGTGCTTCGCAGGAGTTGCTACTATAAAACCTAAGCCTGCGGCTCTATAGAAACATGTCCGCTCCCACTAACTATTATGTAAGGCAGCGCCCCTGAATTGCCAAGGCGAAGCTCGGTTGAGCTCACCGCCTCTTGGCGGTGTGCTCTAAGCGACTAGTCATCACGTGCGGGAAGCTTTATATTACGCGATAGTTTCTCTTTGTACTTAGAACTCAATTCAACCTTTTTACCTGTATTGACCTACAGCTCTACGAGCTACAATACAATCTCCGCTACGCTCTATTGAATTCACGTACACAACGCAACACTAACCAAAACGTGTGCTTCGTTTTTTTCTGTGTGTTCCAAACTTAGTATCTCCGATGGCTCGTTATGCCCCAGTTCCTTTTCAGCTGCCGGCTTTTCTGCCTTGTTTGTTGTAGAATCGCGTGGTTAAAAGAGGGGCTAGTGTTGTTTTCGTGTAGTTCCGTAGATTCGTTTTTGGGCCTGTCGCTGCAGCAGTCTTCTCCTATGATCGAAATCGCGTTTAACTATTACTCTCTGAGTACGCAGCACTTTCCAACAAGATCCCCAACTTTCATCTAGTCTCTTTTACTCGCGCAGCGCATACACTATCTCAGATTCCTTTTCTTTATCGAATGCTTTGGCTTTTCCTACACGCTGAGTCTCCTTAGAGCGTCCGCCACGCTTCCGCGAGGCTCCGATAAAAAGGCGAAAACTCTGCCAACGCTCCAGAGGTGTCCTATCTGCCCAGTACAGTCATTGCTGCTCAGGCTATTAACAGCGTAGAATTAATGACGAGCTTGCTTGCAAAGCAAGGGACCGAACAGTCGGATGGTTTTCGTACCCATTCGCTGGCAGAATCCTCTGTTTTAAGAAGGCCGCATCAGCCACCCCCTCGCGACGCTTTCGACGACAACGAGGAGGTATCGACAGCGACCTTAATCAGCTCCAGCTGGTGACCATGTTTTACCTCAAGTATCTTCCTCTCTGAGGTGTAAATAATAATCGCGTAAGTTGCATTTATGTTCTGGCTACACGCGTCCACGTGATAGAAGGCTTCCCTAGTCAACCGCCCACCCTACCCAACCGCCCAAAAATATAGTGGGAACACCAAAAAAAATCGAAAAATTTCAAAATGGTCAGATTATTCTTGAATTAATGGATCTAATGTAAATTAACTCGAAAATTACCGTGGCAGTGTTCAAATTCTGATTAAATGATGTTGTTGTGGCAAAATTCTAATAAAACCAAAATTTGGGCGGTTGAGTAGGGTGGGCGGTTGACTAGGGAAGCCTTCTAAGCCGTTTCCGGCTTAGCTCCGCCCAAAGACCTCTCCGAAGCCTGACCGTCCAGAGCCTAAATTTACCTCCTCTCTACACGCCTTATAAGTCGCATCAGAACGGCTAGCCGGAAACTACGACAAGATACAGGTCCTAAGGTGTGTATTATGCCCCTTAGAGAAAGACCTCACCGCTTAACAATACGTAGCCCGATCCTCGTCCAAATCGAAACGGGAACAGCGACAGCTTAATCCTTACCCCAAAGTCTCAAAGATGGGCTACTTCGACGACCACTTCGAGGAGATAGTAGAGGAGCAATACGAGGCAGACCAGGCTGCGGAGGCAGAGGAGGCAGTAGAGGCGGAAGGTCAGGAAGAGGCAGATGCAGAAGCGGACGGGGCTTCCTCGGGCTAAAAGGCAGAAACGGCCCAAACGGAGGAGCAGGCTGGCTCGTTATACGGGAACTGGCTCTATGACTACACTACTGGAGTAGTAAAATCCCGGAATGAAATGTTTTTCTCAAAACTAAATAATGATATAGTTACAAGAGTGTGAGACCCTCCCCTTGGCCTTTAATCATGCCCAAGTCCTGCCCTCTTCCCTCTTCGGTTCTGGGGGACGTCGGCGAGTGACTTCCGCTTAGAGGACAAGCCCGAGCTGCTAGAAGCGCTCTTAGGACCTGGCCCACCAGCTTCACAAGCCCCTACCCGGCCCCTGAGATACAGAGCAAAGCCGAGCCAGGAATGCCAGGCCCGGCTGATCTGACGGTACTCTGCTCATGCTGAAGCTACGTGGCTTGGTACTTCTTCAATCCCTCGGGCATAATAATCAGCCCTAACTCAGCTTCTCCTCCTCGCACATCCTACTTTCTCAGCCCCTTAGTTCCAAGAACCCTCTAATAACGCCTTCCGCTGTATCAGAATTGTCTTCCACTCTGAACATAGCCTTTTTCCTGTCTTGTTTCCAGAACTATCAGATAATACTTTCCGCTTTAAAGACGAACCGGATCTACCAATACGAGCATATATCCGTTCATCCGTATCCGTTGTATGGCCGGCCTGTGCGTCAAGCCATGTGGTAGCGTCCAGGCTTAATATCAAATATGCCTCCCTCAGATCCGGGAAGAGGGTTAGTAGGAACTGGTCCTACACCAAGCCACCCATACCACTCGCGGCTGATCTGCCGGTATTCAGCCCGCGCTTGCTCGGTATGCCCAGGTGCCTCCTCAATCCCGCGAGCATAGACTGAGGCCGCCAAATCGGCTGCGTGGCAGGCCTGCGCATCGTTCCACGTTGCGATAGGCCCAGCTCTAATATCAAAGTCCTTCCTGAATTTGGCTTGCCTTAGGTGCCACCGCGAGACAGCAATTGTAGCGTGCCGCTAGATCTGGATGTTGGCTTGGGTTTGCAAGTGCGTCTGGAACTCCTCCTTGAGAACATGGCTCAGCCGGTTGCTTAGCCACGGACTGTATTTACCCGCGTCGTTGTGGGCCTTGTGCAGCAGCGCCCAAAGAACGGCGAGGACGTGGCTATTGCCGGTTGATCCAGAGCCAGCAGTCGAAGCTGGTTGGCGAATGGGAGGGCGAGCCAGGGTAGTAGATGACCAACCTGCTGACCTGTTCGGGAAGGTAGCGATGGATGATGTTGACGCAGCCCTCGATGCTATAGCCTTTGTGGTAGAAGGTCACGAAGCTTACTAGCCCATTCTCGACAAAAATGTTCCGCCACAAGCTATCTACCGTGTTGCAGTACTGCAGACTCACAAGCTCACTTCCCCGTACCGGCTGGCCAGATACAATATGTGCAATTAGAAGTAAGCGCTCTAGGAAATTATCGACCTGCTTGAGGTACCGCTCTGCCGCCGGCGGCCTCCATCTCGCCGACTCGCTCTCTATAAAGATGCCCTTCCGTAGCCGATCAAGGCCTATTATGCGATTCAACAGCCAGCGCTCATAGCCTTGCAGGGCTGTGTTCTGAGGATCACGGAGGACGCTCCAGCCTAGCGTCTTCACATCCGCATTGTCCTTAAGACCCTTCAAGTTTAATTCAGGGAAAGAGCTGTCGCGTCCTCCTTCAGGTGCATGCAAAGCAGGCTACGTAGTTGCGCGCTTGCGGTATTAACCTGCTGCAAAATAAACCCTTCGAGCCCCATCATACTTAGCTTGAGTACCTTATAGCTAAGTTCCTTTCCATCTTCAGTCCAGATGATATGGCCAAGCCCTGTCGTCGTATCCGAGATCTTCTTTCCGTAAGTCCGCAGCTTCTGGATCCAGTTCATAGGTAAGCGCGTGTTGTAAACCATAAAGCGCTCCTGCATCTCCTCTAGTGCTTCCGCAGGGTGCTCGCACTCCCCAGCATCCTTTGCCGCAATCGCTTGCCGAAGCACGAGCGGTTGCGCTTTCTTGACGAGAGCCGAGAGATGGGTCGTATAACACGCAGCCTCGCAGAAGCCATTCTTCTTCACGTCAATGCCCTGGACAGCAAGGAGTCCAACAATGACACTATCATAAATTGGGCCTAGGAGGCGATAGTCTAGCAGTGCAATGCAGAAATGCAAACAAGCCTGATCAAGCTCTGCTTGTAGCAGCTTGGGCAATCTTTCCTCGCAGTCTGATCTCGAGAGAAGACTACTGTCAAGGGCCTCAGCAGCTCTTATCAACTGTTCGAGCGCGCTAGACTGCGCATCGGTCAATACGTAGCGCAGAGCGGGCTGCGGCCGCTGGTGTACGAGTCGATAGACAAAACGGAGGAGGTGCTTCCAGACACCCTTGTATATCTTATACGTGCTTTCTAGCAACTTCGACAGAAGTGGGCGTATCATTGGCGGCAATACCTACCACACATCCCTAGAAGCAGACATTGCGGTAAGAAAGACGCAATATAAGTCTTTTTGATGATCTGCTTGAAATAAAATGTGTTGTCACAGCTGATTTAATCACGTAAAATACTTAATCTTTGGACATTATTGTAGGTAGTATGGGTTTACGGACCCGTATGACTCATCAGGGTCACGTAGTCCGCACAACCCCCATTTTGTAGAATCTAGAGTAGAACCTAATACAACAACAACAATTACCATATCCATCAAGAGCAAGAGCGTGGCCTACAGAGCTACGCCCGTTGCCCCGTGGAAGGTAAGGGAGGGGCAAACCAACAGTCATTAATCAAATTAGCTCACGTGCCTAGATGGATTTTGCCTCTCTGTCAGAAATATAAGATTAATAGTGGTATCACGTCGATAGAATACGGGTTGTTGTGTGCTTGTATTGTATGTTCTGTATCTACGTTGTAGACATGTAAGAGATTTCTAGTTTCTTGGCCTATTACGTAAGCCAATTCCTGACACTCTCGCGCAGCCAACTCTTTTTCCCGCTCTTCTAGTCGCTCGGGCCACCCACTTTACTTACGTAAAGTAGGCGAGGGTCAGCAATACGTCGAGTTCAGCAATACGTCGATTTTGTAATACCACGATTTTAATAATTGTAATAACTCACCACCATGACTTCTAAATCCCTTGAAATTGAAGATTCTATTACAAAGGCTATAGATCTATTAGATTCCAATCCGCGAATGAAAATGGCCGAAGCTGCCCGTCGCTGCAACGCTCCGTACGATCGACTACGGCATCGTCGACAAGGTCGTAAATCAACACTCACACGAGGAGGCCACAATAAAAAGCTTTCGGAACCTCAAGATAGCGCTATTAAGGCTTATTTGCTTCTTCTCTTCGGTTTGGGTACGGCAGCAAACTTCGATAATATGGTAATCGCGTGCAATCGAGTTTTGTATTACAGTGGTAGTACTGAATCGGTCAGCCGACGATGGGCTAAAAGGTGGATAGTACGCAATAACGACTATTGGAAAACTTTGCGTTCTAAGCCTATATTATCGAAACGTCGCGATGCTCATAAAGTCGATGATATTAACGAGCACTTTCGAGCTTATTAACGCTGTGTTAAATACTGGGGGGTTCAAGAAAGCGATATTTACAATTTCGACGAAACCGGATTTCAAATAGGAGTAGTAGTTGGTGATCGAGTGATTGTTCCTCGTGATTGCGACACAGTTTGGATATCAGATCCTGAAAATAGAGAGCTCGTTACAGCTATTATTACGATCAATTGCAAAGGTCAAAAAGTGCCTCTAATGATTATATTCAAAGGAGCTTACCATTTACGCAAAAATTTCGATAACGATCTTGATGGCGATATTCTTTTTGCACGTTCTGAATCAGGATTTACGACTGATCGCTTGGGCCTTAAATATATCGAACATTTCGATCGTTTTACTAAGAAATCGACTATAGGCTTATATCGCGTTATAATCTTTGATGGCCATGGTTCGCACGTTACTCAAGATTTTATCGACTATTGCTGGGAACACCGAATTAGGCCATTTCTTTTTCTTTTACACTTTACACACTTATTACAACTTCTCGACGTTGGAGTATTTCAAACTTTAAAACACCACTTTAAAAGTGCTATTCGACAAGAAGTGTTTACAGGCGCAAAGGAAGTAAATAAGTCTGATTTTTTTCGCGTGTTTCAAGGCTTTTATGATAAGACAATAACTCTCGATATTTGCAGTTCAGCTTTTCGACGAACTGGCCTAATACCGTACGCACTTAATAAAGTATTAGACAAATTACAAGAATATTAAGCTACTACGATTCACGAGCTTACAGCAATAGAATCTTTACCTGCTTCTAGTGAAGGCTTTGCAACCCCTTCTTTTGCGACCTTTCTTTCGACCTCTCCTTCTACGAACTGGCTAGAATGGCCTACTCCTTTTACGTTGCGTACGCGTAAAAAAGGTGTCGAATATATACAGAAACGTCAGAAGCAAGCAATTCAGGGAACTACACTTTTGACGCTTTCAATTACACGCGTTTTTGACAAAATCGAGAAAGCTTCTCTTACGTCGATTCTTAGTGGTGCTTTCTCTACAAACCGACTTTCCGACTTTGCCTACGCAGCCGAAGCACGCAAAGAACAAAAGAAAGGAAATAAAATTGTTCAGAAATACGGAGAGATATATGGGAACGTAGCTCGACGTCAAATTGCTTTAGATAAGGAAGAGGAAGAGAAAGTGGTTAATATGAGGGAGGCTAGAAAGGCTACAATATGGAGGAAAAAATACAAGAAAGTGGTGAAACAAATAGAAGATCAATTCTGGGATATTAGCTTACGTGTTACGCATCATACTTTATGGGAATCTGATAATAGTTTTGATTATTTCTAGCTAGAATGGCTATTACAATTACAAAATCGACGTATTGCTGAACTCGACGTATTGCTGACCCTCGCCTACTTTACGTAAGTAAAGTGGGTGGCCCGAGCGACTAGCGCTAGATGCCTAGCATCCAACTCTTCTTCCCGCGTCATCGCTGGCACCGGCTCAACGCGCGTACCGCCGGTTTCGAAATGTGGCTTTGCTTGAAACCCCGCAGCTGGCACCAGCTGCTCCCACGACATATTTGGCCGTCCTTGCGAAGTTACAAAGGCGCCGGGCTGTGGCGGGAGTGTTCAAATAGAGGAAGAAAGTCACGTGGCCTTCAGAGAGTATAGGGCAAACAAGTATCAATTGCCGAAGGTTGTAGAACCTAAACTACAGGAGATAATCCCTCTACTTATAGAGGCAAGATACTCACATGTCATCACACTGATACCTGCTGTTGCCTACCATTACCTACAGGTGTCTACCAGTGCCTACAATAGACTAGGTATGATCCCTAGACCTAGCCTGTTCAACAGGGAGCACTTGACTAGTCGCCCCACCTTGGGCTTTCATCACTTCTTCGCGGAGTATTTTCTTCATGTTCTTCTTGTCGCGTCGGTAACACAGAAAGACAATGAAGCAGATCGCTATAAGCGATGAGGCGCTGCTGACGGCAATGCCCGCGATCTTTCCAGCGGGAATTCGGGGTCCATCGCTCGATGACGAGGACCAGGACGAGGAAGACCCGGAGCTTCCTCCAGAGCTTCCTCCCGTGTACGATCCGCTGGCAGACTTGCCCGACGCCGAACATTCAACCTGGATCCCAGTCTTTCCCGGAACTGCTTCGCTTACCGCATATTCTTCATACTTAGAACAGTTCAGGTTGCCGGAACTGGAGATAGTCACTGGGGCGTTCACGAGCGTATCGGGGAGAGCGACGCTAACGAATGTGATTAATTTGTTTTTAAATCAAACTATGGATAGAGTTGAGCTTACTCGCTCAACTAGCCGTAGAAATCGAGATAATCAGATACATTGACTAAGGCGGGAACATGGTCTTGTTGATTGTACGAAGCTCTTGCCCACCCTTAATACTTAGCCCGCCGTTGACAGTTGCCAGTGCTGGAAAAACAATAGCTGATAGATTATCGTTATTCATTATGCCGAGGCTCCCTTTGATACGGGTGAGATTAGGAAAGCCAATGCTTGTGAATGAATTAGCGGTGAATAAAAATCTTGGGTTAGCATACGTATCTTCCTCTTTGCTCTCTCTAGCCATTGCCTAATTCCAAATGCTGTACTCGGGTCACCTGAGGGTGTACTGCAGCCGTTTATAGCAATATTCTCCGCATTCGCATGGCCTGAGAAGCGAAGGAGTGGATTGGAAGTGCAGTCCACGACAAGTCAGGAGATATTTGCGACAGGTAGCTCAATATTGCTGAGGTTGGGATTATTGGTGACTTTCATCTTACTAATGTACTCTATGTTGTTATATTCGATCTCGCTGAGACCCGTCCTTTCTATGTTCACTATTATTGTAGTCCTAATCGAATTATATCCGCTGTACGACTCCAGAGATGGCAACCCTACAAGCTCAAATTTATAGTCGTTATATGCTAACTTCGGGACTTCTATCGACGTAGTGCTCTCCAAATTCATGCCTCCTATCTCACTCGCATAAATGAATTTTGGGAATGATGCTCCTGTAAGCTGGCCTGAAGGCTGTTGGTCTGATGGAATGCCTAGATAGATGCCTGTAACATTTCATAGTTTGGGAGCGAAAAGATTCCTTGATAATGATGAGTGAACTCGCTGCTATAATGGATCCGGGAGGGCACCTACCAGGATAGTCTTTGCTAATCCACAATATCGGAGTAATCGTGGTACATTCTGTCATGAGATCTCGCTCTGCACTTGTGGTGACTAGGAAATTGAAGTAGATGGAGCTCTCTCCGCAAGGATATTCCACAGTCGGTAAGTCGGCAGTTGGACCTGCACTGCCTCCATCGTCGCCTGTAATATTCTCAGAGTCTGAAGAAACTGTGGACCGCCTTCGGTGGCTAGAAAAGTTTGGAAGAACAGAGATACTAACACGCAACCACAGCGGCTAGAGCGCTGTAAAATAACGTTTTTTTAATTTTCATAGCAACTGATGTATGTTTGCAATTGAATCGACTAGGTACGGACTATACTTTATTCTTGAGCTCAAAAATGGCAAAGAAGGACCGGAACCAATATTTTTACGTTTGGGAGCGACGGAGTAATACAGCAACTCAGCCGGGGGCCTGTACCGTGCCCCATGATACTCGCTAATGCATAACGGGAGTGACTTTCCAAGAAGAAGTTGAAACTGTGGATAAAGGCCTTTGGCTGTTGAGAGTCAAGTTACAGTTCTGTCCTGTATGAGACTAGAGAGTGGGGAAGATGGCGATCGCATGACTTAACTCGTTTTGGACCCCCTGATGGAAAATCCACAGGCTGTGTTGTCCCATCATCACCGGTTATTACCAGGCTATACCGGATCTTGGTATTTTAAACATTTTTGTACAACTTCCCGCTTCAAAAACCGGGCGACCTTGATCAACGTATGGCTCTATTGTGCGCCTCGTATCGTTGTGCTTGTAGGTACAACGCCTACCAAGTAAGTCCATCGCCATGATAGATGGACATACACATACTATGCTTTAGTGAAGCCTACCATGTCTTTCATGGATAGTGGAAAACTGGGCTGGTCAATAGATCTATACTTGGAATACCACCCTTTTTTTTTAAAGTAGATGATAAAAGCCACACTTGCATGGGATGGTTTCTAGTAATTATACTTTCTATATTATCTTAGTATCAACATGTGGGATGAGCTCACTATTTTGGTTTTTTCCCGATAAGCCATACGTTGCCTATTAGGATGGATGAATAAGCTAGTGCGGACCAGCATTCAGCCGTCTCTCATGCTGACACTTGTATAACAACTCAAGCTGAACAGGGATCTCGATCCGTAGATCCAGGTGGAAGGACTCAAAGGTGTGAACAACTATCAATTGCTATAACTAAGAGAACAAGCTACAGACAGAAGAAGGGAAGGAAAGCAGCGCTCTATATACAGGAAGCTGGCCGGAGGCCAGTATAAGCGAGCTTTAGGATGTCCGGTGCTGAGCTCCGTCCGAGCTCTGGGGTGTCCGGTGCTGAGCTCCGTCTAAGAAGTCAGGGCCGTGACAACTTGAGTAATTGACACCGATCAGATCAGTAACAGTGGAGCCATCCAAGCGCGCTTGGCCCTTGCGCTAGAGAGCGGTTAACACGAAAATATTTATATTTCAATCTTTGCTCTTCATATTTAACAATACCCAATAATCAGTATCAATCATCTATACGGAATCGATTAAAACGTGCACAAATAGTGCGGCGCTAGAGCCTTGGCAACATGGAAACCTTGTATTTAAGCGAGCCAATAGCTAAAAGAAGTGGCTGAGGGTGGCTGGGTCGGCATAATATATGGCCGATTGGCCGGCTATAAGCACCTAGAATTCATGAATTCTAAGGCTTTTTACCTTACGATATATTTGATCAATGGTGCTTTTACCATCTTGTCATACCTCTGCTCGTTTCTCCCGGCTACCTGGCCGAATATAGGGGGCATGGTTTTCGGGCTGCGAGTAGCGTGGTGTTCGTGAGGTTTTTCGTGTAAGGAAGGTTTGACGGAGGTGGTTGGGAGTATGGAGGCTTCGTATCGTTTGATGGCAGGCGCAGAGGTAGGCGAAGGGGAAGGCATGTCGGACAGGCATTCCTTGGCTGTTGAGGTAGTTGGGTGTTTGATGAGTATAGAGGCATAGTTAGCAAAGCCGTGGTTGTGATTGTGGTGAAGCGGCCATGCTGGAGGGAACATTCAACGCGCATTCGAACCAGATCTTTGAACCAATGGCAATAGCATCCGCCAGCTCTCAAATTCTACCAGAATCGGTGACCTCTGGGCCCAAACGCGGGAGCGGTGTGGACTGTAGCAGTACTGAAAATATGAAGCTGGTCCGCGGCTGAGAATCGAAAATGTTTCCCTTAGGTTTCAAATCCATTTTTAGATGTTGCAAAGTGCTTTCAAACAGAGTGACTTCAGTCAGCTGGACAGTGCAATGATGGAAATCTCGGCTAATAACCTTAGTCAGATTTTCTACAGCCCCTCTCGGGGTAGTCAGTGAAAAGCGAGTGTCGTGCGAAAGCGAGTTGGCCTGTCTTAACACTTTACACACTTAATTTACTTGACAACTTTCAGCTCAATCGTCTATATATCATTCTCGCTTGAGACTTCCGCCTGTCATCTTCATGTGAATCCTTAAGCTACACGCGATATTTTGTGTATATATATCACTTTTCACGGTCTAAGACGAACAGGAATCAGAAACCTTCGAGTCACTTGGAGGAGCGGACAAAATGCTACAAAAATTACCCAGAGATATCCTATTGGTGATTCTTGAACAGGTATGAGCTCTGTGATAGCGCGCATTGCTCTCTTTAATAGGTGCAGATTCCAAGTAGAACCGATCTGAAGCAATTGTGTGAAGTTTCGAAGAGGCTCTATAACGCTGCCATCCGGAAACTATACGAGAATATTGTCATCCGAGCTAAAGACGACTGGCATCTCGAAAGGGTCGATGTTGAGCCTTTCTTACGAACCCG
Source organism: Bisporella sp. PMI_857 (assembly GCA_021307315.1). NCBI lineage: Eukaryota > Fungi > Ascomycota > Leotiomycetes > Helotiales > Helotiaceae > Bisporella > Bisporella sp. PMI_857. The sequence goes on along the minus strand of JAJSPD010000135.1, from coordinate 13,126 downwards.
CTTTAACCCGACAAGCCCCCTCGACCATGTGAGGATTGTCCAACTATAATCGCGCTTCCACCACCTTCTAAAAGAGCGATGTCTTCACTACAAGGATATAGGATTTTATGTGGGAATACCCGAATCCGAAAGACAGCCAAGGTCGATGGGAGACCGGTGTCTTCTGGGCATTTGGAGGCGGCGGTGCGGCTAAAGTGGAGGGTTTCGGAGGCATAGTCTTGGTCGACAATGGAGACGAAAAGGAATTCGTATGTTTCTGTGGCTCCGGATGCAGGTTGGCAAGAAGTAGAGATGGTTTGGAAGGTGGTGAAGGGAGCAAAGGGGGTCGTGGTACCGCCTGCTTTGCGGAAGTAGAGTTCAGTCTGAGTGTCGGTGGTGTCAAAGTTGACGACGATCGTCTGACCGCTGGGGATGGCTGCGGTATAGACGATGATGGAGATGGATCCTCCCATACCAACAACTCCTCTCCTCTCTGACGAGCTTGTCGCAATCCATATGCCGCAAGCAGTATTCACAAACGCTATGGCCCCTTCCATTTCAGCGTCGATTATAGCGGGGAGTCGTTCCTCCCATGGAGCTATTATGTAGAGTTGGATGATACAAGAAAGAAGCAGGAAGAAAGGTGGTTTATGGATCACGTGGACAGCTACTGCAACTACCCTCACAAACAACTCGATTTAAGAGCTCGCGCTCTCTCTCTCCAAATACCCTGACTACAATAAACCTCATTATTTCCCAAGTTGGAGCACCCAACAAAAGAAGATTCTCGACTCGTCCTTTCTCAATTCATGGCATAAACCCCCATCAAATTTCCCTCCGAATCCACAAAACGAGCAACGTATCCCATGTTCGGACCAATGCTAGTTTTTGCCACCTTTCGCTGACCCCCATTCTTCTCGATGAGCTCCAGCGACTCCTCAATATCCTTGACTGCGAAAACAGTATGGACGCCAACCGTGTCTTTATCCTTCTCATCTGGTGGAGAGATCTTGGTTTCATTCTTGAGGAAGAAACATCCGTACAGGGAGCCGCTTCTGGTGAAGAAGTATGTCTCCTTGATGTCCTCCAGAAGAGAAGGGTTGCCGAATTCCATGCATTTCCAGTCGAACACTGCTGTGTAGAACTTTCGGGCCCGGACAGGGTCGGTAACTGGGATCCAAATGCCAACCTTTGCGTAGGGATCGTTGGAAGACTAGTGGAGGTATGGTAAGCGCTGGGCTGGAAAATGCGGGATGTGAAGCAAATCGACCAAAGACTTACATCGGTAGACATGATGCCAATGGGGGAAAAACAGATGAGTCAATAGTAAAGCAATGTCACCCTCTGTGAATAGTACTTGACTGAGCTAGAGCAATGGAAAAAGCTGTGAGAATTTTCCTGCGAATTTAAACACAAATTAGAGCTATAAGAAAGTGTAACTGAAAGAAATGGCAAACTCGTCCATTATGTAAGACTTACAGATCGACCAGCTGTTAAGAAATCGGAGTAACCAACCGCCGGGCTTATTCATTGGATCTGCCAGCATTATCTTGTCTCCCGAACGGCGGTCAAGACAACAGAGTTTCCATTGGTCCATGCTTCATCCCGTATCAACGCACTTCGTGAAAACAGGTCCACAGGAGGTAGGAGCCTAAGGACTCACATGGGCTATGGAAAATTGGCAGGCAGTCTCAAACGAATTACAGACGATCGAGCTAAAAGTTGAATGGTGTAGAGTGTGAAAGACAGGCGAAGCAAAGTGTCGGTTGCCTACAGTGTCGGAATACCTATCACGTAGCAAAAGGCGTAGTAGCTATTGACTACGCTATTGCTGGTGTGATTGTGGTTCTGTTGTTCGATTGATTCTAAGCTACAGTGCCCCACACTAAATAAGGGCCCACCTCGCGTACATGAACACGAAAATTCGCGCTTCCCACATTTTACTTCTTCAACATCTTTTAATTATGCCACCTCAACGTACTCCGTTACGTACAATTGATGGGAATAGGGTTCGTGGTATAGATACCAGTCCCTATTCAAGAGGAAAAATGGTTGGGGCCAAAATTGCGGGTATGTCGCAACGTCAAATTGCAGAGGTGATGCAAAGCTCGCGACGGGCTGTGAGAGGTGCTATTCGACTTGATTCTCTCAACACTAATGGCTATTCGTTAAGCCGACCAGGTGCTCCAGCGACATATTCAGAACGAGATCGTCGATATATGCTACGTAGCTTACGATTAAAGCCTAAGCTTACGTTTGAGGAGCGTCGGGAAGATACTGGGCTGGGAATGAGCAACACCTACATCAAAGGCATAGCACGAGACAATGGGCTGCATCACTGGCGTGCTAAACGTCGCCCAGAGCTTAGTGAAGCTGATGCGGAAAATCGACTACTTTGGAGCAAGTGCCGGCGTCACTGGGATGTCGATAGGTGGCGCGATTACATGTGGTCTGATGAGTGTTCCGCAGAGCGAAATAAAGGGTCAAAACAAGTCTGGGTATTTGGCCATCCTTCTGAAAAATGGAAGCCTTCGATGGTATCAACCTATAAAAAGGGTAAAGACCTTCGAGTTATGGTATGGGGCATGTTTTGGGGTAGTGGCAAAAGGTCAAAATTATATATTTTGGATCGAGACTTTGAGTCGAAGAAGCATGGCTATTCCGCAAACTCTTACTTGGATGTACTCGACAACAACTTACTCGAATCTTACGAAGATGGCCTTATTTTCATGCAGGATAACGCACCTATTCATACTGCTCGTAAGGTTAGAGAATGGTTTACAGATCATAAGATATTGACAACTGACTGGCCACCTCGTTCACCTGACTTGAACCCTATTGAGCATGCGTGGAAAGCTCTCAAAGAGAAAGTGATGGAGATGTTTCCAGAGGTCTGGAAAGCGAATTCTCACGGAGAAGAAGCTATTAAAGCTATGGAAGAAGCGTTGAAAGCTGCCTGGGATGCTCTTCCTGATTCATTGTTTGAAAGCTTAGTAGCTAGTATGCCTGATCGAATTCAAGCCTGTATTGACGCTGAAGGCTGGCATACAAAATATTAGGTGGATTACAATGAGGAAAGTTTGAGGAATTAAGGGCATAGGGTTTACAATTCGATTCATTTGATTCTATAGTAATTAATATTGGTGGTTGTGTTTTTAATTTAATATAATATGTAGTTAATTCTAATATGATTGGAGGTCGCCAAGCAATTGGGCCCTTATTTACTGTCTAGTACTGTACGTGTCCCGAAGAGGTAGTAGGTCCCGAGAGGACCCACAACTCTTCACGTGACTAGTTACATACGTTCTAACATGTCAGGAATCGGCGTAAGAAAGGCCAAGGAGCTAGAAATCACTTCCCCTCATTTTACGGCTCACAACTGTAGACAATATCATCACCCGTAACGATCTTACAAGCCTGTATATTCTATCGCCGTGATACTCTCACTGATCCTCTAATTGATTCCATGCCTAATAGAACACATTTCTGACACAACACAAAGTGTGGACTCGAGGAGCGAATGTATGCTATTCTGGCGCTTAAGCCTTCGCGTCATAAGTTGTATTTCCTTATATTCGGTGGTCCAGCCGGCCCTTGTTCTTAAGGACCATATTTTCAGTGGCGTAGAATGGCTAATAGCTGCCTGTGTAGCAGCTACCACCTCTCCTACATATCTGCCCAATGTAGGCTTTGTCTTGGGGCATCGAAGAGGTGGTAGATTAGTGTAAGACGCCTTCGGAATTCTTTCTCGTCCATGCTAGACCAATTGTGTGTATCTACCTTTGGCTGTTGCATGATTCTGAGATCTAAGTCCCCACACCACCATTCCGATCACCTTTTACACCAAAAACCCCGATTTTAAATTATTAAAGCACTTTATAAGCAACTTGATCATATAAGCAACTTGATCACACCACACCAAAATCGACGCGTTTTCATTCCTTAGATTCTACATATCTCCACCAATGGCTCATTAATCAGCTAATAAGAAGGGGCGAATTACTCTAGCACTTTAGGCCTATCACGATGGCCATTTCACAAGTTTACGGGAAGCTGCGGGCGCGTACAATATCCCATTTTCGACTTTTCAATATCGCGTTCAAGAAAAACGCGCAAAGAAAAGTTTACGGGCCGTAAACACCAAGCTTTCATTTACAGAAGAAGAAGCTTTTGTTAAGTGGATGTTATTGTTGGAATGCATGTACATAGTTTCACGCGTTCCATATCGCGAGGATTGTGGGTCTCCTACTATCTATATAACTACCTGGCAATAGGCCGTAGCTTAGAAGAATCAACGAATATCATAACCACACCAGCAAGAGCGTAGTCACAGCTACTACGCCTTTTGCTACGTGGTAGGTATTCCGACAGTTATCAATAGATAAACGAAACCTGTAACAACCGGTATGCCCAAGGTGCGGCACGAAGGTCATGGCACAGGAGCAAGGGATGACGATCAGGGTATGAGGGGTTTCAGAGACGATACGGAGGAGAGTCGGAGTCGCCTATATAAAGGGCCTGCTCCTACTCTCTACAGTTGTTCCTCATGTTTTTGTATCCTTCGTAGATAGACCTATAAGGCAATCACTATCAGCCTATTGTACGCACTCCCATATGCCTCTATTCTAGCCCGTGATTCCTTGCGTCGTTACAAAACCTACTCGTCAGAATAAGCTCAATTTATACAATAGCTAATATATTGTTTCAAAAACGATCGGCTTCGAATAGTAGCATTCTACTTACAGTTAGCAAGTGCTAAGCTTCCAACTTAGTACAACGACATAGTTTTTTCAAATCGAAGTACAATCGCAAATACGACTATCAGCGTGCTAAATGCGAAGATCCTGCAGTAATTCGGGACTAGTTTCGACTCGTACAAAATGCAATTGCTAAATACGGGATTATAGATGAAGATATATATAACTTTAATGAAACGGGTTTTCAAATGAGTGTTATATCGACTGCAAAAGTTGTTACGGGCTCCGAAAAAGCTGGTCGGCCTGTGACTGTTCAATTTGGAAACCGCGAATAGGTTACAGTTATTGAATCGATATCGTTATCTGGCTGGAGCTTGCCGCTAATGATGATATTTGAAAGAAAAGTACATATTTCGACTTAGTACGCGAATGCACTTCTTTTGGACTAGACAATTGCTTTAAGTGATAAAGAGTGGACTGGCGACTTTTTAGGCCTTACTGGGCTTACGGACGTGTTCGAGAAGCATATAAAAGACCGTATGAAAAGAGTATATCGTCTTTTAATTCTTGACGGGCATAAAAGTCACTCTACTCCAGAGTTTGATTTGTTTTGCTTAAAGCACAAATATTATTACACTTTGTATGCCGCTACATTCGTTACATCTTTTGTCACGGCCCTGACTTCTTAGACGGAGCTCAGCACCGGACACCCCAGAGCTCGCTTATACTGGCCTCCGGCCAGCTTCCTGTATATAGAGCGCTGCTTTTTTCCCCTTCTTCTGTCTGTAGCTTGTTCTCTTAGTTATAGCAATTGATAGCTGTTCACACCTTTGAGTCCTTCCACCTGGATCTACGGATCGAGATCCCTGTTCAGTTTGAGTTGTTACAGTATTAAGCCTGGAAAACACTTGTTCTGGGTCAAAAGGAACAAGACCTGTAGCTGTAAAACCATTACGGACCGTATCTATAGCCATAGGCTCTTTACGGGCCGAAATCTAAGCCGTAAAGAAGTCTGGTTTATCAATATGGTTAAGCCCAACTCGCATATAATCCTCGATATGCTGGCCGTAGCAACGTTTCAAAACTGCAAAACAGCTGACATCTGTAACAGCCAGGGTCGGTTAAAGACGGCCATCGTGACAGCCTAACAGCCAGCCGTGTAACAACTCAAACTGAACAGGGATCTCGATCCGTAGATCCAGGTGGAAGGACTCAAAGGTGTGAACAGCTATCAATTGCTATAACTAAGAGAACAAGCTACAGACAGAAGAAGGGGAAAAAAGCAGCGCTCTATATACAGGAAGCCGGCCGGAGGCCAGTATAAGCGAGCTCTGGGGTGTCCGGTGCTGAGCTCCGTCTAAGAAGTCAGGGTCGTGACAAATACCCATGTACGAACTTCAACTCCACCCGCAAACCTTCTCCTCAAGCTTCCCGGATACTCGAAACACCTCATAATGTCTCTCCATTAGAGTTTCAAGCTCAAGCAATTAAAGAATATATCAGCCGTCGTACGACTACGCCAAGGAAAGGAGTGCTTTATTCAGGTTGGATTATAGCCTAGTTTTGTGATAAATCGCACTAATAAATTGAGGAAAGAGGAGTCGTCTGCGCCACATGAGTAGCGGTGAAGTTGGAAGCGAGGACCGGATTGTCCAGCTTCATCAATAGAAAGTCGCTACGAGTTTGTTACACATAGTTCGATATCGGAATCTCGACATGAGCATTTTCCATTTCCGTCTTCGGACCTGAGCTGTTGCTGCTATTGGGATTCGCATATTTGAAGTTACAAACACCACTTAGGTATTTTTGCAGAAAGAGGGGATATTTAGAAGTCTTCAAAAGTAGGGTAATGCTCCTCCAATGCTGTCTTTACAGCCTCCAAACACTCCCGCTTGCGATAGATACCACTCTGCTCAGACGCCCAGCCATGCTCCCGAAATATCCACTGAAGCATAGGGATCATTCCATCTTCGGATGCCTCATAGTAGGCGTTGATATCGATGACCTGTTGAGAATTGATAGGGATCCACTTGAGGTTACGGTACTGTGTCTTCAGAAGCTCGAAGAAGTCTGTAATTGCCCAAGCTGGGGACTCGTTCCGCCACTCAATTTCGTTCTCAGGCACATGTTCCTCCACATCGTCCCAGTAGACTGGCTCGATAAATGATGGGTCGTTGTCAAGGTTGCGCCGATGTGTACCACCCCGGTCAGACTCCGGCCACTAGTTGAGCGGCGGGTCAGTAGCGTCCCAGAGGCATCTGCCGCAGCAGACGAGAACGCGAAATCGAGGCTGAAATGGATCACAGAAGTGTTATAGCTTACATGAACAGTACCGAGCACGGTATCGAGAAGAAAGTTCTTGTTTTCGCGGTCGACGAGAAAACGGTAGTAGTCGCAGAAAGCGCTGACTGTTGCCTCGCGAGAATACCTAATTTCGTCGAAGCCCGGCATTTCAGGTGCTTGCTGATTTTTTATGTTGAGGTTGACAAGTGAGAGTGCACGATTTTTCCTGGACTTGATAACTTCGAGCTACGCCAAGCGCTTGGCGCATGTGGGGGGATTGATAGAGCGGAGCCTTGCTTTTGTACTGTATCTCCAGTATATTCTTAATCAATTCGACATGTCTCAATTATCACTTGATTTCTCAACGGATTTCTCAACCTCTGAATCAACCTCTGAATATAGCATTCCTACTCCAAAAACTCTAGATACAATTGTACACGTGATAAGCGCCTAAGAGTCCAAACCCTGTACTTCCACGCTGGCTGGTCAAAAGAAGATATTGCTTTACAACTCAACTTTACTCCACGTCAAGTTTAATATTCTATTTCACACCGTGTTACTCCTCAAAAATCGGTCTGGCAGGAAACCTTTACTTGGTCCAGCAGAGCGTAAGCAGCTAGTTAAGTAGGTGTGTGCCTGTAACAACTCAAGGCGAACAGGGATCTCGATCCGTAGATCAGGGAGAAGGGCTCAAAGGTGTGAACGGCTATCAATTGTTATAATGAAGAGAACAAGCTACAGATAGAAGAAGGGAAGGAAAGCAGCGCTTTATATACAGGAGACTGGCCAGGGGGCAGTGTAAGCGAGGCCCTGTGGTGTCAGGGGCCGAGCTCCAAGGGGCTCTAAGCGAGATAGGGCCAAGGCCGTGACACCAGTGGCCTATCCTCTGGCGTCCTTTCTTCGGTTTCGGAGCTCAGGGGGCCATGTAGCACTTACTACGCACCGCCCGCCAAAACGTAAAATAGAAATAATAATAATAATAATAATAATAATAATAAAACGAAGAATCAAGAACAAGTCTACCACCTACAACGAGCATACAAGCACTGCGCAAAGGTCGCGGTGCTACGTGCCCAGTAGGTACCGACTTGAGTAATTGCAAGCTATCAGAAGCAAAAAGTATCACTCAACAGAGTGATATAAACATTAGACATGCCCTTTATTACATACAAAAGCTTGGTTGTTGTGTAGTAGTATTGTTGTTGCGTTTGAAAAAAAAAAAAAAAAAAAGGTGGTGCGCACCCCAGGTTTTGGAAAGCGATATAGAATATGGTTATAACACAAGAAAGCGAAAGCCAGCCTCGTCGCAAAAAATTTGAGTTGGTTGAGTATCAAGTGGATAGATGTTTCGACGGTCGTGTGAGTCACGGCTTGTCAAGCGAATCTTCTTCAACCCTCACCGTCACCACCAACTTCAACATCATCATCAACAACAACAACAACAATAAAAATACAATTCTTGCACACACCATTACAACTTCTGCGCATCTACCTCGTTCTGCTCGACGTCTGCGACTGTTCTTCCAGGCACAGCGCACGCCAAACCCACAATGGCGTTGGCACCAGAACAATAGCCGGCTAAGAAAACTCGTGATACCTTTCTCAACTTCTTTAAGGAGAGAGGCCACACTTATGGTAACTTATGCCCTAACGCAACTTGATCTGCTTAAACTGACAACTAACTGGTCCCCTCCTTCTCCGTTGTCCCGCTCAACAACTCTGCTCTCCTCTTCACTAATGCTGGTATGAACCAATACAAGGCTATCTTTCTTGAAACCGTGGACCCTAATTCCGACTTTGCCCAATTGAAACGAGCTACCAACTCTCAAAAATGCATCCGCGCAGGCGGAAAGCACAACGATCTCGACGATGTAGGCAAGGATAGCTATCACCATACCTTTTTCGAGATGTTGGGCAACTGGTCATTCGGCGACTACTTCAAGAAAGAAGCTATCGAGTATTCGTGGGAGCTGCTCACAAAGGTGTATAATCTCGATCCCGACAGACTGTATGTCACATACTTTGAAGGTTATGCTCCAAGTGGGCTTGGCCCAGATAAAGAGGCTAGGGAGCTATGGCGGGATATCGGTGTTCCTAATGACCACATACTGCCCGGGGATATAAAGGACAACTTCTGGGAAATGAGAGACCAAGGCCCATGCGGGCCCTGCATCGAGCTTCACTACGACAGAATTGGGAATCGAAATGCCGCTCATTTAGTCAACCAGGACGATCCTAACGTAATAGAGATCTGGAATATTGTTTTTATACAATTCAATCGAGAACTAGATAAGTCTTTGAGACCACTCCCGAACGAGCACATCGATACCGGCCTAAGATTCGAGCGTTTGTTATCAGTGTTACAAAACAAGCCGTCCAACTATAATACGGATCTCTTTACTCCTCTTTTTGAGAAGATCGAGGAGGTTATGAGAGCTCGCCCTTATACAAGGAAGTTTGGCGCTAATGATGTCGATAGTATAGACACCGCTTGCCGCGTTGTAGCCGACCATGTTCGTACCTGTACAATTGCCATCTCGGACAGTGCCGTGCCGAGCAATATAAAGCGTAGCTACATTATACGCAGAGTCTTGCGATGCGGCGCGCGATACGGCAGAAAGTACCTTAATGCTGAAATTGGCTCGTTATTCTCTAAAGTTGTGCCTACAGTTGTCGAGCAATTCGGGGACATCTTTCCAGAAGTTCGAAAGAAGAAGCAAGATGTTAAGGAGATTCTAGATAAAGAAAAGAAAGCTTTTGCACTTAGTCTAGATCGCGGAAAGGCGATGTTCAACAAATATGCTCAAAGCTGTCAATCCAAGAGGTCAAAGAACCTTCCTGGCGCGTACGTATAGCGATTATACGATACGTACGAATTTCCAGTTGATCTCACAAAACTCATAGCAGAAGAGCAAAGCTTGATTATCAATGACGAGGAAGTATTGATTACTCAAGACAAGGCTCGCGAAGCTAGCAGAGGTGGAAAGAAAGATGTTTCTGATTTAGTTACTTTTGACGTTCACGACATAGCTGCTTTGGAGAAGATGGATAACATTCCTAAGACAGATAATGCTGCGAAATACGAGAGAGGCGTCATCAATTCTACGATTAAAGCACTTTTCCATAGCAAGAACTTCCTCAAGACCACTTCCGAAATCCCGGAAGGCGAGCAGTTTAGTGTTCTCCTCGACAAGACCAATTTCTACGCCGAGTCCGGTGGTCAGGAGTTCGACATTAGACGTCTAATTATTGACGATTGCGCCGAGCTTAATGTACATAACGTGCAGTCTTACAAGGGATATGTACTTCACACTGGCTATCTCAAATATAGCTCCCTATCGGTGGGTGATACTATCCTCGCCGAATGCGACGAATTGCGACGACAGTCAATTAGAATGAACCACACCGGAACCCATGTCCTCAACTTCGATTTGCGAGAAGTTCTTAGCAACGACGTCGACCAGAAAGAGTCTCTCGTTTCGTCAGAGAAGTTGCGGTTTGATTTCTCACACAAAGCCGCTGTTACAGATAAAGAGATTGAGAAAGTTGAAAATTTCTCAAACAAGTACATCGAGGATGACAAAGAAGTGTTTGCATCGGATGTCCCTTTGTCCATTGCACGAGAGATCCAAGGCGTACGTGCTGTGTTTGGCGAAACATATCCTGATCCTGTTAAGGTTGTGTCTATTAGGATAGCAGTTGACAGGTTGATTTCCGATGTTACTGCCAAGGATTGGTGGAAGTATAGCATTGAATTATGTGGAGGTACACATGTTGACCGGACTAGCGAGATTAAGGAACTTATTGTACTAGACGAGTCTGGTATTGCCAAAGGCATCCGACGAATTGTGGCTGTCACAGGTCAAAACGCTGCAAAAGTCCGACAAATCGCCAACAACTTTGAAACAGAGCACCTTATCAGACTTGAGCGAATGAGTTACTCTCCCGAAAAGGAAAAATTCATCAAGGAGACTCAGGCCGAGTTCAGCAAGCTAGACATTTCATTGTTGACTAAGAAATCTTTCTTGAAACGACTGGAAATTGTTGCCAAAGATATCCACAAAGAGCAAAGGAAATTCAGAAAGTTCAGGTCAACGCTGCTATTAACCTCGTTAACACCTACTTCGAGCAAAATCCGGCTAGCACCTCCTTCGTTGCTAAGCTCCCTCCTAACTCGTCTACAAAAGCTGTCTCTGAAGCCATCAAGCATATCTCGCACAAGAACCAAGACAAAAGCGTGTACTTTATCGGAGTTGATGGCACAACAGGCAAAATAGCCCACGGCTGCTTCGTAGCCTCAGTAAGTCATCCCCTCAGTGACTGCGGATGCACTAACGCGTTACACAGGACCACAGGTCGAAAGGTTTGATAGCCAGCGCGTGGGCATCGCAGGTGGCGGGGGCTGTGGGTGGTGGGGTGAGCGGCAAGGGAGGGGCTACGAGTACTGGGAATGGAGTGGATGCGACCAAGGTGAATGCAGGGTTTGAGATTGCGATCAAGTACCTAGAGAAGCTGCAAATTTGAGAAGGGGAAGCTGATATTGCTGGCTGGCTTCACGAGAGTATTTACGGCCCATATCGCCTTGCTTTATGGAAATAATGTACTGAAAATTATTATAATAATTGGTATTGCATCCGACAATATCCTCAAACTTAAACTGCTAACCCATTTCTGTCCTTTTTATCCAGAAACCAAATGGCTGGGCCTCTTCTTGCTTGAGACATTAGATTTGGGGGCAGTACGCCGTGCCCCGTAAGCTTGGTTGGCCACCTGGCCGCGTAATGTCTTCCAATGCCGACCTCAGCTAAAAGTCTAGGCCAGTCATGCCGAGCAGGAGAGGTCCAGGGTATTACGTAACCCGGGGGCAAGCCTCGTAGGAACGGCTTCTGGTTGCGAGCCTCCCAGTGTGACCAAAAAGTAATCAAGTAATTGTTTGTATCACTCTGTAAGTGATACTTCTTGTTTTTGATAATTTGCAATTGCTCAAGTCGGTTAACCACGGGGCACGTAGCGCCGCGATCTTTGCGCAGGCCTAGTATGCTCGTTGTAGGTGGTTGACTTATTCTCGATTCTTCTAGTTCAAATCTACGTACACGAGCTATAATCATCCATGTGGTCCGTGCGTCGCGGGGTATTCACATGGCTTTGTGGGAGGTGGACCCATATATATTGTCACGGGACCACGGATCACGGGAGTCATAGCTCGCTTAGCCCACATATTGCCACCTTGGCCTTTCCCTAGCTATCTTAGATCCAATCTTATCTTCATATCCCACAATTTGGTAGCAATGCCTTAAGGGCAAACCTCAAGAGTCTCTTCCACCAGCTTTATTCGCACCAGGAGGAACTCAACCAGCTTCAGGAATCGAAGCACCATTGTTTCGACAAGGGGGAAAAAAGAATAGCAACAGCAGCTGAACCAGGCAGCCCGCTTTTGCATGCCGCACAGACACCACCACCCCACCACAATTTTCTTCAGCCTTATTTATGCCCACGGAAAAAGAAATCATCAAACTTGCCTGCCAACTATTTCACTTGCAATCAAAATTTCCAACTTTCGCGTCGAAGCTTTCAAAACCCTAAAAACAGGCAATAACAAAGTTCGTCCAGAAAGCTGGAGGCTTCCTACTAAGCGTGGACAGCTCAAACTAGGAAAGTGTTCTATATAATTGGAAAAACAAGCACGCCAACGCTTTAAAAGCAGCAGACCAAGTGCTGCAATTCTTTCAAGAATTACAAAAACCATTTTCACTTTTACTGGCAGCCGGCACTTTCTCCGGTCCAAGTTCTTTACAAAGTCAACGGCTTTAGCAAAAATCGCATATTCACTATCAGACCGGCATAACGCTCCAACCAAAAAAGGAAAAAGCAAATATCGCAATCGGAAAACTACCACGAAATATGTTACAGCAGCTTTCACCTCTACTAAATTCTTAACCTCCACACCCGCTAGCAATAAAACAAAACCTAGTAATAATCAACGAACAATTCCGAGCTTTTTTTAAAATGTTAGTACCTTAAACTCCAGCACTACTTTTTTAAGTACAACCGGAACACGAAAAAAAGTTCAGGCCGCAAGACTTCGGTTTTTTTGAACCGGACAGTAAAGCTAAACCAGTAGAATTTGCAGACGGAAAAACTATATACTATAACGTTTTCAGCTTTAC